>VXBU01009908.1:61885-113825 GCA_013400315.1 Bombycilla garrulus | reverse complement strand
AATGGTGGCTCCAGTAGTGCTCCTGGAGTGACAGATGGTTCTGCTGAAGCAGAGATCCTATAGAAGGGCAGAGTTTTCCTCCCGTGGTCCAGTGGTGATGTTGAAGGGTCTGGTCCTTCCTCTGGGAATCCAGTGGGAGAGAAGGCTGCTCTTCTGGGAATGCAGTAGAAAGCAGATGCCTGTTGTGTCCAAACGCCCAGATTATATCCAAGAGGGAATGCTTGGCTCCTCCCCCTGGGCGGAGCTTCTCACAATGGGCTGATGTCATTCTATGAGTCATGGGGTGGGTCCTTAATGGCCCATTAAACAGGAAATGGCTCCCGGATGGAGTTATCTATGACTCATGGGGCAAGGTGTTAATGGTCCATTAACAGGAGATGGTCCAGGGGAGGAGGTAAGGAAAACACTGCCCCTCCTGATTTTAACAGTTCATGAAGATGGAGATAGAATACAGACCTTCTGGAATATGTTACATTGTAACCTAGGACACATGGAAAATATCTGGATAACTCTGAAAAACCATTGATGCCTACATGCCTCTAAAGAGATGGAAAAGCCAAGAGCTTTCACTGTTTTATCAACATATTCACAGTTAATTCCATGGGCAATTGGAAACTGTCAAATTTTATAAATCTTCTAATTCATTATTTTCTTCCAAAATATACACACTTTTCATTACTTTTTTTCTGAGTCGGTTCATATATATGATGTTTCAATAGAGAAAAACCTGTCAGACATTGTATCTGCAGGATTGGTTTTAAAGCCATCAAATGGGTTAAAGGAAAACAAATTTATGGAAATTAATTAGAGGTAAAAGGATTTAATTGAAGGTTTATTGAAAGTAATTGAAATTAACAAAGGCTATTGACAGAGATCAGAAGTAATTAAATTAATGTGAAGAAATTTGACTTAATTGAGATTTGGTTGAGAACTACTGAAACTGAATGAAATTCAGTGAGAAAATTAATAAGCTGTCTATGGATTTTTAAGATTGATATAAATGATTTTCTATGTTCTTTAGGAAATTATATAGCAAAGCTATAGAAATATTATTAATGAAAAAATGATATTTTGCTGGCATCACAAATTCTATGAAATATTCAAACTATCTGAACACAAAATATAAGCTTGCTAAATAGATATTTATGAGCTGTACACAGAGAATACAGAAACGTTCCATAGTTTTCCAATTCTGTTGTAATTGCTGCTGAAAGAAACAAAGTATTTCTAGAGAAAGAACTACCAGACCAGCAGCAATTCTCAGTAACATCTTTTAGACAAAATAATCCCTCTTACTTATGATGTGACATTTTCCAATGGTATTGTTTGCAAAGGCTATAAATTGTTTCAAAGTGATCCTAATTTTATATGGTAAATAGGAATACAAATAAGTAATCTTTGTCATTTTAGAATATAAATATATAGATTCTGAAAAATATGGGTCTTTTTACTAGGTAACCATGGTTCTGAAAGGGGAAGAGAGCTTATTGCTGCCTTCTTTATGGGAATCCATATCCAAAAATAGAGGGGATTTGGGATAGCAAAGGGTAAATAAAAGACATGTAAAAGAAAATATCCTTGCTGTTTCTGATTCAACATGTTAGCTTTATCTAGTCCCTATGTAAGAAGCGGTAGACATTGGAATGATTTAATATATTGAAAAATAAAATAACTGAAAGTGGAAGCTCAGCCTCGGGCGTGTGTTGCACATAACAAGTGTCCAGGTGTTTAGAGTTATATTTTCTATTTTGAATTTCAAACGAACACATAATTTGAAAAGCAGAAACTACAGCCATTCACAAGTTGCCTTGGTGCTGATCTTGGAGAAGACGCTTAGCCTATCTCTTCATTTTATGGTAATAAGTTTTATTTTATTAAAAATAATATGTTTCCACCTCCTATACCTCTGATAATCTTGCCCCTTTCAAATATTTTCAGAAAAAAGTCATTGGCAATGCTTCCAGCAAAAGAGACAGACATCAAAAAAAAATCTTCGGGGGAGGCAATTGCAGAAAAGGATTCTAAATCTGCTTAAATAAATTGGATTTTCCCAAGTTCTCAAAATTAAGATAACTGTGCACATTTCAGAATGAAATACAGTTCAAATTTTGAAAAAGACTCTTTCCTTTTCAGCTATTTTAATGTATATATGTATAAAACATACACATAGTTATATAAAATATCTCCAACATATATAAAAGCTGGAGCTTCCAGGGCCTTAATTTTTTTTATCAGAAGGGTTTTAATTTCCTCTGGAACCTTGGAGAATAAAAAAGAGCATGTGAGGAAGTATTGCCGTGTCTGTAATTCGCATGTGTTAATATAAGAAGGAAAAGCATAAAACCCATTGTCTTTTCTTGCTGTTATTTCTAAAGTTACGAATTTGAAATATTTTTAAATTTAACATTCATCAAAATTGTATTAATTTAGTAGAGAGGTTTTCCCAGTCCAACTGGTGTGCTGCTCTGGAAAGGTCTATTTGATGTCAGTCAGACAGAAACATTCTGTAGAAACTATGGGCTCACAGTTTCTGTCCGGTGGGGTGCAGGGAGAGTGATTTGACACCTTCCTTTTGACACCAGGAGAGAATGTGAAGAGCTCAGGCAGTTGTCAAGGTATCTCACCATGAAAGCTGCTGTGGTTTGGGGGTTTTAGGCCTGGTTAGGTGTCAAAAGTTCTGTCATGTTTGGTCACGGGAGTAGAATGGTAGGTTCAGGGTTCTGTATTTCATTTCTTCTGCGAGGTCTTTCTCATTTTGGTGTATTATTCGTTTCCAGGATATCTATGAAGTTCTGGTTCCCTGAATGCAGCAGTTCTTGCCCCTACGTCAAATTCTATTTTGCTGAACGATTTTAGAAGGTCTCTATGGGCTTTGCTCCTTCTCAGTGTTGTTCAGACCACATTAGATGTGTCCTTGCTGTTTCCTTTATCAGCTTCTCTCTTTGCTACTTTTAATTCAGTGAACCTTCAGGAGAAAGAATGCAGTTAATTTTCTCTTAGTCTGAATATGACTTTTTTTAAAAAGAAATGAATCTGAATCCTATAGTGGCTCTTAATTTATACCCTCTGCAGTGAGTTTATAATGTATAAAGATGTTTTTATATGCTACTCTCAATAAAAATTCTGTTGCACATTGAAGAACACTGGGCTATTCTGAGGTAAGTATGAATGAGTTTATATGGATTTCTCTCAGAGAACGGCTTTTAGCAATTCATCCTAATTGAGCACATTGCACAAGGTCAGCTACAATGCTCACTCTCATAGAATTATTTTTTAAATTGTAATAACTGCATTTTTGTAGGAGAATTAGATTTCTACTCCGTGAATATGGAAAGTTCTGCCCAGTGTAACCCAAAAGAAAATACCTCTTAGCTCACAGTGAAGTAATATTTATGTCATGGTATGATAAAGCCCATATGACAAAACTCTGGCCTCCTCAAAAGTGGCAGTAGTTACAGTAGCACAAGTACAAATAGTTCACTTTGTTTTCTTATTTGTTTGTTTTACTGGCCTTTCTTTTCGTGTTTATTTGTTTTGTGTAAGTGTGCTCACTCCATGGAGACGAGTTTCATGGCAGCCTGTGGCCAGAAGAATGTGCCTGTTGGGGGGAGTTGCCTTTTGCTGTTTTTCCCTAAGTCATTACCTTTTCATTTTTAAAATGTCCCAGGAAAGGTTGAGCTGCTTTGCTGTTGTTAGAGGTTTTGCTGGTGTAACACTTAAAAATAAACCTTGAATGATCAATCAGCTAATGGCAGCCATGTCTTGTTATAGAACATAGTCATTATTTTTCTGACTAGCAGGTCTATTCATGCAGTACATTTATTTATATAAAAATACCTGTATATTTACCTTTCTAAGGACATCTCTGCCATTTCCCAAGTACATCACCACTTCATTTGAACTTTGCCATATGAAAATGCTCACATTTTTGGAATAATTACGATTCAGCTGTGGCTTGACTTTCCATTCACCAATAGAAAGTGATATAGCTCTTTATTTTCTAGCAAAGCTTTACCTTAGTCTCTGCTGATGACAACACTTCCATCTTCATTTTAGCTGTGAAGGCTTTGAAAATAAGTCATCATTTTTTTAATAATAAATAAGTGTATTTGCACAAATCAAACTGAGGAAGAGTTAGATGGGAACTGCAAGCTGTGTTCTCGCTGTACCTCACATCTTCCACGTGTACCTTGTTTAAAGGTAAGCCAAGCATTTGAATGTGAATTCAAGGCAGTGCTCTTACTGTTGCTTTGATCAGTCATTTCTAGACATGCTGTTTCCTCTGTCATATTCAGAGATTACATTTGGAAACTTGTTTGATTCTGAAGCTCATAAATTAGTAAATGTTTATATTTTTGGATTAACTGAACTGTGAAAATTTCATGGAAGATAAGAGTGGATTTAGAGCTACAGTCGAGAGCCAAAAGCCAGCTAAAAAGTTTTGGAGTAGGCAGCTATAGAAGGCCTCTCTCAGATTTTGTGCAATTTAAATACAATTCTCAGTGAGTTACATGGGTTACACTTAGGGTAAACCTATCACATAATCATTAGAGATTAGTTGTCATATCTAAGCTGTATACTTTAATTTCCTTTGTTTCATATAA
Organism: Bombycilla garrulus; assembly: GCA_013400315.1. Lineage (NCBI taxonomy): Eukaryota > Metazoa > Chordata > Aves > Passeriformes > Bombycillidae > Bombycilla > Bombycilla garrulus. Next base: position 109,221 of record VXBU01009908.1, on the reverse strand, counting down.
AGCAAACCAATAATCACCATCCTTTTAGTAGCACAGCCCGCAGTGCCCTGTGTCCATCTCACTTTGCTGTGTATACATATTATGTTATGATCAGAAGTTTTAATCTTGTAGCAATGCACTTTACTTCTCTCTTTGAATTCTTTGCTCTGTATATGTTCAAGGTTCTTTGCATGTCCTTTCTGGCAATTTCCCCCCTATGAGGTAATGAATCCTCTCCTATTCCAAAATTCTGCACATTATTTTATGTGGCTGAGATAGCAATTTGTAACTTACAGCTCTGGAGTGGGCAGCTGTGCTTACTCTTCAGTTTTTAGTTCATCAAAACAACCAGAGATCTTCTCCAGATGTGTATCACATATGAGTAACACAGCATCAACCAGTACATGAACTCCTAATCTTGTCCTCTCAACTGACAGATCTTATGGCTTGAAGTTACTCTTATGTGCTTTGATGCTCCATCTTTATTTCCTGTCAGAATGGTTTTTAAACATTTTTAAATGTCCCTCTTTTTCTACTGTCTGGCCCCTCTCAGCACAAATATGTTTGATATTTTATGAACTCCTCGAAGAGTGGTATATGCTTTTTGGTACAGGTTGTGGAGAAGGAGAGTATCTCACCATCTGCCTTGGGTAAAATTGGGAATCCCTTTTAATTTTTCCTGAAAAAGTTCCTAAAAGTTCCTAAAAAAATAGGAACAAATTTTTCGGTAGTGTTTTTCTATTTTTTTTTTGTGTGTGGTTTTTTTTTCTTTGTTTTGTTTAGGTTTGGTTTTGTTTTTGTGTTTTGTTTTGTTGTTTTTTTGTTTGTTTGTTTTTTTTTTAATCAATATCCTTTTAAAGATCAGTGTTGTTTGAGAATAGTAGAAGATGGCATGTGCATAGGTTGGTAATAGGATGAGCAATTTTTCAAATAGTGTTTTATCAGTTGAAATCCAACAGTGATAAAATCATATTTGGGTGGCTGTTTGATGGCTTTTAGAATATACCAAGTTTTTAACTTGTTTCTCAGAGAGAAATATTTGCTGTGTAACAATCTCTTCCATCACACTGCACCTTGGCACAATTTCTGTGGCAACTGAAAACCAGAACTGGGAAGGAAAGTGAAACCATTTTTCTACTTAAGCTGCTTCTGTGGGTCTTGCACCCTTACAGCAGAAGGGGAGCTGGAGCTGTTTGTAAGTAGCTTAAAACCTACAGAAATTTTTAAGAATGTAATTGGCAGTTGCAAACACCAGATTGATTTGGAACAATTCAAACCAACAAAACCTGCCATGCTGATTTTATGAAGTCTGTGTCAAAATTATTATGATGTATTTACTCTTGTTTCATAATTCTGTTGCATCTGCTTGATTAAACATTTAAGCAATTGAAAAAGGGTACATCATTATTGAGCTTAACAAATGTATACAGGAAAAATCAGCTGACCTTCAGTTCCAACACTTCAGCTTCTCTTGACATTTCCTTTATTTTGAGCACCTGCCCTAGCAAACACATTTCTGAGTAATTTCGAAAGCTATTCTATATTTAGTCAGACAAAATGAAGTTAACAATGGAATGACTGCTTGGGAAATGAAAATTATTTGGGTTAGAAGAGACCAGACACACTGTATGAACAGGAAGTGTGGCCAATCTTAACTTAGCACATGTCCACTGTATTTTGTCCTTTATGAAAACTTATGAGGAGATACTTTTTTTGGTATGCAGTCCGGTAGTGGAATGTATAGGATACCCAGGAAATAAAAAGTGTTATAGGGTAGTGGAGGGGGAGGGAGGGGGAGAAAGATTATGTGGTATTTTCTGGAATATATGTTGGTGTTCAGCAGAATGTATAGAGAAGGAATCTTTAAAAATTAATGTATCATGTGGTGGTATGTTTCATACTTTTATTTACTTGATTAACTCCAAGGCCACAGGTAATTATCTGCCCTATAAGTCAGATCAGTCAATGTCCAAATAAGTACTAAAATATTCTTGGGTATTTTTAAGAAATATGTTGCGTAGCCCATATTTTGTCTTGTGAAACAGGAAAGAAGGGAGCTGGAGCTTTTTTATCCCAAAGAAATACTTATTGCTGCTGCTTTGCAAAAGTAAGGATTCAAAGATAGGGAATCTATTCAAATCACTCTAGATTTAATTTTATTCTTTATAAAGGGTACTGAAATAATCCATGAGCTTTCTCCCTGTCTTAAAAGCAATGGGTTTTATGGTGCACAACATTTTTGGAAAGGATTTTATGGCAAGAGATGTGAAGAACCACACCTTATCTCATGCGCCTGTGTTGGAGGCCAGGGCACAGGAATATCTTCTGTGCCTGTCCTGAGAGCACAACTTTTAGTCTTTGGCCATGGTAAAAGCTTCCAGGACTTTGGGAGAAAGTGAGTTTCGTGAATGTATGAAGTAGATAATATTGCAGTTTGTCACAGGGTGAAAATGTAGGTTTTGGGGTTTTTTAGTATTGGTAGTAGATAAGACAAAGATGGAGGACTTTTGGGTGTTAACTCTGTTTGTCCAACTTCATCTACTCCATTTTCTGCAGTGTTGGTGGCACAGAGTGATTGGTTAGACAGAGCCTCAATGCAGATGTTATGTGGCTGACAAATAATTAGTAATTGGTAGTAGAATAAAAATAAAGTAGGTTTTAGGTATGTCATATGAGTTAATTGGATAAGATATCTGTATAAAAGTCCTTGAAATCATCCATTTTGGGTCTTGGTTGCACATGCCCTTGAAGTGTTCAGAGCCTGTTGTTATCCAAGACAATGAACTGATAAGAAAACCAATAAACAACTGGAGACCAAAGCCAGTGAGTCCCATTTGTCTCATTTTTAACCCTGTCACAGAACATCTCAGGGGTTTCCCTATCAGGGACCCTGAATGTGGGAATTTTAAATCCTACATGCCTGAAGTTTATAACGGACTTTATTCCCTTCCCTGTTACGCTGGGCTTCCAGCTGAGCAGCTGATAGTAGATAGTGGATTGTTGTGTTGCCCTGATTTTTGTAAGACTTTCTAAGCCTTCTGATCTTTACATATTTGTAAAGAACTTTCTCACACACTTTCTGTAAACAACTCACTGTTTTTGCATTCCTTCATGGAGGAGGAGAAATTTGTCCAGTGTCTTTGGAGAGGTGGCACTGTCACCCTCCAATCCACTGTCACTTTTGGAAAACTATAAAAGATGAGGTCAAAAAAATAAAACTTCCCCTTCTTTTTCCTGTTCATTGAGCTGCGGTGTGTGTCTGTGCTCTTTCGTGTCCTATAGCGACATTGTTGTTAGTCTAAAGGTAATGCTCAGAGTGAAGTGGTAGAATCCGAACTTCAGGAATTCATAATTTGTGAGTTGGAGCCACCTACCTAAACTATACTTTTAAAAGGTTATGTTTTAAAAGAACAGACACATCAAACAATTAGCAGGCCAACTTAATATATATAACAATAAGTATTACTAGCTAGCACTGAGAGTTAGAGAATTAGAGAATTTAAACAATAAGTTTATCCCAGAGGACACTTCATAATACAGACTTTGACTTCATTAATAAACCTGCATTATATAAAATACCAATACAAAGTGAACCGTGAACTAAAAATATGAAACAGGAGATGAACTTGAGCTCTTGCTGTCTGCCTGGTTTTATCAGAAGTTATCACAGGCCAGTGAAACACAGAATAGAACAAAATCCTCCGTGATCTTTTAGTAATACACCTTTGGAAGCTCTAATGCCTTTGACGTCAATGTCAGAAAAGTTTGGAATCTGGTGGTTGTTATCTTCCACAGGATAGCAGGTGTTCAATCAAAGTTGTTAATGTATTTTCTGTGGATCTCATATACTTTAAAAGCAAGTAATTAGAATTATCCACAGATACTTTGTAACTATGAATAATTCATTTCCTGTGCATCAATAAAATAATTATTGCATATTATCACTCTTAGCTTTCTACTTCAATAAAATTGCTCACATCATGTCACTGTCATAGTAATGTGCCTTTTTATTTTTCATATTAATGAAAATTACCAGTAGAATGAGGAAAATTGTAATAAGATTTTATGTCACCTATAAGCCTTTTCCACTGCACTGCACTGAAATTAGACAATATCTAGATTCTTGTTGATTGTAGATGGGTATTCTTGCCCACCTTAGACAATTTTAATGCTTCTGTTCTGAAATGATTGTTAAGTGTTTTAGAGCTCCTTCTTTAGCCTCGCTAACTCAATTGCAAACTTACTTGGTAAAATTCAGACAGTATACTTCTAAAGCACTTTTTCTAATCTTGTCCTTTTATTTGTTTAGAAATTTACTACAGTCTTGATCCAGAATGATTTCACACATAAGGAATATATTATCTTCCTTAAAAACATTTCTGTATATTATATTAAGCCATCACTTAAATCTGTGCTGGCTTAAGATCAAATTTTATATGAATTTATTTTTACTGACTTATCTTTCAGTCTATATGTAACGCTCATTAGAAATTTTTAGTTCAGCTAAAATTTATTTATTTATTTTAAGAGCCTTAAACAACAAAGCAAATAGTTTGGGGTTAAAATAAAAATAAAAATATCACCCAAACAAAGCCAACAGATTGAAATAAATTCTTTGTTGGAATAATTAAAACCATATTGACTGTAAAATACTCAGATTTTTTAAACTGTGCACTACTTTGTTAGGAATTTTTTGTTCTTTTCACTACCAAAATGCCTACAACACTGTGACTTTACCACTTTTACAAGTTTTAAAAGGAACATTTTCTGGAATGGAAGCTGCAGTGGATTCCATAATGTGGAATAATCAAGAGGCTTGGAGAGACTGGAGCCAGGTGCTCATTGGAGTCAGGTGTAATCATTGTCATTTGGATTTTGCAAAACCTTTCAAGGCTTTCCTGGCCGTGTTGTGATTGGAAAAGGACTCGGCAGCCCCAGCTGCCTTATCTCCATCACATGCCGTGACAGGAGGGGAGGAGGTGACAGGACGGGAGGAGGTGGCCACAGCACTGATGGAAGAATGGTGTGGGTGGGGAGGTGGCAAGAGAGGCGTGGGGAATAAAGAGCAGACACAGCGCTAGGGAGAGGGGGATTGGTGCAACCCAGCCTGAGCTCATCTGCTTCAAAGAAAGGGGGTGAGCTCAATGATTTTTGGCTTTTATTCTGTTCTCCCTCTTGATTGCTAATTGTTTTTTGGTACTCTCTGAGCATTTAAAGAAGGGGGCTGAACCTGAGTCTCACTTGGTGAAACCTCAGAGCTTTTCCCATTAGGATTAAATTATGAGCGCAAACCATCGCAGGATCAAGTAGGAAGATAAAGGGGTCCTGTGCAATTTTGGGGCAGGCCAGCATCCTGGGCCTGGACTACAGTTTCATTTGCTACTTTCTTTTCAATTTTCCAAGCAATACCAAAATCATGGATAGTTTCATCCCTGAATTTGCATTTAACTTGAGTTGAATTTTGCATGAATGGTATGAAATGGGGAAAAAAATAATTTGTTTCTTGAAAATTATTTAGGTTTAGCAAAGTATTGATGAAAATAAATCCAAATATACTGTGTTTTCTAGGGAAAAAAAATCTAGAATTTTTCATAGCCCTTCTTCTCTTAAGTCATTCCTAGTTTTCTTTTCCAGACTGCATAGATAATTATAGATTAAGCATAAATTCATCAAGCAGCAGCTGACCAGGCTGTTCTAAAAGGGGAGTGCCATGGTCACTGAAATATGCATTAACATATTCAGGGTAGGACAGGAGAGAGAGGGGAGAAATAATGTGCATTTGAATAAAACTTGAGGCTACAATTACCTATACCAGCAATAAGCTGATGTTCTTTTATTTTCTACATTAGAATATCTCTTTGTTGCCTTTAACACTGTCTTAGAGATTTTTGTAAACCAAGAAAAAATGTATTCTGATTATAAGAGTTAATCTGCACAGTTTTGTAAAATGCTTCAGAAATATTTTTTATTTCTACAATTCACAAGCTCAGGTTTTCACAAAACTTCTGTTGTTGTATGAACTTTGACTGCTTTTCCGCCAACCTTTGCTTAATTTAAAGAGTAAGTGCAATAAAATTAATTTTTAACTTATTGCATACCACCTGTAACGTAATCCAGGTACTTTATTTTTCTCAGAATGTGGAACAGAACTTGAATTAGCTAATAAACACAAAAATGCAGGCTGTATACAAAGATCAAAAATCACCCCAAATTAGGCAGGCATTCTTAAGAACTAAGATATAAAAGAACTTTTCTGTGACAAGCTCAGGGATTTAGACTTAGCAGAATATTAAGTAAAATCTTTTATTCTTCCCATTACTGCAAGGTGAATAAACCTTTAGTTTGTAATCTATACTTTTAAAATATTTAAAATATTTTTTATGTTAAGAAATGTAAATATTCAACTTAATTATGTGGTGTGCAGCAAATACTATGTGCCTTATCTATAACACCATGGCTCTGCACACATGTGCTGCCTTCTGTTATTTACTATTGTCTTAACTTCAAATTTCTTGTCAGGAAAATATCTTCTTTTACCATCCTTCCATTTGCTGAAACCTGGAAGTCAGTTCTTAACTCATGACTGTTTGAAGCACAAGGATACAGTTATGCTGTATGGTTTGACATCCAATTCAATGTGGAAATAATCTTAACAAAGTACTATGGAAAATGCTAGTATTCAGGGTTAAAGAATATCACTGCCTGGTGGTATTTTGTCTTCTTTCTCTTTTCTCAGTTCTGTGCTGCAGATCCACAGGTTTTGCACTCAAATATATGTCAAAATTGATTAATTCTGAATTCTACTGCTACTTAAACATCTTTCCAGGCATGACCACATCAGTGCAATCAGTGACAGTGATGTCAGTGTAAATGAATCCTTGTGAAATACATTTCCATTTAGCATTGATATAGTCACACAATCAGACTAGTAAATAGTCCATGAAATGGGATGTGTGTGTTGATCTCCTCCAATTGAATATTCCAGAGTAGTAAGAATTTCCCAGTTATTTAACTTCACTATAAGATTCACTCCTTTGGGCTCCTCTTGCTTGCCATAGCCACAGAATCCCAGAGTGGTTTCGGCTGGAAGGGACCTCAAAGCTCATCCAGCCCACCCCAGCCATGGGCAGGGACACCTCCCACTGTCCCAGGCTGCTCCCAGCCCCAATGTCCAGCCTGGCCTTGGGCACTGCCAGGGATCCAGGGGCAGCCACAGCTGCTCTGGGCACCCTGTGCCAGGGCCTGCCCACCCTGCCAGGGAACAATTCCTGCCCAATATCCCATCCAGCCCTGCCCTCTGGCACTGGGAGCCATTCCCTGTGTCCTGTCCCTCCATTCCTTGTCAATTGTCTCTCTCCATCTTTCCTGCAGCTCCTTCAGGCCCTGCAAGGCCACACTGAGCTCAGCCCAAAGCTTCTCCTCTCCAGGTGAACATTCCCAGCTGTGCCAGCCTTTCCTCCCAGCAGAGCTGCTCCATCCCTGGGATCATCCTGGAGCCTCCTCTGGGCTCTGTGCAGCAGCTCCAGGTCCCTCCTGTGCTGGGCCCAGGGCTGGGGCAGCTCTGCAGGTGGGGGCTCATCTGTGCAGTGACACAGGCTGCTCTGCCTCTGGAACTCAGCTCAGGCTCTTCCTGCTCCAAGAGTCCACACTCCTTGTTCTGTGTCTTTAGAGCAGGACAATTCCATCAGTGCTAGAGACAGTACAAAACATCTAGAGGTTCAGTTTTCTTTTTAGATCCTTATATAGATTATCCAGACTTGTATGATTAGCAATAGAAAAGGAACATTTCCCTAAGTTAGATGAATCTGGAGAGCCCTTCAACCCATTTTCTCCTGAAGGATTCTAAAAAGTCTGCTTCACTGCCCTTCCAGAGGCTTTGAATACTAGCAGCATCTTATTCTTGTATCTTTTCTGTATTGTATTCAAAAAATATGGTGGGGATTCTTGTTCTTGTTTAAATGGTTTTGTGGATTTGGTAAAAGCAGTGTCCAGGTGAGGGAGAATGGCTGGTGATCAGGTGCCCTGAATTTGCTCTGATGAAAAAAATGAAATTAAGTGAAGAAATTGTACATACTGTAATGTTCATTCAAACAGAAAGAAATTGAAAAACAGCTGCACCTGGGGAAAAAGATTTGGAAAGACACCTGGATATGTTCCAAATGTGTGCTTTCCTAATAATTAGCACATCATACACCTAGTTAGCATCTCATAAATAACCATAAAGTAGTCATTTAATGAATCATTTTACTTTGTGCTGTCAGAGGTTACAAAAAAAGTAAAATACTTTGTTTATTTTAAGAACAAGGTGTGACTCTTCTTTCAGCACCATTTAAAAAACTGCAGTAGGAAAAGCGGCGTCACCTTATAGAGCAGCTGGGGTATTTTTACACTGCAGAGCAGGAGTTATGTGCCGTCAAGTGCATCGGTGGCATCAGTGCACAGCTGTTTTATACAGTGTTGTGGGGTTTGGCAACTTGCAGGGGATGGCATTGTTGGGGCCTTTTCTGACAGAAGTCATCCCTTGGTTTGTAGCCTGAGCCCCCATGTTAGGCATAGAAGCTTCTTAGGTTCCTCATCTCTGTTCTGTTTAGCTGATTTAGTGCTAACCAAAGTACCAGTACATCCTGCCATCCTGGGCTGTGTAGGGCTGTGTCTCATCTTGAGGGCTGCAAGGAGCGGTTTCAGTTCTGCAGCCCTCTCTGGGGGCTGAGAAATCCAGCTATGGCAGGGCTCTGCCTGTGGCTGAGGCACCAGGCTGATCTCAAACCAGGGAGCAGAGAGGCAGGATGCTGGCCCATGGGTGTCCCATGCTAGGGGGTGAGGGGGAACCCCACACTTAAAGAATCAGCTCCTTCCTGAAGATAAGAAACCCCAAAGCTCTGTTTGGAAAGCCAGACTGATCTTTTCAGGGTTCTGTTCCCAGGGAGTGTGGATTCCCTCAGCTGGAAGGAATGGGGCCTTAGCGGCTGCAGGGTTGCAGGAGAGCTGGTCAATATGCAGGATAACATCCTCCAAGTTAAAAACAGTCGAGCCAAAGAACAGGACACCAGCCAGGAGGCCTGCAGGGATGAACACGCTGCTCCTGGCAAAATTCAAATTTGGAAAGGGAATATGTGGAAGATGGAAGCAAAGACAGTTATTCCTGGGAGGAATATAGAGAAGCTGAGCCTTCAGGGGTGGGGTTAGGAAAGCCAGAGCCCATTTGGAGTCAAACCTGGTGAAAGTTGTCAAAAGCTACAAGGTGAGCTTTCATAAATACTTCAGGAGCCAAAGGAATATGAGGGAAAACATGAGCCTGCTGCTGAGCTGGGTGAGGAGCCTGGGGGCACAGGGTGTGAGAGGGCTGAGGTATCAAACATCTCCTCCATCTCAGTCTCTGCCAACAAGGCTGGCCTGCAGAAACCAGAGGCCCCAGCAGTCCAAGGAAGTCTTTGCTGAGGTGGAATGGGATCAAGTTTGGAAACACCTAAACTGGACATCCAAAAGTCCCTGGGCCCTGATGGGTTCATGCACAAGGCTGCTGCCTAATTTCTCTGTGAGGGACTCTCCATAACCTTGGAATGTCCATGGAGCTTGGGAGAGAGGCCTGAGGACTGGAGAAACGCAAATGTCCTTTCTTTGTTCCGAAAGGGCAGGAAGGAAGAGCCAGGGAGATACAGCCAGTCATCCTGACCATTGTAACCACTAGGGTGGAGCACCTAAAGTCTTTTCATGAAGAGCTTTCATGGTTATTCTTGTTTTGTATTTTTAATGTGTAAAAATATGCGTTTCTGAAGGAAGTTCTATAGGAAAAAGTATTCAAAGTCTGGCTTCTACATGCAGGCTCTGAAAATTAAAAGTAGTCTGATTTTTAAGCCCGTGGCCTACTGGAAACTCATCTTTGAGAGAAATCATTCCTTTACAAATCTAGGCCAAATTAAGGCTTAAAACTTTTAAATAGTAACTGTTTTGTTCTACTGCTATGCTTTATTTGTACAGGCTAAAAGCCCTAAATTATGCATAACTTCAATTTCTCATTGGAATTAATGATTACATTCCCAGAGAAATATCAAAGTTGGTAGTCAGCTTTGCAAATTCTTTATACTTTCCTTTCCTTCATAAGTAGGGGAAACTTACCACTGATGCAACCAACAAGAAGGAAAAAAAATAAAGCAGAAATTTAGGCAAAATATTATATTCTCTTTTTCTTCTATTCAGAATTAATGATAATGTTTGTGATTAGTCTGTCACACAAAATATGAATAATTAAATGCAACAAAAGCCTCTATTTAGAATTAATTAAAAAAATAATTAAATAGAGCACATCACTAAGGAGCTTTTCTTGTTTGCCTGAAGCTAAGTAAATATGCTCAGTGTTGTAGGGTCCAGGTATATAAACACTGGGAAGAGAAGCAAAAAGGAAGGTTTGGAAGGTGGAGTCTGTACTCTGAACTGGCTGCAAGTCAGGGTGGCTATTAGAGGTGTGAGTGGTGACCTTTGTAAATCTGATTTTTAAGCTAATTTATGTTTACTAAAGTCTCTTATATGAGGCTGATTCCGTTTTTATCTTCTGGTTTTGGCCTCTTCAGTACTCTCTTTTTTCCTATTGAACAAACAAATGAGGAAACTTTTTCATGTCCTAATACTTTTTTGTAAGTCAAGGCTAAAGTTTAAATGCTGAACATAGTAACTATGTTTCTTATTTAAAAACAGGTAAAAACTGATGAAATTTTGAAGTGATTCAGCTGGTACCATGAAACTAATGGTATTTGTTGGGCCCAAAGAATAGGGGAAAAAAAAACTGCATAAAAGATGAAGTTTCTTCTGTTGAAGAAACTTTTGAATAAAGAATCAGAGAAGTATCCTCGGAGAGCCTTTGACATCCATCAGCCTTCTTTATGTGGTAAGTACCAATAAATGTCTGTGGAGAGAAAAACTCAGAATTATCTAATATGGTGAGTACAGGGAAGGTATTTTTGGATTTCTTAATGTAGCTTTCCATTCTGCAATGCATCATTAGGTGTTATCAACAGCAAAGAAAACTGCCAATCATCTTAACAACTAACTGCTTTTAAAAAGCCATCTAGTGACTTTAATTATGATTAAGTATTTATGAAATTAGGTAATGCTGAATACATAAATTCCATCTGGTAATGATCAAGGTGTTTATTTTCTCCATACTGTAAGGCTTTGCATTTGCAGAGCAGTCTAAGCATATGTACACTTCTGAAGTTAGGAGAAGCCTCTTACATAACCAACATATTTTAATTACCTTGAAAAATAAACCCCCAAAGACCTCCAGGCCCCTTATGTTTCTCCAGTAAGCATCTGTACTCTTTACCTTCCAATTTTATTCAATATTCTTTCTGATGATTTACCTTCCCTCAGAATTGTTCCCTGGCAGGGTGGGCAGGCCCTGGCACAGGGTGCCCAGAGCAGCTGTGGCTGCCCCTGGATCCCTGGTGGTGTCCAAAGCCAGGTTGGACATTGGGGCTTGGAGCCTGGGACAGTGGAAGGTGTCCCTGCCCATGTCAGGGGATGGAATGAGATGAGCTTTGAGGTCCCTTCCAGCGCAAACCATTCTGGAATTCTGGGGGATTTTTTACTCTTTTTTTGTTTGTTTCTTTGTTTCGTGGTTTTGTTTTGTTTGTTTGCTTTTTTTGTTTGTTTGTTATTAACAACTGGTTTATTATTTTACAGTCTGAAATAATTGAAACAGTAAATGTTCCCTAGCCTGGGAAGTGGGTTTTGGGATAAGACATGCAACATCCTACTCTAAAGGGGTTTAAACTGGCACTTGCTTTCCCATTCCACTTCAACTCATCTAAGGGCTTTACACCAATAGTATTATGTAATTATTCCTCTCACTTTATGCTTTTAATTAACAGAAAATAAAAAGAAATAATAAACTGAAATGCAGACACTTCAGGCAGATGAATCTGGGAAGTCTGCAAGAATTTTTTCAGTCAGTGCTAGCTGAGGTTTTTTATTCATTTACAAACTGTTGGGATACCTTCTGAGTACGCATTTCTAAATCTAAACATGACAGGATTTTGGAAAATTTGAGGGTATGGTCAGGACTGAATGAATATTGCCCAAACCTGTAGGTACTAAACGCTTGTAGGTGGAAAATATCTGAACAACCTGTATGACTGGAAATACCCTGTTATGTCCCTGAGGAATTTAGAGACTTAACTGCTGTATAGCTTTGTAATCAATGAGAGTAATCAACTGTTAACATGTCTTGCAGCTAAGAGCTCACTAACATTTGTTAGGTACTGAAGTATCTTTGCAAATCTGGCTCTCCATCCTTCTGGCATATGGAATCCTCCTCCTCTCCCTTGACTGTGCTGTTGCTTTTGGCAGCACTGGTAGTACTGCCCTTTTTTACTATTATTCCTCCTCCCTATGCAGAAACTCCTGTTTAATGTGCTATAACCTTCTGCTCCCTGACAGTCAGAACCCAGAACCACAGTGGGTGGGAGCACATCCATCTCTTGTCTGACCCACTGCTTCTCACTCTGTTCTTCTCCTCTCCTGCACAGTTCCATCTTCCAGGATGCCCATTGGGCACCATTTCTGTGTTTGGAAGCATTTTACTTTCCTTTCTTGGCTCTGAAGATATTTTGCTGATACACTGTAGTAACTCTGGGAGGATGGGAGCAAAAAACAAAATCAATTATCCTTACCTTAATTACCCTTATTATCCTTATCCAAATGTTTTTTGTTTGATTCAATGCACATTCATACATACAGAAGAAAAGCTAGTCCTCGTTTTGTTCTAACAAATTCATTGACCTGAGCCATCAGAGATTTTAGGTGTTGCAATTTTATATAGCAAGTAAGCAATCTAACACAAAATTTTCTTAGGCCCCACCTTGATGGACCAAATCAGAAAACTAAAATATAATTCAAACTTAATTTATAAATGTAATATTCCAAATTATGCAGGCAATTCCACCATTAGGCAATATGCCTTAGTGCAGTTTTATGTGTTTTCATTTTCAGAAGACACTTAAATACATATTTATAAAGAACTAAGGTTTCTGTGAATACACTTTTGTGCTTGTGCTCTTTCCTGGGCATTTTGTCACTCTCAAATTTTTTTACTTTTTTTTCAGATTAATGTTTAAATTAATCCTCCATTTTACTAACAATTACCCTGATGTTTAAAACTTTTATTTGAAGAACTCTCCCAAAAGGGAGCGTATGCCAAATTGTGTGTTGGTAATTAAAAACATAAATTTCCATCATTCAGTAACCAGACAAGTCTAGTGTGCTTATTTGCTTGCACTTGCCAGGCATGAGAGCTTATATTATCTCATTAAAACATCCAACATCAGTGGCAGTAACAAACTAAACTCAGAAGAACACCAAGTGCTGTTTTTTTTGCAACAAATAGCAGCTAAAGGACTCAGCAATGTACATATTTGTGTTTTCAAGTAAATAACCCAAGATGTGGACTGTAATAGAATGATGTTGCAACAAGCCTTGGCTATGAAACAAATGGACAGGAGAAATAGAAGGTAGATTTTAAATGTTATTTGTCTCCTTGTAAATTATGCATTTGTATTTAAAATGACTTTGCTCTTTAAATAATTAAATAAACGCTAGGTTAAAGCCACTCATTTATGTGTCATAAGACTGCTCAGTGTTAAATGAGATTAAATGAGTCTTTCATTTTTGGTTAATAGTTGAATTATTAATTGTGCTTGTATGCCTCTATAGGGATTATTTGGAGAACAGAACTTAGACTATGTTATCCTAAGGAATACAGAGTGTCTGTTTTTAATTCACTGCTGAATTAAGCATGCTAGGGTCTGAGGAAAAGGCTGCTGGCTACCAGCCAACAGCAATTGCCACAAGTCAAAAGAGCTGCAGGCAGCAGGTCAAATTTTTAAAAGTACAGAATGCTAAAGCTCAATTATTTAAATCAAAAAACCTAGTGTGGATGATCAAATAAGCAGTTGAGAGTATTTGATTGGGAGCACATGGAAACCATCTGTTCCTCTTAAAGCAAACCCCAGTAATAAATACAGGCAATCAGTGCTGTTAGCTGGCTACACCTACTTAGGACACTAGGATGCCATTCTCTGACATTTTATAAAAAACATTTCAGATTATTTGTGGAGAAAAACATGTACATATGCACATATGAAATGCTCCACAAAAGTGTGAGGCACCTGTTTATTCTTCACTACAAATTAATGTTGTGTAAGTATAGAATTTTTTTTAAAACTTCTTTTTCTTGATGATCTGTCCATTCCAGATAGACTTCCAACAGAGTTCTGAACAGTGTTATTTTACATGTAGTCTTGTTGAATGATCAAAAAATGTCTTACATATATTTAATCTTTTTATAAAAGGGCGTTTGGTCTTTGGTGCTGGAAATGACTGAAATTGAAGTAAAAATATCACTCTGGTTTGATAGCAAAATATTTTTGATAGCTGTTGTGATAATTACTCCATTGTTGCTTGTTATAGGAGAGGTTTATAATAGTTGAATTCGTTACCACTAATGGGAATAATAAAATAAAAAGTAAGTACAGAGGGGGCTTGTCCTGCAGTCATTTTTCTAAGCTGTAGTCCATATTTCCTGCATTTCAGCCCCATGCAACCTCTCTCCAGAAACAGGAGAATATTTGATGCTTATATGCAGCACCGTTCTGCAATTTTATGGAAAGTTTCTTCCAAATAGATGGGAATTGTCTTATGTTTGTGGAATGATTGCAGTGAACAAATGCAGTGATCAGGCACATTAAACTGCATGGAAGCGTTGGAGAGGGGCTGATTTTTCATGAGTGTACATCTCTAGTATTACCTAAATATCAAATCATGTTGGTACTAGAGACACAGAATGTTCTGAGTTGGAAGGGACCCAGGATAATCACTGACTCCAAGTCTCAAGTCTGTGGCCCCTATGAGGATCAAACCCGTGACTTTGGTGTTATTGGCACCATGCTCTACTGCTGTACAAAATAAAGGTTCCTTACCTCCAAAATTCTTCAGTCTGCCCAGTGACTTTAGAAATATTAATCTGCACAGGCAGAAGGTGTTAGTGGGAGCTCTATGAATATCCAGGCTTGATTGCCACAGGGGTACACACAGAATACCACCTCTTAATCGATTTCAAGCACAAATTTACTTGTTAAGTTCTTCCTGTGCTTTCTTTCTTTACATTCAGTATCTGGTCTTTTGGTCAGTAATTCTATGTGCCAGGCAGGAGTTTTGGAGCTCTGCTCAGCTTCCTGATGCCAGGAACCTGGGATAAATAGCTCTTGCATACCCAGCGAGTGCAATAGTTCTTGAGACATCCCTCAAGTCAGTTTTGATAGCTCTATGCTGCACAGTGCCTGTGTCCAGAGAATTGAAACTGCAGAAGTCCTTAGGTTAGGAAAAAAACACAAGAATTTCAGTGCCTTTCTAAATGGTCTGTTTCTTTTGAGGATTTTTGTGCTTGTGAAAGCAAAGTGCAAGAGACGCAGAATCCTCAGTGAAGGAGGCTGGTATGAAACCTCAAGTCCCACCTAAACAACCTTGTGAAGTGCTGTCCAAAGTAAAGCTTAGGAGGACATTTTTAGCATCAGGAGCTGATGGAGGAGAGGGTTGGAAGGTTGAAAGAAGATGTCATGTCTCATCATTTGTGTCCTGCTCTGAGGGGAAAATTTAGTTTTAAAAGTTACAGTGAATGGGTCCAAGAAGTCACAAGCTCCTTCCACTTGTCCTTGTAAGAGGAACAACTGGAAGTCTTCTAACCAGGTGAGTGACTGAATGGTAGTTTGATACCTGTGCAAGTGAGAGGTTAAAGGAAGCAGGCAAAGATAT
Organism: Bombycilla garrulus; assembly: GCA_013400315.1. NCBI lineage: Eukaryota > Metazoa > Chordata > Aves > Passeriformes > Bombycillidae > Bombycilla > Bombycilla garrulus. The sequence continues at coordinate 93,438 of VXBU01009908.1, read as the reverse complement.
TCTGAACATGTGTATGATAAACTACTTACCTTTGAAAACTAGGACATCTAAATTTGTAAAATAAACCTAGGAAATTGTTAAATAATTTCCATAAATATGGAACTCCGTCTCTATACATTAAAAATAATGAAAAAAATGCCCTCTCACTTCTTTTTTTTTCCCCCTTAATTTTCCTTGGTACACATGGCTTTGGCTGTGTTGAAAGGATTTAGGCTGAGGAAAAGTGGTAGGATAATATAATGTCCTTTATGTCTTCTACTTTTGGCTGGTAAAGATTAAAATTTTGGGCAATCCTGCTACATGGAATTTAGTAAACTGCTTGGTGATGGTAGGTAAATTTCTGAAGCAGCAAAATGGGGCATATTTCTTGCTTTTTGTGAGTGTAATGTGTCCTCTGTGCATCTTTTGAGTTTCATGGGCAGTCAAAAGGCTAGACTGAAGTTCAGGTCAAGCTGTATAATAAAAAATGTGAGTCAAAAGTAAAAAAGCACATTCATAACCTTATTTTCTGAGAGTTTTGTGTGAAAGCATGCTTTGTTTTTCTTCACTGTGGTGCTCACTCATTTTTCTCCATCTGTGCAGCTGTGAAGTTGCACCAAGGGGGAGACTTCACGTAAACCTCTGTTCTTTGAAGTAAAAAGCTTCACTAAATAAAAATGGTGCTAAAATAGCTTAAAGGCAAGCAACATCATGTACTTGATGGGAACAAAAATAATTTTCAAAGCATTCTTTGAGTAGTCCTTCAGAATGTTTTTACACAAGTCAAACTGAAAATCTGGAATTTCAAATGCAGGTGCTGGCTGTGAAGCTGTTGTGATCTTTGGGAATAATGATCTTTCTATCACACAGTGTTTTACTTCTATATATTTGAAATATCTTTGTTCAGTTACATAAAGTTATGAATCAATTAATTACAAGTACAGATGGTCAAACCAACCCGCTTAATGTCGATGACTCTAGAAATAATGCACAACATAAGCACTTCGAAATTTATGTAGAGGTGGCAGCGCAATGTGTATTTTTTTTGTATCAATGGTTAGGCAACTAATTACAGTGTTCTGTATTTGTGCTGTAACTAAATGGTTTCACAGTGTGTAGCCACATCACTTCTGTTCTTGAATTTGGCAACTTCAATTATTGCTGATAAAAGCTGACTTGTTCAGAAAGTCTAAACTATGGGAAGCATGCTATTAAATTCTCCAGGGATCCTGTTTTCATTTAAACTGTGTTCTTTAGTATCAAAAACTTGAATTTTCAATGAACAATTGAATAACAAATGTCAATTATTAAGCAGACCTCAAATCTTAGAATGTAGAGTGCCCTTCTGGCTTTTGTATGAACTGTTTTATTTCAGAATAAAAATGCTGCAAGGTTCCTTAAGGACAGTTAAAACATTTTAAGATAAATTTTCTCCTTTACACAAGTGAGCAAAGTATAAATTTTCCTTTTCATGAGGTGCATGAGTGTAATGTGTTCTTTCAATGTCCATTAAAATAAGGTAGAGAAGACAGCATGGTTGTATGTTAATGACGAGCTTCTAAAACTAAACTCTACATTGGTGGTAGATGGGGAAAACAATTTCATCTTGTGGAGTGAATCACAAGTAAGGCTGTAATTCTGGAGTTGTGGGTCAGACTGAAATCCCATAGAACTCGTAGCCTGCAAGTAACAAAGTATATTAATGCCAAGGAAACAGCTCTCTGTGCATACCTAGTGCAGAACAGGCGCTTCATATGAACAGGTAATCCTCTCACCAAGGAGTTCCTAATGCATGCTGATAACACAGTGAAGGAAATAACGTATCCAGGAGTGAGTCATGTGATGGTAAGATGCTGTATTTTTTTATAGAACTACTTTGTTTTTCAGGGAAGAGGCGTAAAACTTGCTGTGTGAGGGGCAACTAGTGAGAAATGGGAGTAGAATGAAGTGGATAAGTGGGGACAGGAGGAAGAGTAGACTAAAGGCCAAGGGGCTGTGGAGACAACAGAAGGGAAATCTGGGGCTAATGACAGAATTCCACGGGGGAGGGAGATAGAGAGCTGGCTGATAGCCTTAGAGAGGCAGCTTCCTTAGGAAGCAGCACAGATTTGGGATAAGTTGAAGAATATGGCAGAAATGAAGACAACAAAGGAAAGTTTCCCCTTCGTTGCATTGCTTGGGTGGTTCTGATGCATCTTGCTAAGCATCTTACAAGGTGTAGGGATGTTTTGTGTTTCAGGCCATTTCACCAGCTTAATCTCCTGATAAGCTTTCTAACATCTGTTCAGAACCTGACATTTATTTTCTCTTTCCTGCTATCCTTGAGGTAAAATTATTTTCTCTGCTTCCCGCTGCAGCTCTCTTATCTAAACTGCAGATCTTTTTAGAAGTTTACATCCATTGACAGGAAGTTTTGCATACCAGTCAAGCACAGAATGTATTTAAGGATTCTTCACTTTCTCACTTCAAATGTTACAGAAAAGAGAATTAAGGAAGTTCTTGGGGATTGTTTTCTGTTATTGTTGTTGCTATTCTTTTTTTTCCCCCTTCACAACTTTTTCAACAACTTAAACACTTGATTTTTGGAGAAGAAAATGACCAGCTGTTGACAAGTAACATTCATTACAAGTGTCATTTGTGGCTGTGTGCACTTCACCAAATCCATAATCTGGCAAGCATGTGATTAGAAAGTAAAATGCTGTATGTAATTTCAAATTTAAATTTTTCTGTTGCTTCTGGAGAGTTATCACATTTCCTTTTACAGTGAACCTCTTTTAGAGGACTGTGGACTTTTGTTTTCAATCAGTAGAAAAGTTAATTCATATTTTTTGTGGTGGCTGAAGTATACCACGTTTTTTATGTCAGCACATTTTAGTCTCCTAGGTGTTTACAGGAGCTGCATGTTCTTCATTGTGTTTTTCACCACATTCCTAAAAAATTTAAAGGCGCCTCCTTTGAACAGCAAATTAAAATTAACTGAAACTTGCGGCGGGAGGGAGGGTGTGTGTGTGTGTGATTTGTTTGTTTTGCTGCAGTTTGTTGTTTGTTTGGGGGTTTGATGGGTGCTTTTTAGGTGAAAAGAAGATTCCTCAATTATATCTACTGATAGGAAGTAGGTATTCCCTAGGATAAACAGGCATTCCTTTGGGATTCCCAAGGAAAATGGTTTATGAGAGAGTAGAGCAAAGAAACTGTCAGGATTGACAAATAATGAGATATCTGCGGAATGAAAACACTTTGTTTTTGAAGTAAGTGTACATTAAACTACCAGTGCAGAGCTCTGTTAAAAGACTTGATAGAAATTCATGGAAAATAGAGTTCTAATCTTTAAAGAATCAGTTTTATACATAGTTAGGAAATACTCGGGACACGTGGCATTAGTAATTAATAAAATAATGAATAAAATAAATAAGTAATAAAATTTTAACTCAAACTATCCATTTATGATTTTTGGTAAAGCCATTATGAACATTAGCGTGGCAAATAAAAAAATGGCATCCATTTCCTGAGGGACACATTTCTTGTTCTAAATTAATGGGTAAATGAATTGCATAAATGCAAGAACAGGCATAAAACACAGAATACTAGTGGTATCAATTAGAAATTGAATCAAGAATCAATACAAACAACTTTGCAAAGTATTTTTAGCAACAGGAAGACTTTGTCTGTCAGTGGTGCATTCTAGATAGAGAAAAGTAGTGTATAATGCAAACGGAAAGAAAACAAGCTGTAACTTCCAAAATAATATTTTTTCCAGTTGTGTCCAACCCTAAACTGAGATCTCAGTAAGACTTTTAATAAAACAATAATCTATGGGTTAATAGACAATAGTCTATTGAGATCTTTCAGCTTGCTATATTTACTGCTGGTTCCTCCTATTGCTTCAATACTGCTTTTAATTCAGTAGTTGAACTTTTGGCATATGTAAGGCCACTGCATTTTTCATGTTCAGGATGGGTGGAGAGACCTTTGGTCATTCTCTGAACACAGGAGGATATCAGACCAAGAAACTTTGATTCTTTGAGATGACACTCCTTCTGGAGAAGTGTTAGATCCTACAGACCAGAGCTTGGTGTGCAAGTGACACGGCCACGTCAGCTAAAACCTGTGGGGAACTCCTTTGCCCTGGGAGGCCCCACAATGTACAGAAAAGTCCAGGTTTCCGGCCTGTGCTGTTGAAGGAGTCTGCAGTGGTTTGTTGGTGTTCTCAAGGCAGTTTATCAGTTCCTTATCAAAAGTAGATTTCTCTGCCCTGCCAGGGTTGACACAGAACGCGTCCAGAGACACACTGTGCCCGCCCCGGGTGAGCTCTGATCTTTTATACTAAAAACTACATATTAAATGTTTATAATTAATTACCAATCCGTGCTCCTCACATCACCATGTCCAGATCTGTGTCAAACCAATCCAAAAGTGCCAGCATCACCAAGAAGATGGAGGTTATGAAGAAGAACATAAGATAACTTGCCACGTGTAAAGATTCTCCATCTTGTGCCTCAGACCCCCCTGCACAGGGCTTTAAACCCCCCTGGACATACACTCAAATTCTCTTCTTTTTACTTATAACTACTACTATTTCTCTATCTAAGTTTTTGTGATTTGAAATTCTTCATACAAAGTTGACAACCTGTTCCATGGATTAGAATCAGAGCCACAGGCATTTTTAGTATCATTCCAGGGTCCCTGACACCTCTGGCAAGGCTGAAAAGCCTCCTGACCAGGCTTTGGGTTGGCCAAAGGCATCATAGGAACCCCCTGGGTTCCCACAAAAACCTGCTTTTGTCACACATTGAATTGGTCTGGGGCTGCTTCATTTAAAGCAGCATTTCAGTCACAGAGGCTTTTGCAAATTATAAACGTCTGCAAAAGTGTTTTCAGGCAGCTTGTGATCCTCAGATCAAAAGGACTACTTCAGTTCTTTAGGCATCCGGGACTCCTTTTTTTGGGCACTCTTGTAATTTAAATACAACTCAAAAGCTGATATTTTATTTTCTTTCAAACGTTGTAAAGGAGTAATAATTCATGGCAGAGATCTACATTTGCGTTTCCATGGTCAAATGCCCTTGGAACACGGAACTGTTTGCAGAATCTTACCTGATACCAACGCCTCAGTGCTCACAGGAGTGTAAATGATGGCATTGTAGCACTGGGAACTGTGACTCATTTCCCTCTCAAGGTCAATAATGTTCAAGGAGAGGATTCTCCTATGGATTTTCCAGTGTGGTCATTGCTCCTGGGATGGCTGTATGCATGGCAGCATAGGATTTTGAGAGTATTTGGAGAATGCTGTGTAAACCCGTCGTGTTTCTAGATCTGCTCCATGTCTTATTGGCTTGGATGTAGCACAAGGAATGCATGTAATTTTTACTTGGATTTTTGCTTTATTTATTTTGAAGTAAGCAGACTCTTTCCAGTAGCTGTAGCATTATCTTAAATGGGATAGAAGCTCTGTCTTTTTATTCCAGTTGCTCAGAAAAAAAAATAGCAAAAGCCTATAACAAAGTTCTGGTAAGTGCAACTAGAAGAGTACTCACCAAACTTACCAACAGAACAGAGAAGAGAAAAAAAATATCCCTACATACACCAATTTTGTACTTTTGGAGGTTTGGTTTTTATGGTTTTACATGTCTTGGTTGTAATTTTTTGCAGTATTAGAAGGTTGGAAATGTACAGCATGAACTTATATGTAGCTCATGGTTTGAGCAGGATTTTGAGAACTTTAGTTTTCCTTGACTTTAGTGAGTTTGAAGCTTTGGTGCTCATTTGAGAAATGACTTAATAACAATGTCTGCATCTTATCAATTAGTCATATTTGTCTACCCTTGTTAGAAAAATAATATTGTTATACATGATGCAGCCCAAAGTCACTTATGCAAGGAAGACCCCTTTAATATAGTGCACTGTGATTATGATTCCTTCAGGATTCCTAAGGACGTAATAGCAATTTGAGAGTTGTCATACACTGTTGCTAACACGTTGTTGCTATCACCTGAAGCCACAGAATTTTCACTAAGTATTTCCAGAAAAAAGGATTAAAAATGTTGGAGGTTCAGAGTGACCCTTCTCCTCTTTATTATTGGAGCTTTTGGCAGACAATGGCACAGATTTGAGTTGGAAATGTCTTAAAAAGCATTCACTGCATTTCATTGCAACTTGTGAAGAATCTTCCAGGAATTATAGTTCAGACTTTTTAAAATATTCTTGTGTTCCACCACATCTTATGGCAATGAATTTCATGATGTCACTATGTATTGTGTTAAAAATTACTTTAAGCACTACTGTCCTTTTTGGACTTTTAATATACTGTCTAATAATGGCATTGATGGTTTCTCAGTTCTTGTACTGTGAGAAAATGTATTACCCCACATTTATTTTCCTCACTGTTTCTCAGGATTTTATAAATCTTTGTAGCTTTCTAATGCCTTTTTCTCACACTGTTCTAGCCAGTCCTTCTATGGTGTTGTCTTCCTGAATCTTCTTAATCCCCTTCCCTGTGCTCTGTGGTCAGACTGGGTGCAGTATGAGATGCCATTCTTCCATGAATTTAAATCAAGGGCAATTTCTGAATATAATGTAATAATTATACGGCTATATTTTTTTATTTTTCAGAGATCTGGTCACAGTGAGATAAAGATCTCTCTTCTGAACTCTGTTGGTTTGGTTCAATATCCATCTCTGAAAGACTCTTTTACTTTAGTATGAACTGCTTTGGACCTAACTGATATTTATCCCCAAGTTGGTCAGGATATGAAAAGTTCTTCCTGCAAGTCTTAGTCTAGTTAATGTGAAAAAAAAAAAGTGTGTTGAGTATGTAATTCCAGAACAATTGCTGTGTCAACACTTATTCGTGCTGGATTGTTTTATTCTCTCCAGCTGAAATGTATGAAGTAAGCAGAGTGTCGGAAAGTCAAGTAAGAGAAAATAGAACTTCTAACGTGCCTGCCAGTGCTGTGAATGATCTACCTGTCAGCACATAGTCTGCTCATGAAGATGAACATGTGCTCTCCTGCAATGATTTACATGGCTTGGTATGTTTGGAACATTATTTGCCTCAGTGAAGATATCATTTTTCCTGCTTTTCCTAGATTTGTGTAGACAGATGATTTCATGTCTAGAATTCTTTGTCTCTGTGCTGAATTGCTGCAATACTTTACTGTTTCTGTGGCTTATTATGGAGTGCCTGCTGTGCCAACACTTACCAGCAGTACTGTACTTGCTGCGCTTCACATGCACAACTGCTGCAAAACGCTCTACAAGAGGAACTGTTTGATGGATTAAGGGGGAGATGCTTTTGCTGTTGTCCTTTTTTTAAAATGGATAAGCACTGCATGAGCAGAGAGGAGGCACCAGGATGATTTCAGGGATGGAGCAGCTCTGACGGGAAGAAAGGCTGGCACAGCTGGGAGAGGAGAAGCTCTCAGCCTGGAGAGGAGACGCTTTGAGGTGACATCAGTGTGGCCGATCTCTGGAAATGTCCAATGCCAGGTTGGACACTGGGGCTTGGAGCAGCCTGGACAGTGGAAAGTGTTGCTGCCCATGGCAGGGGCTGAACAAGATGATTTTTAATGTCTCTTCCAACCCAAACCATTCCATGATTCTCAGAACAAGTCCTTGTTCTGAAGAGTGCCAAAGTGTACACTTACTTGAAGCAAGTGTCTGAAACTCTCCTTGAGATATGAGATGACCAAAATCCACAAATTTTGTTAGTGGGTGATCTAACAGTTTCATTTTTGTCCCACTTGTTTCTCTTGAAAATTTCTCAACATTTTTGGAACTTCTTACTTCAAAAGATAAGTCCTATGAAGAAGCATAAAATATATGGAGTTATTTTATTTAGCATTTTCTTTTTCCTGGAGAGAAGTTGTGATTTTGAAACCAACCAAATATATTGGTACTTATAGCTGAATGCAATAGTGAATACTAAACAGGAACTAAAGGGCTTTTACTTTAAAATCCAACTCTGCCTTTATTTCTTTGATACTAAGTTATGATTTTTCCCCTGAAGGCTAAGATGGATGTTTTCAACAGAAATCTGCACTGTGTGCTCCCCAAACTCTTGAGAACTTTGTCCACTCTTTGGAAAATGGGTGTGCTAAGATTAAACATAGAATGTGTGATCATTTTGATATGATATCTTTTTTGATTTTATTTTTTTTTTAAATACTGATATTACTGTTACAAGCTACCATGGTAAAATAAGCAGGTCTTGAATAACAGTGTTGTAATTGTCGGGGTTTCTGAAACATAAACTCCTACTTTAAAAAAATTTTCCATATAGTCTGAGAACTGTGCTTTGCTTGCACATATCTCTATCCAAAGCACTTTTAAGCAAGTGAATAATGTCACTGTGGTCAGCTAAAACATGCCCTTTGTCCATTTTACATATTTTTACATCATCAGGGTTGTACAGGTTCTTAAAACTTAACTGATGGCATGTTTGGCTGAGGCCGCAGTAAGCTTCCAGAACACTCCTGGTTCCTTTACAAAGACAGAGGATTATTTGCATGATACAGCTTTGCAATTTTTAAACAAAATGGGTAATATTTATTTATTATAAAAGTTTTGCATCATGTCTAGCTTTTTGTTACCTGCATTAACACTTTTCTTTTATTTCTCATCTCTCTTGTCTAGTGCTGCTTGCAAGCGTAACCCATTCAAAAGACTCCTCCCTGTAATTAAATTCCTTGGGTAGAATATGCCTCAAAAGAATGAAGACATTTGCAGCTTACTCACCTTCAGCAGCGGACACTGTGTGTGTCGCAGAGGGAAATGGGCACAAAAGATGCAATAATTGGTAGTTGTCAGCTGTGTGTCTCTGTTTCAAAGCCAAGGCCACCCGAGAAGGAGTATTTGTGATTTGCTGTGCTCGTTGGGAGGGTCGCTGGCACCTGGTGACAGGGACAGGGGGTAGATGCCTCACCAGGCTAGAGCTCAGCACTCAAATGTCAGCAAGACAGGAGGAAAATAAACTCTAACAAACTTAAACAGGCTCCTGATGGACTGGCACAGGTTTCCTGTGGGAAAATTATAAATACTCACTAAACAGCTTAGACAACTTTTTGTTCTGTTTACAGGTAAAGTTCTGCCTCTCCTCAGTCTTTGAAGGACTTCAGCGACCACAAGGCCTGGAGAAAGGTAGGTAAATGCATTCTTGTAGTGACTAATTTATAAAGGTTTTTTTCCATTATTTGTGCTGGGGATTAGTCAGTTCTTGGCCCTTGAGTCTGATCCAATTTGCAGTGAAAACGTTGGACTAATCTAGGGGCGTTTTTGAATGAGAGAGCCATAATGATAGAATGACAACATTATAGAATCTTTCAGGTAGAAAAAGGTCCAGTCCAACTATTAAGCCAGCACTGCTAGACCCACCACCAAACCATGTCCCTGAATGCCACATCTCTAAGGCTTTAAAATACCTCCAGGGTTAGGAAACTACTATTTAAAATAAGATTACAGACACAGGCTTTTTTCTATACAGCATTAGACTTGCAATCTGCCAGTGGCGGATTGATAGAAATGCAATAGTAATCATTGCACAAGAAATTTGACAAGGGAGAGAAAATATATTTTAATAAAGTGCTTTCTTATTTAAATTTTTGTACCAAGAAATGTTTTTTATTAACAGATTAATTTTTGTTTATATCCTCTCTCAAGTGCACTACCTCTGTATTTTGTGCTTATCATAGTATATATGCAGCATAAGAAACATTAAAGCAATACTCATTCATACACACATGATTTTATTACAGAGAATCTAAAGAATCCTAGGTTTTGTTGTTTCTTTTTTCCAAAATATCTTGTGTGTGATTAAAATTATTTATTTTAGAAGGCCCCTCTCTATCACCTGTCCTCATGTGCAGCGGTGATTTTCCAAGCAGATTGCTCAGGGTCTGTGCATTGGGCAGCTTGTGTGGCTCCTGGAATGTTCCAGAGGGGTAGGGAATGGTCTCCCAATGCTTCAACAAGCTCTCTGGGCACCCTTAAGTCACACGGGCTTTGGTGTCCGTGATATTTGCTAAAATAGTTTGTGCCTCAACTGAAGTGCTTCCCTCTGCCAGGCCCTTCTTTCCTGCACCTCTTTGCACTTTAGGACAGTTTCCTATTATGATGTTCCAAGAAGGTCCCTTAACAGGCTAAAATCTCCTTTCCTGAAGTTCAGAGCTCTAGTTCAGCTGGGGTTTTTTTTCTGCTCACTTCTGTCAGGATTTTAAGCTCCACTGTCATCTTTGCAGCCAAGGCTGCCACGGACCTCTGCATCCTCAGATGGTTTTTCCTTTCTATGTGGTAGGAGGTCCAAGAATGATTGTTCAGCCTGCAGAACCAAGTTACCTCCTGGTTAACCTGCTGATCACAGTTTTGAGTCTTCCATCAGAAGGTTTTCCATCACTTTTAAACTTCAGAGTATATGATGACCAATGGGGTGGGGGAGAGAAAAGACCCAAAACATTGTCTGTGTTTTCAGACTATTTGTTAATGCTTCTGGTCTTGGATTCTCCTTGACATCTTCCATATTTCTTTGTTTTGTCACTTGGCTGTAAATAACACAATAATACACTTTCCTGGCACGTAGGAATGCAATGCTGTCTCACTTGTCTTGTACAATGGACTTATCATTGAGAGGAGCATTCCTGGCAGCCCCTTGAAGAGCTTTAAATTGAAACATCCTTTTAGTGTGGAGAGGTAATCAAAATGCTTGTGTGTTGTATGGGAGAGGAGAAATAAACTTTTCTCAATTTTATGGCACAGAGTTTTTCCCGTTGTTGTAAGAGTTCCTCCATTAAAGAAGCCACCTTAAATTGCCACAGAGGTCCCAGAGAAATTCTGAAAAATGTTTTCTTTTGGAAAGCAATGTTTGGATCAGTTGTAACTGCAATTGTACCCTGTTGTCACAGATTCTCTTTGTGGCTTTGCTCTGCGTGTTCTCCTTCATCCAGAAAGTGCACTTGATTTGAAGCATTTTCTCCTAGGTCCTAGTGTGAAATATATAGTGTGATTTTTCTCTATCATCTCCAGCAACTGTGTATTGTTCAGGGTCAGGTTTTATTCTCAATAAATATCCCCTTTTTGTATGATTTTAAAAACTGTAGTGGTGATGCTATATGCATTGCAGCAGTGTGCTCTGTGTGCAGTGTGTAGTTTGGCAGCAAACTATAAATTGTAGTAAGTGCTGCCATTACAATATTGAGTGTTTTCCCACAGGAGGAAACTGCTCTTTGTATTCCTTTGGTAAGAGTTTTCAGGAATTTATAAGAATATGACCTAGTGACGGAGGAAAGCATGAAAATGAGATTTTTTTTTAAAATTTATTTACTAGATTGTTGTGGTAGCAATAGGTCTTGTATTTTGTGACTTTTTCACTTGTTCAATTTTTCATATTATCTGATTGGAGGCATTTCATGTAAGTGGTTTCCATTTTTATGAGCTCATAATGAAACTTCATTTTCTTTTAAACGGCTCATCTGGCTCTAGATAAATACAGATGGGTTGCCAAGCACCCAACACTTCTTGAGGTCATGTATTTGGAATGGCTTGCCATGTGAATTCATAATCCATGGCTTCTAGACTAGATCCCTAGGCAGGCCGACTTGCTGGCATCTGCTCTCCAGATTTCCTGACTGTGGGGGATCCCTAATGAGCTGTGATGGGAGTTGTGGCAAGTGCAGACTGAAATTTAGTTCCACAGTCAGAATAAAATCTCCAGTGTCAGTCAGCGGTGAATAGCTATGGAAATGACAGATATTTTATCCATATCCTTCTAGAACTGCCAAAGTTGCTTGGATGTCCTGCTCTAAGTTTTAGCAAGTAGTTTGGTATCTTGAAGTGGATATTTCATTCTAGAAATGTCATATTTGGCAGTAAGTACACGCTCCCAAATTTTGGCTCATTGTCCTGATTCAGTGTTATTTTTCTTGAAAATAATAAACTTCTGAGAAACTGAAATTTCATTTCTGAATTTGCTCTCAGCATGTTTATGTTCTACCAATTATATACAAAATAAAAGTGACCCTAAATTGTACATATCTCTAAAAACTGAGAAGTACCTGGCATTTGGCCACTTCTTGCAGGTACATTATTATTACATGTTCCCCACCAAAAATGGACTGACTAAAAAAGATGAGCTTTCTTACTCAGCTCCTTGCTGTTTCTGCCTCCCAGATCTTTATCCTTCAGAATTACTAACTAACCCTGGTTTGTTTGGGGNNNNTTTTTTTTTTTTTTTGCTTATCATCAACCTCCTCTTCTTTAACAAGTCAGCTTTTTAGCACATTCCTTGCACCTTCAGACTGCTCCTTTTCTTTCTTTCTTTAGCTTATGCTTCAGTGGTGTCAGAATGCCAGCAGAGTGCAAGGAGATAAAACATCTTGGCTTTTATGCTAATACCTGATTTCTTCTTGTAACAGCAATTATCATTAAACCCTTCTCCACTACCAAAGAGCAAGACATGCTTAGTGAGCACAGGGCTTTGGTAAATGAATTTAATATCCACCTCTCCTCCAGAGACACAATGCTTGTAAAGTTTGGTCAGCAAAATCCAACAGTTTGAGCTGTGAGAGGCTTCAGCTCCGTCACTGAGAACAGATTCTTTCCCTTGTTATTCTTTGAGCGCCTGCTTACATGTGTGGGAAGTGTGGAAATGCTAGCAGGCTTCAAAACAAAAAAGTCTGGAAACTATTTTACATGTGCAAAATTCCTCTCTCCCACTGCCTGTCTCAGAAATGGCTGAACAGGTGGAAGATATCAAAAATGAGAAAGAAAAGCTCAACCAGAGAGAGAGAGACCCAGTCTAAGAAATGCCAACAGACTTGGCTAAAGTTTGAGCTAGAAAAAATAGTGTTGAAGAAAGAGCAGCAATGGAGTTTTAGTGTTCAGTGCTGCCTGGAGTTCCTCAATATCAGCACCAAGTCATCATTGTTTATATTTTGTATGTTCAAGTAGTAGTGAGAATAAAGCTCTCTGCTATAAATTCACATCCCTTAATTTGCTCCAGGTTTTGGAACCCAGCAATGGGACAAGTGAAGTGGAATTGCTCTCTTTTCTTTCATCATGAGTTGTTTTGCATTGCCTAGGTTCAGAGGAAGTGTAAGAGCTACATTACCTGGAAATCAGTTAATTTTACTGCTTGGCTTATTTTGCTCCTTTACCTTTATGGTAATTTTATCTGTTGCATAATTTTGTATTTTTAAACCAGCATGTAAATCTGCTGTAATGATATACAGATTAATTTTGGAATAGATCCAAGCTTACTTATTTGTCAGATATTATTATAATGTGTCTTAACAAGTCTAATAAACTGTGCTGAAGTGTTGTCACTATAAAAGTATTTCCAGAGATGTCTGCGTTGATGTGAAACAGTTCCCTGACTATTCTGGTTTGATCAGAGCTATGCAGCCAGCTTCACATCGGCCTCTTCTAGGCTTGATCACGCAGATTTCTATTAATTTTTCAAACCTTTCTCTAAAATCTGCTTTATTATTTATTTAGCTGTTTCTTTGCTACAAAGAAATCCAGTGGAAAAGGAATGTCTAAGCTGCTTAACCATTTGGCTGGGTCAGATTTTTCACTGCACCTCCCTGTCTTCTGTAGAGCTGAGGGCTTTGGTTTTCAGCTGCAATGCCTCATGCCAACCCACAGAGGTGGATCCACAGCTAACCCATACATGAAGCTGGGCCTGTGAATGACAAATATCTCCATAATCATTCATATGGACAGGTTTGAAGTTCTTTATTCTTTTCTCAGGCGTGAAAATCTGAGAGGAAAAGCCATTCCTTAATAGCTGCTGCTTGGAGGTGTGTTTATCAGCTGCCAGGCTTTCAAATTAGCTCTTCAGGAAGATAATGGCAGTTATTTATTTTTATGCCACAGAGCTGTTTATCAAAATCAAATTTCTACATCAGAAATTGTATGATATCCCAGCACAGGGCATTGCTTGGATCCTGGAGAGAGATCAGCTTTGGAGCTACTGGCCCCCTCATTGCTTCAGAAAGTACTCAGGACAGTGTTAACAAGGCTGATCTCCACAGTGTGGGAGGGTTTTCAGCCTTTCCTGCCAAAGCCTACATCCAAACCTTGCTATCCTCGTTCCTGTGCTGTTCTTGCTCTGATGTGAAAGGAGAGAAGAGAGTCTGGAGTGAGAGACAATAAATTCCTTGGCTGGAGGATTACAGCACATCCCAGACCTCTGTGGATGTGAGGGGACCTGGGGCAGGTTGGGCAGGTCTGAACATAAATGAGATGCCTCCAGGATGCCCCATTAGGCACAAGAAATGCAAGACCACAAACGGTAAGAGAATGTTGGCAGACTGGGTAAGTTCACCTGAGGAAGAAAGAAACAATCTCTCCTGAATGACAAATCATCAGAAATCTCTGGTATTTTCAAATGCAGTCAACTATTTCTCCTTCAACAGACTTCTCCTGACCTGAGGTCTGTGTTTTTCTTGTACATTTGTTTTTTTACAGTTGTCAACTGCAATATTTCCATTTTATTTCAATCCAATAGAGGAATTAGAAACTAACTCTCCAAAAGACAGTCTCTGTGTTTATGACATTATATTTTTCTTATGTCCCTCAGTGCAAAAATTATCATCGATTTAACTTGATTTCCTATATTTGAACTCCTGTTTTGGAGTATATACACACTGCATCTTGATGCATGCAGTTTCTAGTGCATTTCACATAACGTTGCAGATTTTAGCAAATTTATGTCATCCTGACCATCTTTGAAGGAATTATAATTTCAGATTCACTCATTTACTGCAGCTAGGAACCTCAGACCATTGCCAGATGGGCAATGTATTCACAAATCTTAGAGTTCTGATGCTTTGCATTGTAATATTTGAATATTTGAATCAAAAGAGAAAAGTGATAAGAAGGATGCATGGATATTATTTGTAATACTTTTCTATACACAGATTGCAAAGTGGAGAACCTGGCTGGGGAGACATAGGAATATCTCAAAGTAGGTTCTGAAATAATAGGATGGCACCATTATGAACAAGAAATGCTGGAAATCTTTGGGCAGACACAGATTCCAGACAAATGCCCACCTGGCTTCTTGTTCACCCCCTGCACCTCAGCTGCATGGGGGGAAAAACTTGGATAAAGTTTTGGGATGAGATAAAGAGAGGGAAAATCTTTACCAGTTACTGCCACAGGCAAGAGATACTCTGCTTGGGCAAAAATATTTTTAATTCCCTATTAAAGGAGTTTAAAGGGGAAGCAGAGGGGCAGGAATTGATCTCTGCTCCCTGGGCCAGGGGCAGCACCCAGGGAACAGCTGGAACAGGGCAGGGCAGGCTCAGGCTGGAGAGCAGGGAAAGGCTCTGCTCTCCCAGAGGGTGCTGGCACTGCCCAGGCTCCCCAGGGAATGGGCACAGCCCTGAGGCTGCCAGAGCTCCAGGAGAGTTTGGGCACCGCTCCAGGGATGCACAGGGGGGATTGCTGGGGGATCTGGACAGGGACAGGAGCAGGACTGGGTGATTCTGATGGATCCCTTCCAACTCAGCATCTTCTGTGGTTCTATGATTCTAAAATAGATTTGATTTGTAAGAAGCAAAAGGTAAATTGATAGGCACATTGAGAGAGCTCCTTGTATGGAACTGGCCTGGGAACTTTCTGCTGAGATTGTGCAGACAAATTGTATAATAGTTTGATGCTGTAATTATCCAAAGACATTGCCCCAGACTACCTGGAGAAGGAGAAGTTTGCAGTGCTGGATTTATAGAAGACAATCAGATCTGAACAAGTGAGTTATTTTACTATTCTGTATCTTGTATTTCTGCCATGTGCCTGATGTAAGTTTATCTTCTGCTTCCCCTGTACACAGAGTTTTATGTGCAGTTAATTCTCTGGACTACCAGCCAGGATATTTTTGCAGTATTCATGTATTTCCCAGAAGTGATGGTATATGAGGATCTGGGAATAAGCCATTAAGATTTTGCAAGAGCTTTGTTCTTTCCTACAGGGTGTTGTAAATAACTTGCAATAATTTGGACTTAAGCAAAAAGGAATTAAGAAGTTGACTGCTGTTAATGAATACTAACGATTGCTGAAAACATGATCAATGTGAAGCACATATTATTAGTGAAGGTGCCCTTCTTAAACTTCATTAATCACCAAGATACCTAGGAAGCAACAAATAATTCCTTGGTATTTGGCAACAGCTAAAGGAAGAGCCAGTTTGTAATTGGTGTTAAATTCTGCATTCCTGTCTCATGCTGATGTAAAGCAAGATTGCTGTAGATTTGTGCTGGCATAATCAAAAGATATTTAAAGCCCAACTGGTGCAAAGGGGTCTGAATAAATGACTAATCCTGGTGGAGTCAGTCAGGTAAGGAGTGAGTTTATGATCAATCCAGGGTTTCAAAACAAGTCTGGAAGTGCTCCCATCTGGGCATAGTGAGGCTATGGCTGTGAATAGTCAATGGGATTGTAAAGTCTTCTGGAATCCCACACCCTGCAAAGACCCATCCTTCTTCTTTTCCCTAATTAAACACTCGTATCATAACAAAAAATATTCTAACCACATTTTTGATAAAATACTAAACATGTTTAACTTACCATATGGAGGCCTGGCTTTTCTCTTTGTCCATGTTATTTTTCAGACTGCAAATTTTTAAGTTGGCCCCTTACTGTACATCAGGTATTCCTTCCTCAACTCTACTAATTTTTGCAATGACTAAACAGAGATTGTGCCAGGAAAATTACTTTTGCTATTGAAGTTATTTCCAATGTATGTTTTCAACCTGTTAGTTGATTTCTTTGCTTTGTCAATGTTATTAATGATATTAATGATGAGGTATGAATTTATAGTGAAGGCATCAGTTGTCTTAAACCTATTGCTGTCCAGCAATATTTACACATAGCTAAGCTAAGAATGTTTTCTTTTTTTCTAAGAATCTCTGCAGAAAATTTTTGTGTTGTTCAATTACTTCAGAATTTCATTCACATAGAATTTTCTGATATCCATGTTTGAAGGAACTCTTCTAGCCCAGTCAAATTGATTTTTGACCTGCAGTTAGCCCGGGCTTGATTTTAATTTCTTTATTTATGTTGTTACCTTCTGTTTCATTTCAGGAAAATACTTTCACCTCTTTGTCCTCCTTACTGACTTGAAGTTTCCTATCCAGATCTTTCATTTAAGTAACAAGCAGGCCAACTGTGTCAAGAACTTCAGACCTCTTCAGCACTGTGTGCTGTAATTTTACTCTTCAGTTATTAGTTCCTTCAGTAATTTGCTCAGCAACTGCTCTTCCTAGGAAGTTCCCTTAGATTCCATTGACAGCCTGCTGTGGAGAGTTCTTTGAAGAAGTTTACCTTTCTCAATTTTTCCTTTTTTCTTTTTTTTTTTTTTTCTGGGCATTCTTGTGTTCATTTATACTCTCACAGTAAAATATCCTGTAGGAATACAAAGATTCTCAATTTGGAAGCTTTAATGCTGTAAAAGATTTGGCTTTTTGCTATTCAGCATAGGTGAAATTGGAGCTGTTTTGATAATTTTCCACAGTTTCCCAAGTAAATTAGATTTGGTGCTAAAAAAATTAAAGGGAGAATAGGCAAAGCAAAGATTTACATGGGCCTTTGGGCCTTCTGGAGAGCCTCACAGCAGAAATTCCTGGGAATATTTACCTTTGTCACTAGATTTGGAGAACAAAGCAGATTAGTGACATCTCTGCCATCATCAGTGCTGGCAGAAAAAAAAAGATCATTTTCAGGCACAGAATAAGCTGCTCAATGTATGGCAGTGGAAGAAATACTTTTAACTTTATTCTTAGGATTGTGTATTAGACCTATGGTAAATTTAGCATCTTTTTCTGGAGCATTTTTATTTTCCAGCCATACAGCGAGTGAAGTTACGGCTCAGGGTTCACCTTCAGATCCCAGCCCTAAAGATCATGGCTTTCTTTTAGATCATCACTCAGTGAAATTTCAAGGGAAGCTGTTTTTAGCAGTGAAGTAACACACTCACTTTCTTCTCATGTTTGCTTCTGTCTTTGTCTCTACAAGAAGCAGCTCCTGGGAGGAAAGTTCCCTGTGAAAACTTCAGTGTTCATTGCCAAGGTGAGGCACAGAGAATTCCAGCCCCGCTGGTCTCTGAGCCCAGCATCTCAGGTCGAAGGAAATGTTTGTGCCTGGGGTTGGTGGCTGTGGCTGAGGGAAGGAAATTCAGTCTATCACGGCAGCTGGGAGTGTCTCTGCGGAGCTGCTTTTCACTTGATTTTAGAATATCAGAAGTGGGTTAGGCTGAACCCAGTGGCTTTTAGGTGCATTAATACCCGACCATCGAGGAATTCTTGTCTCATTCCCGTCATTAAACCTCAGAAGTTTTCATGCCTTTTGTTTTCCTTTATTTTTAGAAACTTACATGAGGAAAACATTTGTTCTCCATAGCATTCTTAATAAGCAGTTATAAAAAGTAGCTCAGTTATTTCTTTTGAGTGAACACAATTCTGTATTACTAGTTCTGTGTTCACTGACAGAGGATAATATAGCTAAGTAAAAACCCCTGGTTACTCTCATGCAAAGATGATTAAGCATGGTTTATGGATCTAAATGTGAAAATAAGGAAAGAGACTGACTGTGGTTCACAGCAGTTTGCTGTGGACAAAATTCTCAGCACATTATGGTCACAAATTGTCACTCAGATGTTTCAATGATAAATATTTAATTACCCTGTAATCATTCTGTAATTTGTTTTTACCCTTTATATTGCACAGTGATTATTTTATAATTAAATATTAATTTAATAACGTGATTATGTTTGTGTTGTAGCACAGAATTAACATTGAGTTAATTATGAAATTTTTCAGATGAAGCAGTTTGAAGTAGTAACCTCTCCCTTTTTGCAGAAGAAATGAAACAAGAATTGTATTCAGAACATATTCCAGAGTAGTAAAATGAGATAATCTCATGCATGAATTATGACAGACCTGTGGGGATTAAGGTAATTTATTGGCATTTGAAATATGTGAAGGAACAATGCTGGTTTTAACACAGTGAATACTTCAGCAAAGCCTGATGATTCTTGTACCAGTGGTAGCTTTCAGGAGAAATTAGCATTCAGATTCTATTATCTGTGTAAGATGCTGATCTTCATATGCAAAGACATCACAACTACACTGGAAACATTTTGTAATGGAATTACGGAGCTAAAAAATGTCCACCCCCAGACTGGCAGCAGATATTCATAGGATACTGAATACATCAGGTATTTTGGTTTCTAAATGAGCTGTGTCAGTGTCTAATGAATTCTGAAAAAGGAAAACATGGGTGGCTAGATCAAAATTTAGACAGGCCCAACTTGTTTAATTCTGAGGAATTAATTCTTGGGGCAATATTAGCAATACTAAAATTCTGTGGAAGGGGTTTACCTAGGTAACAGTAGGATTTACCTCTATTTACACCATGCTTTTTGCATCATTTTAAAACCAAAAGAGAGAAACTAGTTACCTTTAAGAAATAAAACCACTTTCTATACTGGTCCTGATATGGAATTTTGAATTATGCGGGTTTTTCCCAATCAGAAGAAATATCTTAATTCTGAAGCTGGGTTTACTATGGAAAAGATTGCTTCATAGCAATATGGAATGGTGTGCTTGGAGAGAGTACAACTCTAAAAACATCATTTTACCCTATTTTTTTTTTTGGTTTGGTTTGGTTTTTGGTGTTTTTTTTTGTTTTTTGGTTTTTGTTTGTTTTGTTTGTTTCTTGTTTTTTTTGTCCTTGCCAAATGGCCTTGTCTGCTTGGGTTGAGCTTTGTGCTACTGAAGGTGCTGCCTCAAGTCACTTAGCACAGGCTCCCAGGCTATTTAGGGAATTATTAAAAGAAACAGTTTATTTCAAAACAAATGCAACTTGCTCTCGCAGAAGCAAGAGTTGTTTCTGCTCTTTGTTTATCCTGGCACACATCTGCTAACCTTTGCAGTCGTTCATCACGGGACTGAATTCAGCCACATAACCTTGGCATTCTCAGTGCGTTAACAGGAGTGCTTTATATTGTACTATCTGGAACAGGGGACAATGTTTCATAACGTATTTTCTTCCCTCTGCATTGCTGTTGTTCCCTATCAATCTGCTGCACTTGCAGAGTGCAAATCTCAGTATTGGAAACTATTTATACTGAGCTTTGGGAAAGGTCAAGTACCTTAGGCTGTTTAGATGTTTTCATTAACAGTATTATTTCCTGGTTTATACTCCTTGAAGTTCTGCAAAATCAATGTCTTAAGAACAATATGTAATTTATTGTTTTTAAGAGGGCTGTGTTTTGATCTTAGCTTGATAAATTCTTTCCTTGCAGAAAAAAAAAACAGGTGATAAAACTAATTATTGTTTCTTTTTACATATTTTATCTGATTTTGGACGTACTATAAATATAACCAGCATTATTCATAATTCATAATTGGATTTGGAATTAGACACTTTAGGTATCGAATAAAAGTGTTCAGATAATGAAGAAACATCAGAAATATTGAAATATTCCTGTTCAGATAAAGTCAGAGCTGTCTGTTTATCACCTTTATCACCTTCTGTGTCTGGAGTCTGGTGCTTAGCTGACCACTCATTGAGCTGAGTCAGTCCCAGGAAAAACAACCCCAGTCCTCATTTCCTCCTCCAGAAAAATCATCATTCTGGGCTAATATACTGAGTTCCATCAGCAAGGGATCAGTCAAGCTGCAACCCAACCACATGGAAATCGTGGCCAAGAGAGGTTGATCGTGAAAAAGAGTTCTGTTGGATAGAAGAGGGAGCAGGAGATGAGCTCCACAGCAGGATGTCAGCTGCTCTAGGTGTCCTGTACTTGGACCTGGTGAATATGAGACAAATGTGCTGGGCCAGGAGGAGAGAGAATCCTCTTCTCTAGTTTAGTGAAAAATGCTAATGTAGAAGACAAATGTTGCTGGTGTAAAAGCCAAACAAAGGCACCCTTGCTCTAACTTAGGTCCAGTCTCACCAGAAAATTATGTCTGTGACACCTGAAATATTACTGGTGAAAATGTCCTTGCTTGAAGGGAGTAGATGGGATTTTTGAGTGTTGCTCTTGCAGATTAAAGCACATAAATTTCATTTAAATCTTAATTCTGGTGCACGCATCCAACTTGGAATCTGCTTGATCTCATCTACTGGGATGAGATTTAGAAAGGCACATTTGGTGTTTCCAGTTAAGGTTTATGACATTTGAATATGCAGAGTGTGTTCCCAGTAGGATTTAAGGAATAGGTATCGAATAACTTAGAATGACAAACCACTTAGAAGTGGTTGAAATAGCAGGAAATACTGACTACAGGTGTACGGTTGTCATGGCTATTACCACTCGCATGAGCATGAGGCTCTCAGGTCTCTGAGAATTTGTCTTTCCAACAGTTCTTCACTAGATTTAATTTTGCATGTTCTCTTATAGAGAAAGAAGCAATGGAGTAGGCTCTTAATAGAAGGAGTAGACTCTCCTACTACCTTTGGAGTAATTTTCCAGAGGCCTTAGTGAAGCAGCAGCTTTACCTGGGAAGTGTGGGTGCCAGGTTCTTTTGCAGCTGGTTGAGAACTCCTCCTGCTCAAAACCAAATAGTTATGTCCTGTCTGTGCAGGTTGACTAGGTGTTTTTGGCTCACTGCTATTCCATAGAGTACAGAAGTCTCACACAAAAAAAGAACCAACCCAACTGAATTTTTCTGGGCTTTCTGCAGGTTTTACACAGTTTTTCCAGTTGCAAGATTCCAGTCTGGAATCTTGAAGCAGTGGGTTGGAGCTATCTTAAAAATATTTCCGAAAGAGGGAAATGGAAAGCAAGTTGCTGGGGTTTAACAAGGAGTTGAAAACTTGCGTACATATTTTATTGAATCTCTGGATATCTTGCCTGTCACAGAGATGTGCACTTCAGAAAAGACTCTGAGGCTCCTCCTGGCCGGCTTAACTCCTGGTCTGATTTAGTACTGAAACCATCTCCTGCCCCTTTGATGTGGGTTAAGCTCTTTCCATCATGTCTGTTTAGGAGCTGTTTATTTTTCACTTAACCTTTCCCTTTACATTTGTTTAATTAAAAGATTTCTTGAGAAGTCACATCATCACAGTGCCACTTTCCACTGCCTTTGTCAAGATTATATAGAAGTGCTTCTCTAATAATGGTCCTGGGATTTAGGAGAATTCTGCAAACAGGTCACCTCCCTGCCTCCAAGTCTGTTTCTCATATTAAACAGATTGCCTCTCTGCCTGTAATACCTTGGAAGTCTGGTTTATCACACCACAAGCAGGTACAGAACTGAAGGAAATCTCTCTCAGATAGCTGTTTACACCAATTGCTACTGTTAATTTACGATAACTACATGAAATCCATTTAGTTTTGCAAAAGGACTGTAAATTAATTCTGTGATTTGGGAACACACTGAAGTTATTACTGCACAGCACCTTATTAAAACATTTGAGCACTTCTTGCCTGTACAAATACACTGTGATGCTCTGATTGTCTCAGTGGTTTTTAACTGGGCTACTGCAGCACTATAATAAATTTCTTTAAGAGAAAATTTGGTGATGATTAAACATTTTTTTGTTTGTTTAATTATATGCTATATTTGATTGCACATATTTATTGAACCTCTTTTAGATGTAATTCAGAGAATCCTTTCTTGAAATTTAGGTTCTGAATCCAATATATTTTGCCACTGCTATTCAGACACAGTGTCTATAGACACTTTGTTAGTGCAAAAAGTATCTTTATTTTCACCGTGCCATATTGCAAAAAAAACCACCAAATTCAGCACTGCTTTTCTTCCAAAATTCTTTCTTTGAATTCATTCTGTGAGACAAAAAATAGCCTGTGAAATCATTAAAGATAAATTTATTAAAAAACCTCTCAGTACTATATTCAAAAAGGCATCAGTTTTTATGTTGAAGTGTCATCACGGGTGTAAAACACAGGACATTATTGAAGTGGGAGCAGATATCTTGCGCAGCAAAGATATAAAAAGGTAAATTTAACACCTAACAGGGGTTAAGAGCCATAAATCATGAAAGGCTCAGCAGTAATTGAATCCTTTGTCAATCAAAGTATTCACTATTGAGAAAATATCTTGCTGAGAATGCTATGTTCAATGGAAATGCTTGTTAGGTGGAGAGGCAAAGTGTAATTTAACCAGCATAACAGTGAGTGTGGTGCATTTTGAAACAGTTTGTGAACCCTCAGATATCAAAAACCAGGAATTTTATTGCTGGTGGTCATGTTTTCTTGTTATTTAAGAATTCTGTTTAAATAACACAATAGCAAATAGACAAAGCACTTCCCCGTTCAGTACGTACATAATATTTAGTGGTGTTCTATGCTGGCCTTACTACACAATGGATGAATAATTCCAAGGATTCTCAGGAAAGTACTTTAAAATTGGAAGGACAGTAAAATCATTGAAATCCAGGTAAAAGACCAGTAAAATATTTACCAATCCTTTGCCTTGGGTTTATTGCAGCCTGTTTTTCACACAGGTGGTTCGATAGGAGAGGAAAGGTCGCGCTCTGTGTGGCACACAAAGGGATGGGGATTGCGGCCTTCACCCAGCTGGGCTGTGCTGGCTCCGAGAGGCTCCTCCAGAAGCCGGCTGGAGCCACCCCGCTCTTCTGAGGGAGGATGGTGCTCAGAGCTGTGAGAGGAGGAGCAGGCACAGGAGACTTGGCAGCAGCTTTTGTCTGGCACATCTGGGCTGGAAGGGAGCTGTGTGCTCAGCTGTTCTCCAGCACAGGCTCTGTTGTGGCTGCCAGCCCTCGCTGGCTCCTGCAGCATCCCTGCCTGGCTCCTGGGCTGTACCAACCCCTGCACTACCTCGGGCCCAGCAGAGCCCTCGTGCTGCCCTGATGTTTGCATGGAATGTGGATGCGATCTCGAGGACAGGCTGTGAACTGTCTTTTTCTTCTCTAGATATAATTAAGTATGGTTTAGCAGGTTAATTCCCATGCTTAAGCACATTTATATTGAGGATTAGGGTAAAGAAGATGCAGATACATAAAATATAGTTTTGCCATAATTGACTGCAGTGATAATAGTGTATAGAAAGTAGAAATTAAGATTCAGAAACATCTAAGCAAGGTTGTCTTCTGTTTTGATAAGGACCGTCACTTGTTTGTAGTGACTTAAATGCTCAATAGCCTCAAAGAAGACAGAGTAACAACAAAAGAGCACAATACAGGTAATTTTTGCTTAAAGCTGAGGAACAAAGTGCTTAAATTTGCCAGAATGAGTGTCCAGAACACAGTATGCAGGTACAAATATAAGTTTTTGGATGTCACTTAGTATCCAGAAAACAGGACAAATACGAATTGTATACTAGTCATATATGTTTTCTAAACTTCCAAAAAGTGAGTTACATTTTTGGTTCATAATTTTGCCAGGGAAGATCTATTTATTATCTAAGTGTGATGTCACTCAGCAGATACCCTGCTGGCTTCATTTGCAGTAAGCAGTTCTGCAAAAGCAGAGACAACTTTTTTCCTTTCCATCTGCTGCTCAGTTAAATCCCTATTATGTTGGGTTGGTATTTATATAAATTGCTGGTAAAGTCTTCGTCATTGCTTCAGATGGTAACTGATTAAGGGATTTCAAGATCCCTTTCCCCAAGTTAACCATGAGAGCTCATGCTGTTTTCAATTATTACAATTCATTCTATTTGCTTTATAAAGAATGCTTTTCTACATTCCAGTGAGGCACCAAAAATAAGTTTTCCACCAAATCACTGGAAAACCACTAGAACAGTGTTTTTCTGGTGCTGCCTGTAGTGTGGGTACCTTTGGACTCAGTGGTTCTGTCTTTGAAAGCCAACCCCTACTGAGCTCAGAGGGAGGAGGGTCGGAGCCTCAGTGAAACACAGAACTGCCACCCCAGAAGAGCCTCAGAATTATCCCTGTGATTCCAGCACGGGCTAAACAAGTGGAGTTTAGTACACCTGGCATCATACAGTGAAAATACACACAAGAGTGACTGGTGAGAGTCCTGGTGGCTCTTTTTGATTGCAGGGTTTCATTGCCTGAGCTGCTCACTTTGCATCCTTTGACTTGAGGAATAGGTGCCCTGTAGTGCCAGAATCTCAGAGGAAGACAGCCGGAGAACTTGCTTGTGGTATTTAATATCCTAATTAATGCAACAGATTTTGACTTGCTGACACAGGAGTGTGGGGTTGGGGTTTCATTCCAGTTATTTTTTCGGGATTTTTTGACTGTAGAGGCTGCTTTGGCCCACTTCTGTTGATTGCATGGAATTGAAATAGTATTCAGAGCAGTGGGTAACAGTACAACACCCTCAGTCAGAAAACTGAAATGGGTCTAGAGCTGCACTCACTATTTATGTGTGCGTGGGAAGTGTGGGCAATCCTAGGACAGGCTGCACTGTGGTCAGTAACTCGCCCTTATCCTGGTTCAAACGATCCACATGCAGGCTGTCAAGGGTGACACATTTATCTAATGCCTGGTGACAGATTCAGCACAGTCCTGAGCTGGCAGATACACTGTTTGGACCAAATGTTCCTACATCAACCCGTTAGGCAAGAAGCCAGCAACTGTTTGTCATGCAAATATAAATAACTGATACCACAGCAGTGGTGTCTTGCTGCAGAAAATCTGCTTTCTGCTGCAGTCAGAGTTCACTGGTTCTATTTGAACCATAGAAGTTGAAGGAATACGTATATATTTTTTGACATTGTAAGTTAAAGTGTCAGAGAACAATTTTTAATGTTGTTAAAAACTCTGTAGTGTTTAAAAAATTGTGCTGTGTATCCTTGGAGTCAGCTGGTACCATTCTGTGTGTGCTTGAATAGTATGTGGCAGGGTTTGGACCCCTCCAGGGCCGATGCGTAGGTTCAAGGGCACTTTTAACTGTCCTGTCTGTCCAGGCCTGTGATCACACAGGCAGGGCGAAGGCTGACCCTTGGAAGTTCAGGAAATGAACCCTGGAATCCTGGCTGAGGTAGTTTCCCTTTATTTCACAGGTACCTGCCTGCTGCTGGCCAGCTGAGGGTCCAGGAGAGCAGAGCTGCTCCTGTCTGCGCCCTCCTCTGTGTCCGTGTGTGGGACAGGCCGCCACCTCCCCTGGCCTGGGTTAAAGAGCAGCTGGGACAGTCCCAGGATAATCTGCTAAAATACAGAATAAGGAGTGCATCTTTCTAGGAACCTACTTTTCAGAGGTCTCCTTCTACAGCAGGCTGGATGTTTAGAGCCAGTCTACCAGGGCGAGGGAGGTTATAAACTCAGCTAACATCAGGTTTACTTGCAGAATAACAGATTACTTCCAGTGTGGTACAGGATATTAAGGAAATAATGAGAAACATCTTTTTTGTACAATAATTTAAAAAGGTGTTTTAAATCCTCTCTCATTAAGACAGCTCTTCTGTATTTGCTTTCCTCCTTTTTTAATACTGGAAGACCTGATGATCTGAAGGTCTAGGCTGTATCTTTATTTGGTTTGGAACACTGTTAGCAACTTATTGAACCAAGTAAAAACATTTTAGTGTAATATCTCTGCTTTTGATAAAAGTTAATAAAGTTACAGTCTTACACTTTAAATCAGCTCTTCTATTCCTAATTCATTTGTGCTCTTGTGCTAATCAATAGAGGCACTGCTGCAGTGAAACTCAGCAGCTGTTAAAAAACAAACCTGCTATAAAAAAGGCTCAGAACAAAACTGGAAGTGCAAAACAAGGTCTTTCTGAGAAGACAAATTGTCGTGACTGCCTGAAATTGAATTTGGATTGGTGATCTGTAAGAGGACCTTTATTTATCAGAAAGAGTTCATTTCTTGACTTTCATAGAAGCATCAAGACGCAGATGAACTTCTATCTCAGAATCTCTTCAGACTGCAAAGGGTGAAACCATTGATTCAAACCCTGCTTCTTAAATTACTTGTGTGTCTTCAGAGTATATGTGCCATAACCAGAGTTACTGTTACACTGTGGTGCCTTTGGAGATGAGTGATTGTGGATCTATTCTCTCAGTTTCCTAAAGTATTTTTCCCAGTCTTATTTTTTGTTTGTTTCTAAAATACACATGCTTCAGTTTCTGGGTAAACTGTGTTTGATAATGAAAGTTCTGCCTCTGCTATCACTGAACAGTTCTTTATGCTTCCTTCCTCTTTTGCTGTAAACAAGGATAAATGGTTATGCTCCCTTAAAGCTGAAGTCTTGTGTCAGTCACACCACATAAACATATTCTCTTTTTCTCTTGCATTAGTGTCAGGGAAGAAAATGACAGCACTGCTGATTTCCTTCATCCTTTTACTTGTTTCAGCTCTTGGAGTCATGATACATAAGCAAACCCAGGACTGTTTTATCCAGCCCGAAGCTGATGTGCAAAATGTAATTATCTTGGACAGGGACTTTTCTCTGTAACCTGCCTACTCAACACACCAGCCCTTTGTTCTCTGGCACTGTTAAAGCTGGCGTCTTACTTCACTTTATCTCTGCTATTGCTCTACATCTTTCACTCTACCTCCAATGTTTGTTTCTGCAACACATTGCTCAAAAATGTAAAAGGTGTCCCATCATAAGTAAAAGCACGAGAAATATGTAGCAGTAAATAAACAAATTGTTATTTGGCATCCTTCTTAAAAGTTGTCATCTCCCTGTCTTGGCTGTGGGTTAAGACAGATGCATAAAACATCTGTACTGGTCATCATTCACTGCCAGGATCCTGGCCACTCCAGCATAGCTGAACAGCCCATTTCACTAATGGAGGAGAGAGCTAGCAGCAGTCATTCTGACAATAATGCTTTCATGGCCATCCCTCACTGGAGGAGGGAGGGAGCTATGAATGTGCTGTGTACATGCACTAAACATCATCACAGCATACAGGCTCGAAGACATTTAGAAACAGTAGTCCTTTTTTAAAGCTAATTATTGCATGGGAATCTAGCACAATATTCAGTGCCATTGTTGATATAAAGACTAAAAGTTTAATTGCAGGACAGCTCTGAAAATTGGAGTCCTGCTAGCTTCCTCGCCAGGTACATATTTTATTTTTGTATGCTGGATATTTGCTGTGTTTACAAAATATGTAGGTATTTATCAAAAATATCTCATGGTGCTGTGTGCAGCAAGGATTGCAGGCATACAAGCAATATTTAACCCAATGAGTAAAATAATTTTTCTTCCCTTTTATGGTCTGTCACAGTCACATTTTTTAAAATTTTGAATCTCTTTTGAATCCCCCCACTAAATTTTCAAAATAAGAACTTCAGCAATAATTTCTGTTTTTAACGTAATAAATAATTGGTGCTATGTTGGAATTTGAATATGTATTTTATGATGGAGGTACTTAAAATAAATCTATTTAAAAATGTGGTTGCTAATCATGAAATCAAAAGCTGAATATTTTCTTATTCATGGACAAATTTTATGTGGAGGGGAGACGCAGACAGAGTGCTGCCAGTGCTCTTTGGAAATACAACTGTTTTCCCACAAAGGTACCTAATTTAAATTTTTTTTTTTTAATTGTTGCGAACTTTTTAACTGATTTTTTTTAATTGAAGGAAGACTTAATATTTTAGAAAGCCATCAGAACAATATCTGAAATTCACAGAAAGAAATACTTTGGTCTTGAATAATGTCCCTAAAAATGCAGTGAAATTTTCTTTCAAAAAGCTTTGTCATGAAAATGACCCACAAGTTTTAGTGTCATGTATTTGAATATCCTAAAATGAATAAGTGCATTATGCATTATTTAACATGTTAAAAGCAGTAAATAAAAGTGTTACCCTCCTAACTATACAGTATTTTTTTTCTTCCATCTTTGATGGATTCAAACTGGCAGAGAGTAGGGTTGGCTGGGATATTGGGAAGGAATTGTTCTCTGGGAGGGTGGGGAGGCCCTGGCACAGCTACCATGGAGTTTGTTCTTTAGGAGAGGAGTGGGTTAAAGCAAATTTCCTTGTTTTGAATTGTTGTTTCCTATGTGATGTGTTTGTGCAAACACAAAGTAACTGATAAAACAATAATCAGCATAACTGCACAGACATGCTGCTGATGGCAGGACGGTATGGAAGGAGGGAGCACAGATGTTTACACAGCCCCACACTGCTGATTGTGGCAGGATCAACAGATGAGCAGCTAAGTGAAATGTGCAAATATAATAGTTCTTAGTTTATAAGATTTATTCCACACTCCTGAGGTGTCCCAAGAAAATTCCATCTTGTGGGTAAAACATTTTCATAGTGCCCACATTGATTTCTAAAGTACTTACTGATTAGAGCACAAACATTTACAGTAAATAAGTTATCTGTGAATTCAAGTAGGGGTTTTTCTTTAAACAGCTTGTGCTTTTAACACATTTCTTCTCAAGCCATAATTATCCAGTAAGTCATTTCATGGTTCTTATTCCCAAGACAAACAGTGCACTGTAACATTTCATGTTCAAGGAGTCAAGAGCAAGCTGGTGATTAGTGTTGGAGCTCTGATTGTTGTCAGATCATGAGGAGGGAACCCTGCTCTGGAGTGATTGACATGACTGTGATGGGCAGCTGAAGCTCTGGGAATGCCTTCATCCTCCTGAAACAAAGTAGAAACTCCAGAGCCGATGCTCTGTGGGCTAATCCTCATTTCATGTGTTAGACTGAGAAGGAGTCAGAGACTGGTGAAATTATCAAACAAATGTAATTGTACTTTGTGCCTTTGGGGAAAGGGAATTCCTTTTACATTCAGTATTCCTTGTGCAATTGAAACGGGCTAGAAGATTGGAAGTGCCTGCAGAAGAATCCATCCTTATCCTTGCTGTTCTACACTGAGGAAACATTTGTGTGGGGAATAAAACCTCACTGTATTGCAAAGCCTGATGCAATCCCATAAGGTGTGGAGAAATCAGGAAATGCTTACCTAAAGAAAGTGATTTCCCCAGTGTAAACAATATGTAAAAAGTAGCAGAGAGTGGTGTTGTTTAAGCAAGCACAGTTTTTACTTTAATAACTTGGATAGTACACAATCTAGGAGTATTAACCTTATTTTCATATAAATATATATACAGATATATATATTTATACATATACAGAGTGTGTGCACAGATACAGAATTCATAAAAATACAAAATGTGTTGATTGAAATACAAAATGTGTTGATTGATCTAATTAGGTTACAGTGATCAGTGTCTTTACAAGGTGGATGTTTCATGAAATAAATGTAATTTCTCCTCTAACTGATTGCAATTTTCATAACTATTTCTTAATTTATCTTACTGTTCACAACTAGAACTCAGTACCACATAACTTTAGAGACAGAACACCTCATATTTGAAGTGACCTCCCTTCTTGTAACTGCTTCTAAATATTTCTTTATTTTTTTAATGCAGTGCATATGCTCAGAATTAAGTTTGTTACAGGGTTTTTTCCTGGGCCAAAGTCTTCTCCTTAAAGAATGAAGGGCAGAGGTGTTTCTTTTTGGTGTTGCCCACACTTAGTTTATTTTGGACCCCAAAGCTTCTCTTTACTAAACATCATGACATAAGAATCTGTGGGTAACAGTAGTAACTACAAAAGAGTAGAAGCACTCTTACCCTTTACGAGCCACAGCTATGACCAATAAGGTTGAGGGGTATAAAAGAGGGGGGTGTTGCCCTAGAGACAGTTGGAGTCTGCCTGCTGTGCTGAAGAGGAAGGGGCAGCTGAGGGACAGGGAAGGTGAGCTGCTGTGCAGGGGACACACAGGGTCAGGTGGCCGTGTGAGGGACAGAAAGGAGTTTGCGGGCTGGGCAGAAGGAAGAAGAAACCAGAAGGCTGTGGTGCTGTCTGGGGAAAGTTTAGTCCTCTAAGGAAGGAGCCAGGAGGCTGTTGATGCTGCTTGGGGAAGGTTTAGCACTCTGAACAGTGTTGTGGCCATCTTGACTGTGACATATGTTGTGACACATGTGACTTATGGTTGTGGGCCGCAACCACAACAAGAATCCCATGGTACTTTTGATGAGTGGAATCAAATATATTTAATATTATTAATATCTTGATGGAAGTTTAAAAGTGAGCTATGCAAACTACATGGTCCTTTTGCTTGAGACAAGTGATAAACATGAACCTGATATCAGAAGGAAAAAAACTGCAGAGGAATAGTGTGCTTTCAGATAAAGTAGTTTCTGTGAAGAGGATCCCATTCCCTTAATTCAGGAAGAATTTCCCTGCATAAGGAGGCAGAAGGATTACAAGCACTTTTCTGAGTAAACTCTGTATTGGGATTCATTATTAGTAGTCAGAAGGGAGAACAATAGTGTGTGGAATCCCACAAACAAATAAAAATGTTCTGTTTTATTACAGATTCCTTTAGCTTTGCTTTTTTTTTTTTTTTATTGAATGAGCTTAGATTTAGTTTGATGCAATTTTGTCTTTAAGACAAGCCCAAGTGATAGGTATGAGACACTTGCTAGAGCTGATATCCTGAACACTTCTGCAGTAATTCAGAAAAGCGACTGTTCTGCTTTCTGCCTCAGTCTCCTTATAGTCCAGTGTATCCAAAAAAGGAACACATTTCTGGCATTGTAATTACTAGAGATAGACATAAAAAGAGGCATTAGAATGCGGGGATCTCCTTAACCCCAGGAGACCCCGCAATATGTAGGAAAGTCCAGGTTTCCGGCCCGTGCTG
>VXBU01009908.1:0-61770 GCA_013400315.1 Bombycilla garrulus | reverse complement strand
TCTCTGACACCTCTGGCAAGGCTGAAAAGCCTCCTGAACAGGGTTTGGATCATTCTGAGATGCCACAGGAACCCCCTGGGTTCCAACATTAGAAGAGGTTTTTCTGTATACTTACAGAAAACTGAAGGTAAATACATTGGGGTTTTTCTATATGGTGTGTTAGGTTTATAGTCCTGTGACCTCAGTGGAGAAATTCCCATTTTGTTTAGTGGATTTTAGATGTAGCCTCTCATAAGAAAGTCTCCTGCAATTTTTTCTTCTCTAAATTATTGTGTGTTAGCCTTATTCCTTTGGGAAAATGCATGAAGAAATGTCTTTTCCTTTTTTGTCATACATGTGTAACAGACTTTCTTTACCTCTTCATCTGCTTAGCAAATATTTTACCTGGTATTGTTTAGAGTGGAAAAATTACTTTTTATGGCAATTAATATTGTTCAGCTCAGATACATTAAAGGTATGTAGTGGGGCTTGTTTAGACTTATACACAAAATGTCTCTGTTTCAATTTCAAATGATAAAAAATTCTATTTTCTGTTAGAGCTTGTGTATGTGTACAAATTGCAATTCTAATTTGAGTAAATGGAATATAATAGTTATTTACTTGGTAGGATTAAAGCATGAAGATATATATAGAAAACTGTTATTTTATAATTTTCCACTTTTTTCCCCCTTCATGTTCCCTCTCTGAATATCAACCCTCTCATATTTTATCATAATTATGCCCGTAGATCAAATGGTTGAGGGACTGTGATGTTGTGGAGACTCAAGGACTGTGCCCAGTCGATAACAATGGTGCTTGTATATAAACAGACAATAAAACAGGTGATAAAGCACAATCTGTTTACTCAGTGTTGATAGCTTGATCGAGATGGGAAGGGAAACATTTCATATTGGTTTAGTTTCCTGTTCAATAGAATTTAGAACAAATCTTTCCTCAAAAAGGAAAGGCTTATCTTTCTCATTCAATCATGTTTGATGTGTGCTCTAAGGCAATTAAACAAGGGGCATCCACATAGCCTGAAAGTACCAAAAGCTGCAAATGTTTGTGTTTGAACAACAAAGTGAGTGATGCAGGTTTGATATTCAGAGCACCTGAACACGGACTTGTAGCAGAAAGGTTTTATTTTCCTTAAATTTCTGCTCAGTTGTTCAGAATCTGGTGGAAAACTGGTTTTGGTAATAGGACAGCTGCAGCTTTTGAAGACACAGAAATTGTAAATAAGCTCAGTGCACAAACTCGGTGCTTAGATTTTTGTCGTAGCTGGTGGCTTCTTGTGTTGGACCCAGCATAATTCAGTTATGTGTGTAACTTGCATGCTGTGTACTGGAGACCAGTTCTACTGCCACTGAGCACGAGGCACTGGGGGATTTGCTGACTCATAAATCTTTAACAAGCACAAGGGATTTAAGGTGATGCTGGCTCTGGTTGCATCCCACCTGTGTCAAAACAGGCTGGCTGAACTTCATAGACTATTCAAGCAGGGAACTTCTTTATCTCAGCTGTTTGCCACCAAATTTTAAGTCTAAGTCAAATATTAAAATGTTCATCAAGAAGCAGCCTGGAATATTGTTTGGAATGTACACAATGTGTTGTGAGCTAATGTAGCATTGAAGTTCAGAGATATACTGTAACTGGAGAGGAACAAGTATTATATTATTATAAATTATATTTCCTTCCTCAAGAGAGATACAGAGGCCAGCTGAGCAGGATAGCAGCAGTTCTTTACCGTTTTATCAAGATCAGAAAAAATTCAAGTCTGAAACTGCTGTTATTAGACTGATCCCAGATCTGAGCAGGAGAACAGTGAGATGGAAGGAGGGAGAACTGATGTTTCCTGTTGGTGTGAGTCTCCTTTCCTTTGGCATAGCAAAGGACGATTTGTAGCTTCAGTCAGAGAAAAGGAGGAAGAAGTTTGGAAAGATCATGAAAATCACACTTCCATGCTTCCAAGAAAATAAGTCTTGTGTCAATTGAACTGTGTCAATGAAGGCAGGTTTGGGGACCTGTAGAAATAAGGAAAGAACTGATAGCATTGCTGCTGTGGGTATCCACAGATTCAAGCAAGAGAAGTGTGATAAACATGGGTATCTCAAGGCAACTGCTGCTGCAGTTTCCATGGTGGGAAGGCACAGTCTCTGCTGACTGAGTTTGCAAACAAAATTCCAGAGGACCTGGCTGGATTTGTTTTGTTTTAGGGGGACCCCTATATTGGTCTGCTTGATCTATTTAAGAGTCAGCCTGTTCTGCTTCAGAATCCTCAAGATTTTTCTGAATTTACTTAGGTACTTCCATTCTGTTAATGAAATGCACTTTTGATCTAGAACCTGTTCAGCCATTGGAGTTAGAGTAGAAAAACAAAGCCCAGAAGAAAGTGGAAAACTCTAAAGAAAAAGGATTATCAAACCGCTAATGAGAAACATGATTTGTTATTCTGTTCCAGAGCATTATCACAAAATTGGTGGCATTTGGATGGGCATATTTTTTATCTGTATGTGTAATACCAGACCCACTATCACAGCTTTTCTGTTCATCTCTAGAACTGCCTTTATATTTTTCACTAGTTCCCTCTATGCCATGGAGCTGCTATCACTCAGTGTTACTGAGAACAAAAACCAGCAAAAATTCTATTTGAAAGTTCTTATATCCCAAACAAGTGATTGGATATTTAGCTTGAGAGCTTGGGTGTTCAGCTTTTATAAATAGGGCATCTTTTTAGATACTTATTATTGTTTTAGGTTTCATACATGTTTGAAAAACCCTTGTGACTAAGCGTATCATTAAAGGAATAAACACAATCTTCAGTCATTGAAAATATTTTCTCCAAGTTTTATAGAAACTCCAGCACTCAGCTTCTATCAGATCTTTGTTTTTCTCAGAGGTGAAGGGCTGAGAAGAGACCTGTGAATGAAAAGAAACAAGTTCCTGGTCCCTACCCCAAGTGATCCTTCCTGATATTTTTGCAAACATGCTGATTGTGGTAGGAGAAAAAGACAAACTTGAGAGAGAAAAATAAATAACCTTGTCTGAAAGTAATTTCTCCTCTAAGCTGCTTAGTGTTCATAGAATCACAGAATGGTTTGGGTTGGAAGGGACCTCAAAATCTTTTACCACCCCCTGGCAATGGCAGGGACACCTCCCACTGTCCCAGGCTGCTCCAAGCCCCGGTGTCCAGCCTGGCTTGGGCACTGCCAGGGATCCAGGGGCAGCCACAGCTGCTCTGGGCACCCTGTGCCAGGGCCTGCCCACCCTGCCAGGGAACAATTCCTGCCCAAGATCCCATCTAACTCTCTGTCAGTTTGAAACCATTCTCCCTCGGCATGCCACTCCAGACCTCTGTAAATTGTCTCTCCATCTTTCTTGCTGTTTCAGGTACTGGAATGCCACAATGCAAGAATATGTAGAAACTTAAAGCTTTAATTGTCTCTTGAGAAGCAGAGAAATATTCCTCAAAACTGTGATGCAAATGCTCATATTTTTAAGTGTGAGTTGCATCTTTTTCTGCTATTCCTTTTTCTGTATTCTGTTGTTCTTTTGAGGTGAATTGAAATCAAGCAAATATTTACATGCTGTTCTTATTGCTTGGTGATCAGCAACAACATCTTTTTTTACCTTTAATGCTGCAGCTCTGTTAAAATTAAAATTTGGATGGATTACTGAATTTCTATGTCATGCTTTTGAAGAGCTGTGCATACCCACGTACTAATGTACCTTACCTATGCATTTAGCTTTTCTAGTGACATGCAGGATACTGAGGATTCTGTGAGGCCACTGGTTTCCATTCCAAAATACCTCTGGAATGTGGGGTTGGCTATTGTAACTTCAGTTTCAGAGGGAGAGCCATCAGTTTGTAAGTGGCAGTAGTGGATTTCTACATGGTCCCTCCTTCATATTTAAACTTGAATTACAATATAGATTTGTAAACCAGAGTGAATTATTTGAATTTAGGTAATCTGAGGTAAAAGGGGAAGACCCGCTTTCAAAATATAAATTATCTAACCTGTCTTTATCATCTTTAGAAAAGAGCTGTCAGTATGAACATTATTGCATTACAATGAGATCCTAATTTTCCTTTCTCTCATCAGCCTGCTCTCCTTTCAGCTTTCTTGCCTTTCTAGCAATTGATTTTTCTCAAGGAACAAACTTCATGCTACTCAGCTTGCCAACTTTAATGTATTTTTTTCTTCCATTACTGTTTTTACCTAGGGTCCTTCACAGTGGTTTCTTAAGAGAAAAAGTTAGCTGGCCTTTAGTTATTTTATTTAGGAAAATAGCCTGCAAGTGAATGGCTTTTAGTAATTTATTTTTCTGCAGTATTTAAGAGCATGTTGCAATTTCCTACAATAACTCAGCAAAGATACTGGAAAAGGAAGTTGTCATGTGTGACCTCACACCATTTTGTGTGTATAACTTGACTGAAGCTAAAATATCTTCTAAAGTAGTGAGATATAGCACTCAGAGATATTAAAGTAAGGAAAGCGGAATTTCTTACTATTTCCTCATCAGTACAGGACTATTCCTTGTGACCGAAGTGCATCAGCTTCTCCTCTGAACTGGAAAAACAAAAATATGGGGTGTTGCCCATGCAAGAGATTAAAGAGAGGTCTGAGAAAAGAAAACAAGTGCCCAAGTTATTGGAGAAAAGTGTGGTTTCAGAATTACGCAGAAAGCAGCCATTGCTCATAAGTTAAAAAAAAAAAAAGTAAATTATAAAATGACTGCACTGAGGAATAATTAAGAATTGATAGCAGGCAGTGCTTGGAATTAAAAATAAACATATCAAACTAATTCAATATGAGATTTAAAATCAAATTTTGGTTGAAGCTGCAGCAGGAGAAACTTTTATTTCATGAGAAAGGGGAGGTCTTTCCAGCCTAGGACAATAAATAAACCTGCTATCCATGGCAGTTGATGTATATTGATTAGATATCAATAATAATTTATTAATCTGTGTAGCGTATTCATTTCACAGAAAAGATAGTTAAACTGGTAGAAGGACACACAAGGATTTCATTGCCATTTCTTGTGCTGGTACAAGTCCCTGACCAAGCTTTCAAAGGCAGTGGACACCTAACCCTGAAATCCAGGCAGCCGTGCAGTAAAAACTAAACTGCAGCAGTAGCTTAGAAGCCAAGTTGTGAAATGTTGTGGAAATATTTCAAGAGAACAGACACTGAAACACTGAGAAATCTGATTAACAATCCTGTTTTGGCTCTTCGTTTTTAAGTGTGCCTCTCTCTTACAAGCATTTAGCTTTTTCTCATCTTTTTCAAGGCAGATCTAAATGTATACAAGTTGTAAATTTATGTATAATCTATACTTCTACAGGGTTTTTAAACTTAATCATAGATGGCTGCTTTTGAGCTTTCCACTGGCAGTCTGAGATCTTTAAAGGAATCAGTAATAACACACAGCATGTTACAATATGTTCTAGAAATAGGGCTGGCTACAGGGTCAATTTCATTTTAGTGGCAGAGAATTTTAGGAATAACTCACTGGCTAACCTGTTGCAGCTATCTTCAGCATTTATAATGTATGCTTGACTTGAAATCTTCATTATAGGGTAGTTATCCACTACTTACTATCCACTATTAACCCATTATAGGGTAGGCTCTTAAAGAAATCTAGAAGAATGTCAGATTATAGGATAAATTAATATTAATGTTATGTTAATACTTGGGGACATTTTAGTTTGGTTTTGTGGTTTTGGGTTTTTTTGGCTTGGGGTGTGAAATTTTAAATATTTTTAAATATTAATTTAAGATAATTTAATTTTATCATTGATTTAAGATTTTATCACTCTTAAAAAAGCAAACAAGAAAAAAAAAAACCACCTAATTTTGGTGTTTTGAAAGAGAAGGGAAAGAAAATGGGATTTGTATATACCAGAGTGGGCAGGGAGAATAAATCTCAAAAAAAAACTCTAGCAATAAGAGACCTTTCCTTTGCTGCTTTGAGTGGGATTGCAGGTTCACAGAGTTTAGAGTTGCAAGCACAGGATAATGCATGAGCTTTTTGCTTTATTTCAGAAGTGGAATATCATGAGAAATTTTTTCCTTTGATTATAACCTGCTTTCTTCTGTGACTTGGCATCCAGTTATTACCTCCAAACCACCTCTGACCCAGCTGAAAGCTATGCTGCCACTCAGTCCATTTTATTCCAGTCAATAGCCACAAGTTTGAGACAAAAAGCACCAGATCAATGTTTATAGGCAGCTGTTCTTGGCCAGGTTGGCTTTACTCTTCCCACTGTGGCTTGTTTGTGTGTTTGACATGTGCTTTTGGGACATAAGATGCTGCTCAGTCTGTTGCATTCTGTTCTAGGAAATTCTGGAACTTCTCACTGTATGGCGTCATTCTTCTCCAGAACAGAATTTCATGTCAACCCCAGGTAAAACGATGGGAACTGCTCCTCAGTGTTCTCAGGTGCCAGAGCACCTGAGATAAGATTTACAAAGAAGCAGCAGTTCCTTGATGGGCAGTTTTTAAAAGCTTTCCAGTATTCCTTAGAAAGGTGTCCTCGGGGCTTGAGACTGTTCAGCAGTGCATAGGCACGGCAGAGCATCCCTTTAGTCATGTTGGTTCAGAGTCTTTCCAGGTATTACACAGAAGGCATTTGGGTGGTTATTAAGTTTCCACATTTCCTTTTCCTTAATGGTCTGCTGTCCCTTCAGTGCAGGGCAAACTGAACCTTATCATATTTACAACTTTTCTCTTTCAAATGCTGTTGATGTTAAACCTTCTCCAGAAGAGGAGCTACCATGTGGGCTGAAATTGTGGGTTGAGTTGGTGACAGGAATGACTCCAATAAAGCTTGTTCAAAACTCTTCCAGAATAATTTGGCTTTTATGAGCCAAGTAGCCAAAGGGAAAAACATCTAAATAGTGTTTAACTCAATATTCCCTCTCTGTAGAGGAGTGATGCTGTTGCACATCTCGGTGAGCTTTGAGCAGCTTCCTCACTTTCCCTGTCCATTTGTGTGCCCGTGCAGAGCAGAGCCTCCCACTCCCTTGTGTAACGCTTTGGTTTCTAGGAGCTTCTTTGGAACTGCCTTGACTTGGGAGCTCAGCTCAGATCCCATTAATGTCTATTATTATCCTTCCATTTTGCAAATAGGCCATATAGATATGATTTAAAGCTTGCATTTCTCTCAGGGTACACATTCAAACTTAGGAGAATGAGTGAGCTGGGAAATAACTTGGGGCTTTAATTCTTAATCGAGAAAAAACAGTTTGATTTAAGATAAACTACCATGATCCCCCAAGGGAAGTCCACAGAAGAAGGCAAGAGGTCATTGTGCACTGATGAAAATAGGTCAGAACACACACACTTTTTTTTACTTTCAATCCAGATTTGGCTGTCATTAAATGATAACGGACAGATGGAAGAATCCCATGCAAGAGGTCACCCAGTAACTTATTAATTTTTTTTTTTTGCCAGGTTGACTGCAAATGCATCAAAATTTCTTGTTGTTAGAACTGCTAATGGATTCCTAATTAGAAATTAGCGAGCCATATTAATAATATATAATGTTTCTTAAGTCTGTCAACCAAGAGGATTAAACTGTTAACAGTCTGTCAGGCTGATTCGTGCTGATTTAAGAATATTTTACATACAATGTAGCCTTTTGCCTCATCATGAGCAAATAGTTTTGAGGTGAATTGTAGCAATTTTTGTCAATTAATTTAAACCAACCTGTTTTAATGACCCAATCTGAATATTTAAGAACTTCACAGTACTGGTGGTGGTAGATTGTTGAATAGCAGTGTTTGTATGGATCTAGTTATTTCAGTAAGATAAAAAAGCTGGCTTATTTGGCATTTGTGAAGAAGAGAAATAAGCTGCCTTCATCAGGAGGTATGAAATTAGTAAGCCTACTGATTTAGATTGGTTGAGTTTTTTGGTCAATAGAAAATAATGTTTTGCTGGGAGAAGCCTAATTCAAGGTGATTACAACTAAATAAAGTATTACTAGGATAAAAAACTAGAGCTGTTTCTTGCTTTAATTTACTTCTTGAAGACTCTGTAGATTAATTTCATTCTGTATTCCATTTGAGACTGCAGAAATGGGCACAGACAAAATTAAGAAATTGGTTGGAAAGTTATTTACTTATGTCTACTTCATTGGAGCAGTGTATTTTTATTTAACTGATATTACAATTAGTGTTACTGTTGGGTTGTTAATGTAAACCAAACAAAAGGAGTTGTTAGCATCAGGCAGACTGGAGTCAAGTTTGGAGGTAGGAGGGCAGGGAAATTTCAATGTCTTTTCTGGTCCTTCAGAGGTTAAACAGCAAATCTCTAAGCTTGTGATACAGTTTTGGACTCATTATTTATGTCCCAGGTGATCTTGGCATCTGTCAGTGTCCCACAAGGCAGGAATTTGGAAAGTCCCATGGCACACACAAATCCAAACCCCTGCTATGAAATACTCAGGTGGCCCAGGCAGCTCCAGCAGAGTCCCTTGGTTCAGTCCAGGCTGAAGATCAGGGATGGCCACTTTACAAAAGCTACTGGAAATATTTCAAGACTTTTTAGGCAGGACAATACCCAGTTAGAATCAAATTTTGTGTTTGCTACTGAACAGTATGCACAAAGTTGTGAAAGTTGTATATCTTGCAGAATACTTCTGTAAATAATTGAGAAATGTGACAGAATTTTAGAGTTGGACCCTGATGATTTTTAAAAAAACCTCTTTTTCAAAACAGTGATGTGCTAAAATTATGTGTGCTACATAGAATATCACATGATAAGGATACTTTAGTATATTTTTCTTGTTTTTTCCTCTTTTTTAAAGTGTTATGAATCAAGATAACGGTGGGACTTGGTGATGTGAAAGATTCTTTCCAACCTAAATGATTCTTGTGTTTCTAAGAAAGGACAGAAGAGGGAAATACTTTTATTTAAGGGATTGATGCTCATCACTTCTTTGTACCTGATATGTTCAGAAAGCCATTTGCTTCAAAGTATCAGAAACTGAGGAATTGATTTAAACTTGTAGATGAGTTCAGAAAAATAAATGTGTGTACTGTGGTCAATATTTTAGCTTTAATGGGAATTTGAGTATTCCAAAGCTCGCTCAGACATTTAATGGGCATTTTAGACTTCACAAAGGCCCAAAGTAATGTTCTTTAATTCTTGCAAATAAATATTTCAAGGTTTCTCTTTTCTAATGTGAGTGCTCAGAAAATTGAGGTAAAGTGTTGGTGTTTAATAATTTCAATTAATTTTAATTGTAAATGTGCATTTCCAGAGGAAAAATTACCCGGAGCACCTTTGCAGTTTTTTCAGATGTGAACAGTAAATCCTGAAAGGGCCTAAAACGTTAAAAGCAAACAACAAAGGTCCCATAATTGTTGATTTAGGCTACATTAAAATTGAATGAACTCCTAATAAGTAAAAAATAAGCCAAAGTGAGTACTCATAAATCTTATTTTAGGTAACAAGAAGCAAGGTAACGGTATGTTGAGTTTTTGGCAGAGGAGCTGATGAAGATTTTGTTGGCAGAGGAATGCACAGACTGTGGTGAAATATTGCCTGAAAACTGCAGGAGTTCCTCATAC
The DNA here is from genome assembly GCA_013400315.1 of Bombycilla garrulus. Classification (NCBI taxonomy): domain Eukaryota; kingdom Metazoa; phylum Chordata; class Aves; order Passeriformes; family Bombycillidae; genus Bombycilla; species Bombycilla garrulus. The sequence goes on along the minus strand of VXBU01009908.1, from coordinate 52,210 downwards.
AGTGGTGCTGATTCATACAGTACAGCAGACTGCTTATTAAGACTTATTAGGAATGGTTGGAGTGTCCTAATTAGCGTTCTGTGTTCTGTGCTTGTTCCTGTGATGGCACTTGTAGGTCAAAAAAAAAAAAAAAAAGGAAAACAAATTAACTGAAAGATGAAGATGCAGGGACATTTCTACATATTCCTTTTCAGCAAGTAGGTCCTTTTAAAACCAGTAATTTGTATGACTCAGGATGAGGGGACAGTGGTTTTCCTCTTTAAATATGAGTTTATACAACTTTGCCATTTGAGAGTTGACAAGATGCTGATAACTTTACTGTTTTTTTCTTCTGTAATACTCACTTTTTAAAAGTGCTGCTTTTTGGGTTGTGAGAGTATGAACCAAAGATCTGCAGCCTTGCTGGAAATACCAGGACTTTGTGTGAAAATGCCAAGTTGTGTGGCTTAATGGCAACCACAAATTAATATTAGGAGGTTGTGTTGGGGTAATAGGGAATTATATTTTTATTTGGAACTACAGGTCTCCATCTGGAAGTGGTTGTGCTAAAGTGTTTCTTAGCAAATTTGAAAAAAATCCTCATCATTAATTTTGCTTTTGAGGATATTAATGACTTTATGGTAAAGCTTAATGAAAACCTCAGTATATAATAACTGAGGTTATTATTCTACTCTCTTCCCTTTTCTCTAGTATATATACCTTTATGATTAGAGTGGTCATTCTTAAAAGTTCTAAGCATGGGTTCTGTTGGGAAATGCTCAAATGTCCAAGAGAAAGATAAAGATATGCCCTGAATTTGAAATGGCTTAGACTGAAATTTAGAATAAGCCTTGCCCTGTTTACTGAGGAAACCGGTAGAATTTGTGTCACATTTTCCCCTGCCTGCCTGCACTCAGAGCTTTGGTCAGACGGTTTCTGCTTGGTTTATGCCACAGTTAATTCAGTGGAATCCCCAGAAACTCTTCCAGTGGCCATTGCTTTGGTATCAGAAGAAACACAGGCAAAAAAACCCTAGAGGAAAGAAATGTGAAAAAGAAGCTGGAATACACAAGGTGCCATTATATTCTGGAAATACCCAAGAAACTGTCATTCTGTTTCCAGGATACAGCTCTCAGCATGTAAACATTGACTCTGCTGCATTGTTGGCCCAACCTTGTGGAAGCTCTCTGCAGCCAAAAGCTGCTATCAGCAAAGGTGTGAATGTGTCACTTCAAAAGAGAGGAGCTGGTACTTCTCATGATCTGTTTGTTTGCAAGATTTTACAGTGTTAAAGCAAACTGTGTTAATTCCTCGTTTACAAATTGAGGAGGCCTTCATCTTCACTGGATCCGTGGTGAAATTTGCATTTTAGCTCCTAAGTGGAGCCAAAGCAGACAAGCACAGTTAAATATGAATGCAACTAAAAGCAAAAACTACTGTGGGATACTTCATATTTAATGACTTATTCCTTTTAAATCTCTGTGTAATCTGAGAGAATTCTGAAAACTGCTAAAGGATCTGGGAGGAATAGATGAACAAGTTTATGGATGGATATTTCAGCTGGAATAATTGGGTATTAATCAATTTTAGCAAATAAATTTTAATTAAAAAAAAACCCAACAAAACTTCCAGAAACAAGTTTGGTTGCTGCCACTGACTTTGGAGAAATCTGACTGGGAAGCTTTGCTGAGGTTCTTTGTTGGTCTGACAATTAAAACACTTCACTGGCAGAAGACAAAGCCTTGCCACAACAGAAAATAGCAACTACAGGAAGAGTGTGATGCAGATTAAAGGGATGATCTACCATTACTTTATTCTTACAAAACCTGAGTTTTTTGTTTGTTTGTTTGTTTGTTTTTTCTGAGAAACAACAATGTTTCTGTCTCTCCATACACACCTGAATCACCCAATTCTTCAGACAGCACAGTCATTTTAAGTAGTATGTATTCCCCCTAGTCTTAGAATGTTCTGCCACTTGCCAAAAAAACACAGCTGGTCATGGAAGGGTGAACAAGAAGTTAGACTGGAGGAAATAATGCCATTTTGTTTAGGTAATTATAGCCTTTCAGAAGCTTTGGGCCCAAGCTTTGCATTGCAGTTGCAGTAACAGCTACTGCTGATCCTGTGCTGAACCACACTGTACAGAGAGATATGTCCTCACAGGTTTATCTGCTCTTCTTAGGTGCCAGAGCACCATAACAGCAAATAAAATTGTGGCCACAGTCCCTGTCCAGACTTCTGTGGTTGTCAACTTATCCAGGAAAGGGCAGCAGCCAAGATGAAAGGATGCTGAATAATTAGTTTCAGCTCCTGGACCATAACATTTTTGATTAAGAATCACCCAGTCTGTAGATTTCTATTTGGAATACAGTAAGAAGCTAAATTTTAGTTTGATTAATTTTCTTCATTAGCAGAATTCTTCATGTCCTGATTTATTCTTCAGTTTCTCCAATGTTCCCAAAAACATCTTCTCAATCTTTGGGTTTGTTCTTGCCCAGCAGCACTGTGGGTTTCTGAGATGTCCTTGCAGGATTGGATTTCTGTTTTTCTTTTCCTGCAACAGAAATTCCCTCATCCCCTTCTCTCCCTTTACACCCCCTTGCAGTGGCACCTGTTGCTCCCTGGTGTACTGGAAGAAATGCCATTAGGAGCTTGCAAAGAATCTTAATTTTTTTTGTGAGTCTTTCATATCTTTCACCTTTCTCTTGACCTAGTAGCCAGTCAGATTCCCCTCCCTTCTTGCTCTGTTATAGAATCTTTGCCACCATTCATTTGCAAAGAATAAGTAAGTTGCTTGAGTTACAAAACCTGTTTGAAGTGTAAGAAATCTGCACTTACACAAACCCATGTTAGCATATCAGCACAAGCACGATCAGCTTGATCACTGGTGAAATGCCTTCAAAAGGGGTGAAACAGAAGGCAATAAGGGAAAAAGACACAAACTTTTTGCACAGACTCAATTATGACAGAAGGGAGAAGTTTGTGTTTGTTTGTATATTACTCTATGTGCAGCAGACCCCAGGAAATGGATCTCCTGCAGTCAGGCTTAATATAGATAGACTCAGAAATGTGAGGGAATGTTTCACAGGCGTTTTTTAAACAGAGAGAGAGGCAGGAGTTAAAGACCTTCAGGAATATATTACATATCTCCTGCAGAAACCCCTGTGATGCCAGGAAATGTCCTGTCCCATCCAAAACGAGGAGCGCCAACGCCAGCCCAGGCTGAGCTGGGCAGGGAGGCTGCAGCTGCTCTGGCACGGGGTCGGGGCTGGCTGCAGCCTCTGCCACGCCTTCCCCAGCTCAGTTCTGCAGCCTGACGGGTGTGGGAGGGCTGAGGGGACCTGTGAAACTCCCCAGAGCTGAATGGGGGGAAGGATTTCAGTGATGTAGGAATATGTTTTGAAGCATATCTTTAAGCTAGGTAAGAGGAATATGAATCAGAACTGCAGTAAAGTCTAAAGTCACAAAGATTAGGCTGGAGAACGGGGAAATGCTCTGCTCCCCCAGAGCCCTGGCACTGCCCAGGCTCCCCAGGGAATGGGCACAGCCCCGAGGCTGCCAGAGCTCCAGGAGTTTGGGCACCGCTCCAGGGATGCACAGGGGGGATTGTTGGGGTCTGGGCAGGGATAGGAGCTGCACTAGATGTTCCTTGTGGGTCCCTTCCAGCTCAAGATATTCTATGATTCTAAATATTGCAAATAAATATTTAATTTGCAGATCTTGAAAGCTTGTTCCCTGTACTATTCATTTTTTATTCACTGGTCAGTATTTGTGTAGTGCAATCTGCTGCTCAGACACACAACAACCTGAAATGCACTCAAATAAAATTACCTTTCTTCTAAGTTAATTTGTTTCAAGAATTAGTCACAGGAAGGAACACTATTTTTTTTCAGACTTTTATTTGAGAAGTTACAGGTGTGGAATAGTGGGTGTTAAGTTATCTGAAAGGAACATGTTGAATTTAGATTTGGACTTTTTACTATCATGGCAGTTTTTAACAATACTAGAATTATTTTAGTGAGAGTTATCCTTGATCTTATGATGAAGATATTAGATCAGAACAGATGTAACCGGTAGGAAATTAAATCCAAAAGGTGTTACCTGAAGTACTGCTGTGTAGAATCTTGTGCAGGTTGGTTGTCACAATGTGTATTTGTGTGTTTAATCAATACCAGGAGGGTTGCACTGTGCCAACGGGGTTTGTGTGATCAATGCACACAAATCAGGCCATGTAGGAGCTGTAAGGCACATTCTGTGTCTTCTGTGTCTGTCACACCACAGATACATCATAAGAAAATGCAGAAGAATTTCAACCAAATGAGAATCAGAGTATTTGCCTATACTCTCTGCTGCTGCATGTTTAATGACAGAGCTCTGTTTTGTTCTCCTGTGAGCTCCCAGAACCCTGACAGCCTCTTCCTTTTGAGCGTATAGGCAAAATGAAATCCTGTGTGTGGAGCTGTTGAGAGCTGTCCATCAGCATCCATTTCCTGGGTTACAATAATGCATCCAAACCCACCAAGGGAAGCACCACAAAGCTGCTCCCTCACCTTTAGCCAAAGCCACATTCCACATGGGAACATCCTAAGTGAGGAGCTGATCCATTCAATGGACTTTGTTTTGGAAAGTAAGGATGTTGCTGTATCCCACATTCAGCATTATGACTTAATTGCAGAGTCAGAAAGGAAGAAAAAAGGAGATGGAGAAAGCTGTGATGAGGAAAATGGTTGATTTAAAAGGTCTCCTGCATAAATTCTTGGAAATGGATATGAGCTCTCATTAGGATGCACTGTGAAGAAGGAGTTGGCCTTATCTTTCCCGGGACGCAAATCTTGGCTATTTAAGTATGAGGTAACTAAAGTATAAGGTATTCTCATTTCCCTGACTGTACTCCAGCGGGAATGGGTGAACTGGGGCAGGAGCCTTTCACTGGTTTCTGTTTATGAGCGGCTTTTCTGATCCTCCATCACCCATTTCTTGGTCAGGACATCTGGGTCACCTGTCCTCCTCCCTCTGAGCCACTCAGGTGACCACTGAAGGCTCAGAGAAGGTTCCCTGTCCTGTTCTAATAATCCCTGGGCTGGTGGAAGAGAATGCAGCAGAATTTTGTCTGCAGCAAACTGCCTTAGAACAATGCCTCCCAAAAAGTCTCTGTCAATCTCTCAGTGAGATAAGAACAAACTTTCATCCACTTCACAGAAGCCCAACTGCACACAGGTCAGGATGAAAATTCCTTTTGCCTTCTTGGTCCATGGAGCACCTTGGGATACTCTAAGCATGGTCCTAGCGTTTTCTTCATCATTCAATCATCATTATAGGCCCTGTTGGGTTGGTAGCAGTCAATTAGGAATGGCAAACAGCATAAATGTTGCCTCTTTCTGGCTTTACAAACTCTATATTTAAACACTCTGTCCTATATTTTGATTTTTAATAGCTTTAAACAGAATGGGTCTATTGCCTAGGAGGAGCTAGAATTAATTTATTTTTTTTTAGTTAGAATTCACATACTTTAAGAAAAGCATCTGAATAACTGTCTAGTTAAAGTGAAATTTATTGCTTAAAAGGAGTTCAACCTGATATTTTTTCAGCTTATTTCAAGAAAATGAGGTGGGAAAAGTAAAGGTAAGAGGCAGAGAAGTGTTATTGCTAACAATGAACTGAATGTCGTATGTAGCATTATCTGTAGTAACCTGCACTACAAAGAAAGATAAAAAATCTGGTCTTAGCTCTTGCTACTTCATTTGTAGAAGTTAAACTTAATTTCACTGTGATGTTTCTGTTCCTGCCAGCACAGAAGCTCCTGGATTGTATTTCCAGTGCTCCAGTTCTACTCCTGTACAGTCTGGGAATGGGCGACTCCCTCCACCTGAAATTAGTGAAATAGTACTTCCTTTTTTAAATGGGATCTGCATCAGGAACTTTGTATTTTCTGTATTAAAATTCCTCATTTTTACATTATGCCAAAAAATATCACTGGTGGAAAATTCCCTACTACATTAAAAGAAATAAAATGATGAAGTTTGTTTTGCAGAACCAAATTGTAATTTAAGATTTATAAAACCTTAAATTCCACTGAACCCTTTGTTGAAATGCTGTGAAATCAGTCATTGCAACTCTTTGCAGAATTTGAGACAACAGAGTAGGCTGAAGTGATTAGGTTAGGGGTTAATCTGTGTTAAATATGCTGTGGGATAAAGACAAATGTCGACACAAATTGTCAGAGTTCATGGTGTCCCCTTAGCAGTTATTCCTGCTCCTTGGTGCTGTTTAAGGCAGATTGCAGATTTTAATGTGACTTAGAGATGCCATGGCGAGATGACCTGGATGGTACAACCAGCCCTTTTGAGCCAAATATGTCTTATTTTAACAGTTTCACCTCCAGTACACAAAATGTGTTGTTGTAGCTGCCATAAGAAAAACCACAATCCGGTACCTACAACTCCATTGTGTACAAAACACCTTTGGTATCTCTGTCACACTCAAGGCTGTGGACTTGCCCTAAGTAGCTGAAATTCTACAGGAATGCTCCAAGGCAAAACTTTGCACAAATTCCTCTAACTGTGATGCCATAATTTATGTTGATTTTTCTCTGCTGGTGAGTGTCTGCTCCCAGTAGATGACCTGCATTTGTACCAGGCTCTGAATGCCAATATTGGGCACAACAAGCCGTGGAGAACACGAGGCTTTTCCTCGGATTGCCTGCCTTTGTCTAGGTTGGGCTCTTGGGACAGCCCTGCTTTTGTTGGGCTGCAGTTCCTGTGCTGTGATAACAATCAGTGTGTTATTGCAGGGTTATCCAGGGTTAGTTACAGATCTGTCAATAAAACTGCTTTTACTGCAGTCTCCTGGTCATCCACAGACTCTGCGCCCCACCTGGAACGTGCCTGAATTTCTCTTCCATCTGAATCCCTGATTTTCTTCCTTGGAGGTGGAGAGAAAGAGCCTCTGGTCCTGACGAGAAATGTCATCTTTCTCCTACAGCAACAAATTAAATCCAAACCTGCTCTTGCCAGGCATCCTGGAGGAGTTACTGGAGAGAGATGAATTGCTCCAGGAAGAAATTGAGGCCTTACTTATTTTCTGGTCTTTTTGCCCTCTGTAGGATTTAAAATTCTCACATTCAGGGTCCCTGATAGGGAAACCCCTGAGATGTTCTGTGCCAGGGTTAAAAATGAGACAAGCAGGACTCGCTGGCTTTGGTCTCCAGTTGTTCATTGGTTCTCTTATCAGTTCATTGCCTTGGATAACAACAGGCTCTGAACACTTCAAAGACATATGCCAGCAAAACACAAAACAGATGATTTCAAGGACTTTTATATAGATATCTTATCCAATAAAGTTTTACAATGTATCTAACAGTACTATGTTTTTATTCTACTACCAATAACTAATTATTTGTCTGTCCATGCAACACCTGCAATGCGAGTGCTTCTGTCCAATGAATTTGTGCCACCAACACTGCAGAAAATGGAGTAGATGAAGAAGGAGAAACTGAGTCAGCATCCAAAAGTCCTCCATCTTTGTCCCATCTACTACCAATACTAAAAAAAACCCAAACCTATGTCTTCACCCTGTGATAAACTACAATATTATCTACTTCATACATGCACAAAACTCAACTCCTCCCAAATCTCTGGAAGCTTTTTCCATGGCCAAAAACTAAAAGCTGTGCTCTTCTGTGGAATAAAACATCTCAGGACCGGCACAGGAGATATTCCTGTGCCCTGGATTCCAACAGCCCTCCACTGGTTCAATTGCAGATGAAACTGCGACATGGATGAATCCAGTGCTGTGCTTGATGGGGATGTCACTGAAAATACAGCAGGATGGGTTACCAGCTGTTAAAATTCTTGGTCTGATGTTTTCAAATGTTTTACAGCATATCTGTAAAAAGCTGCATCTTATATTTCAATATTTCAATTGACAGCATTTAGCATTTCAGCAGGATAAACTCAATTTCTACAAGATAAAGCCTACTCCTGATCTTGCTTTGAAGCGCTAATAAAAGCACCTGTTTTACTGTACACATGGTGACTAATCAAAAAGTAAATATTTCTTTAAGTGACCTAGTAATTATCTATAAAACATCTGCTAAATTTCATGTGGTTTGAAACATTTCATGAAGCTTCATGACCTACTAATTAACTACAAACATCTGCTAAATTTAATCTCATTTAAAGCCTTTCCTGAAACAATGTTTTAACAAAAATTTTGTCCTTTTGTGCTGTTTTTATCATATTGCTATATGTTGTCTTGAAATTCAGTCCAGCTATTGGCAAGGAAAAATGTTTGGAAGGAAGTGGGTTATAAAACTGTTTTAAATTATTTAATTTGCAATTGTTACAAAGACATAGCTGAAATGTTTCATGCTGTGATAGATCCTTTAAATATTGTGATATCAGAGACATCTGAGTGATGTACTGAGAGCACAAATTTATTAGCTCTTGCCTATTATTATGTTATAATCTTGTCTGAGTGGGGGTGAACCTGATTGCTGAATGAAAGCAAAGGGAAGACTAAACAAAGCCTGAAGTCCCAGTTTTTTTTCTGGGCTATCCTCTAACAGCACATCGATACTGCCAGACAGTTCCTTAGGCTTCTATTATTTTTTTTTTTTTTTAATGTAACTTTACTGAGACAAAATCACAGTGTTTTAGATTATACTTAGTTTTTACATGGGGCATGATCTCCAGAAACAATGAATTTTATTCTTGGACCTGGTGACTAGTAAAGGTCAGAAATCTTCCCTTCTGATGTATTTTGTGGAATGTTTTGATTGTTCTTAATAAGCTTCCATACAAGCACTGAAGGAAGTGAAAAGTGAAGTGTATATTCAGATCACTTTAGAGTGAGTAGATCAATCATTTTCATGACAAGGGAGGAACTGAGGATTTAGGTGGTCTTTTTTTATTTTTTTATTATTTTTTTTTTTTAACAAAAAGGGTTTGTATCTGAAGTTAGATGAATTATTTTGACCACAAAGATGTGTCATCAGCATCTCCCAGTTAACTGCTGTAGGTGTCGTTTCCTTTCTCCCTTGTGTGTTCAGGTGCTCTCTCCCCACCCCACCTGATGACTTCAGTGATGCAGAACCCAAATTACCTGCTTAAGTGTCAGCATAAAAAATCACTCAGACAACTGAGAGCAATGTCAGGGCTGTCTTATTGAAGTATCTTCTGTTGAGGCTCTTATTTTTGTTCCGGTTTATTCATTTTGATTTAATCCCTATTCCCCTATAATTTTGTTAAGGTTGGTTCCCCCCATCCATTTCTCCTCCCCTAGCTCCAACCCCCCTAGTTGTCAGTTACCCTTACCACTCCCTTTCTTTCTTCCAGACCCTTCCCTGGCAATCCCCACATGGGCCAGTCCCTGAAGTGTCCACCCCTTTGGAAATCCCCTAAACCTGATGCCCCATTGGCCCATGTGACCCCAGTCTCTCCTCCCCCTGCTGCGATTTGTCCTTTACCTGTGAGATAATCCCTTTCCTCTGCCCTCTCGCTTCCCTTCGAGCTCCCCATTGGTTCCCCAGTTTTGTCCATCTCCTGTTTGATCCCGTACTTAACCCCCTGCACAGCCCTGTTCTTTCCCTTTATTGCCCTGGATCCGTTCAGGAATTAGGCTGCTTTGGAACATATCCTGGCATGAAGGTCTTCTCTTTCCCCTTTGCCTCTCACCTGTCAACAGCTTTTCCCCCTAGTGAGCAGAGGCTCACGAGGTTGGGTGTCCAGCACTCATCACGTTGACACCTGTCCCACACACACCGTGTGCACCCTCAGGGGCGCCTGGGTGGGCAACTTAACATCCAGCGCCACAGAGCTGCGAGCTCCAGAGGGGCCGTGACAATCTTCCACTTGTTTGGTCTGTGGTTGGTTGGCTGGGTTTTTTTCTTTACTTAATTCTCATTTAATACTCATTTTTACAAATCTCGGTTCAGCAAATTAATAAAAATGCAGCCTATGAAAACAAACACAATGAAATGTGTTCCAACCCCTAAACTGACACTGCTCCTCAGTGTTGGTGGTGACTGCTGACTCAAATGAGCTTTGGACTCGTGGTCCACAGGTGTTTTCTGAGTCCTGAGCAATCCTGCCATGGTTATCTGGTGGTTCAGACAGGCTGTGCCATCAGTGCCCTCACTGGTGTTCAATCCCATGACTCTATTTATAAAGTCAGCAATTGTTTGTTTTCTCCCCATTCAGCCATATCCACAGTGAATGGGAGCATGGAGTCACTTGCAAGGATGTTAACTATGCTGGAGCCTAGTTAGTGGGTGCTAAATCTGTCCAGGAATTAAAGTGGGAAGTCTCAGGGGGTGTTCCTGTGCTGGCCTTCCCATGACACAAATCACACACCGTGCACAGGCTGAGGCTTCACTGGGCACTGGGGCTGAAACACATCCAGAAACAGCAAAGGAAGCACATTGGAAAAGTTTTGATTTTGAAAAAAAAACAATGAAGAACAGCAATTGCCATTAATACTTAAGGGGAAAATGTATTTGACAAGATTAGCTTTTGTTAAAAGGGTCTGTTTTGAAAGCTTTAAAATACTGATGCAAATTGAGTTTTCTGAACACTTTAATCATCTTGTTAATTTCCTTTCATTAGGAAGTCCCTAGCCAGAAGTTTCTCTCAGAGCCCAGCTAGAGAGATCTTCCAAATTTGCTTTTGTTGCATGTTTCTTTGTCTCCTGTGTGGATTTTTCAGTGAGCAGACACAGAGAATGGCCAAATGCAGGGAAAGGATTGGAAGAATTCCCTTTAGCATTGTACAGTTTTAGATCAGGGTTAAAATTCCCAGACTGGTGATGTCAGCATCCCAGTAGCCTCTGAGTGAAGTGGGACATCTGTCTGGGAGAGAAAGGTGGGAGCAGGAAGGGGAAGCACTCCTGTGTTAAAATAGAACTTGGCATTTTCATTTTGCCTTTTTCCTGGAAAAAAAAAAAAAAGCAGGAAGGCCTGCACTCTTTTCCTTCTTTTGAAGGAATAGTTTTATTGACCCACAGGTTAAAACTGTTATTCAGATGAAAAGCAAAGGCTGAAGGAAAATATTACAGCTCAATTAGTAGGGAACATCCTGTGTACATAGTAATAGCATAAAGAAAAGCAATTTAATGTATTTCACGCTGAATTAGTAATGTAGAAAAAATTATAAATTGGGATAGAAAGTTACAAGAATTATAATGGATGAAAGTGTGCCAGAGGAAAAATTATTTCTTCCTAAAAACTGAAATAAATTTAAATTTCTTGAATTTTATGTAAAGTGGCAATTACAATATTTGCAATAAAATCCACAACCCCATAAGCAGTAAGTTGGTAATTTGCACTTGCTGAAAACATGCACTCTGCATTTTTTAAATTCCCTAATTAAATCCTAATTAGCATGTGCACTAGGGTGTTAATTCTTGCTGTTATTCCCCTAGGGTATCCCTACACCTTCAGGAACATAAGCTTACTCAGATACGTAAAAGATAATTATCAATAAGTAGGACTACGACATTGTATGTTCATTATGTTACTTATTTGTTACCTGCCTGCTGGACCGTGAGCCAGAAGAGAAAGAGGATCTGTTTTGGTTCTGGTTTTGTATAAAAGCATTCAGCTTTGTCAGTGGGATACCACAGCAGCACTGGTCGGCATTTTATCAGGTATTAATAACACTGGTGCAATTTTTGCCTGAAAAATCCAAGTTTCATTGCTAGTGTGTTCCTAAAACCTAGAAATTCCTGTTGATAGGCTGCAAAATAGAGAGGGGAAAAGAGCCAGTTTAAACTAAGCAGTCAATTCTCTGTTGTACAGAGCTTGAGATTATTTCTATCCTCATGCTAATATTTCACCTTTCGTACTACTTGTAGTTCCTATCAACTACTTGGTGGCTTATTCATATTTCCACTAATTATCTTAATAAACAAAAATATGCAGTAATTACCTTAGTAAACAAAGGGTATTAATTAAGCACCTATATTAAAATCTAACGGATAAAAATCCAGACACTGTAAATAGAGGAGCAGTGTGATTTCTTGGCAACCAGGAATAAATCAGCCAGTGGGGCTGTGAAAGGGTTGGGTTCAGTGTGTGGGAGATGTTATGAGCATTCTCCCGTAGGGGTGGAAATGCTCCTGACACTGGGCCTGAGCCAGCTTGTTGGTGTTTAGGATATGACAGGATTTGGATTGGGTGGTAAATAATTTGTGCAAAACAATCACTGGATATCTTTGCTGATCAAAGCAGGTATAAATGGTCAATTGGACTTGTGAGGTGAACATTCCTGCTCCTGAAGCTGGCATTTAGATTGGTTTCAGTGGTTGAATTAGAGTCATTCCATTAAGTGACTGGAAATAACTCGTTTTCTCCGATGCATTTTTCTGTCTCTCTCTGCTCCCTCCCACAGCAGGGATGCTGTCACCATATGAGATGATTTACTGTTCATGAAGTTCTTGTCCTGGATATCAAAGGGGCTCATTTTTTCCATCTGAAGGAGGTTTTAGAAGTACTTTGTTGGATGTACTAAGTTCTCACATTTTTCTTACAGTTTCTTACAGTCTTTTCATTACAGTTATAATCAGACTTTGAATATAAGGGGTGAACCCCAGTGAACAACATAAACTCAGCTGTTCTTGCCGTTACATAACCTGATCTGTAGTAAGAAATTATTATTGGGAAAAAAAATACTCTCTAAAAAGCAAAATCTATAAAAATATGCAGTGTATTAGTGTTTGCCACCTTTAAGGAGTTTCAATCACATTTAGAATTGACTATCTCTTTTACTCTGTCTTTTACTGACTTTCACTAAAATTGCCAAGATTAATTTTTCTTTAAGAATTTAGGAATAATTAATTCAGTTTGCTTAGATTTTTATTGGTCTAGAGTTGCTCTGTCTGTAGCAAAATAATCCATTCACTATATAAAATTAAGGCTAGGAGGTCTGTAAGAAATTGCGCACTAAAATAGCTGTTTGTCTAATGTGTTTATAGCAACAACAAATCAAAAGGGTTTCTGCAGCCTTTCTAGAAATCTCTGAAGACTTAGTACCTCTTTTAGTCAGAAAACTTTCCCTAATATCTAAAGTAAATCTTTGAACCAAATGATAATGCCTGTCATTTGTTTTTTCCTGCCCTGCTTAGGGTGACTGTCATTTTGCAGATTTTTGCATTGTAAGTCTCTCATGAATCTCGCTTTAATGTTTTTTTTTGTAAATCAAATACATCAAGTTCCTTCAGCTCCTCTTTATCTGTCATGTTCTAAAATCTATTGTCTTTATTGTTTCCATCTTGTAGAGCCTGAAATTTGACATCATCTATTTTGGGATCTCAGAACCTGGCTCATACTCACGCTTGTCGGGAATACTTGGCCATGTTCTGTAGTCTTGCTTGTTCCTCATCCTCAAAAATGAGCTTGGGGCTGGGGGTGTTTTACTGCTGTTTAAATTCTACATTCTCTATTCTTTTCTTCAATTCTGCCATCTGACCCTTTTCTTGTTAGTTGTTCTTGGTGCATTTCATGACTTACTCCTACACACACTGACTTGAATCTGCCTTCACCACATTTCTTCCTAGAGGTCTTTATTGACTTTGTTTCCAGCTTGTACAGATCATTTTGGATCACAAAGACCCATGCTTGCATGTCCTCCTCCCTTCTTTCCCCTGCACTTTTTCCGTGGCCTTCTTCACTGGAGGATAATTTAGATATTGCTTGAGTGGACTCATGCGAATTTCCATCTTAATGCCTCTTTCAGTTCAAAATAAGAATATTGGTAATTGCTCCTTGAACATATCTTTTAAATTAATTAAGGATTTTGCTCAAGGCTTTTTTTCATCCAGGTTATACTTCCCTAGGTTGCCAATGGAGATTCCATGCCTAGCAATATTTAAAGCTTTATAGAAGTGGGCTGTATTACATCTACTGCTTCTGCCTTATCAGTTACACCAGCTACCTGCAAAGGAAAAAACTTTAATTGGTTGCTCCTGACAAATCTGTGTTGCCTATTTCCATCATTCTATTATCCTGTAGGTGATTATTAATTACTAAAAATTATTTATTTTTTTTTTCAGAATATGTCAAGCAATTGCAGTTGGGTTGGCTGCTAATTATAACATTCTCTTTGTACTTGTTGGATGGGAGGTGAATCTGTATGGTACTGGTATTCCTTTTTGACTTCCATAATCTTTGTTGATTGCAGGTAGCATTGCACTGAACTTTGCTCATATTATTCCTTCGTATACATCCTCACTCATAAGCCTTTTTATTGCATTTGCAAATTTCCATTTGGATTTTAATTCTCTAAAGAATATCTTCAGCAATCCTGCTTTGGATAGCTGCATTTTCCTTTTCCATGAGTGCTGCTCCAGCTCTCCCTTCCTCTGTCCTTCCCTCCCCTGACTGCACTCAGGAGATGAAGTGTATCCTGATAATGGACCTAGTTTGTTCTCACAGAACCGTTTGGGTTTTGAACCAAAGTATTACTTCATCTTCCTAGTTTTTCTGACCTGTGCTTTGTCTGGGTGTTTCCTCCTGCCTTGGACATACGTCCAGTCAGTTCTCCCTGCCAGGCCACACCTTCCTGGGGACTCTGCATTCCCTGCCTGACTTTTGCTCCAGTGTTTGGGAAGGCTGAGACTGAAGGACTCCTGCGCGGGCAGGCACATAACAAGCACAGCCTTCTGAAAAAGTTACCAGCTGTTCTGGCAGCACAGGGTTTTCTGTGCTTAACAACTCAAAAATCTCTGCTTCCTCCTCTCGGCTGAGCTGGCTCCTGTGCTGCTCTGTTAGACAATGATTTCTTCATGCTTTGTTTTTTTTTGCCAGTTCTGAAGTCTTCAGCCTAAAGATTAGTGAATGTTCAAAAGCTGGTCTGGTTAAAGCCTCTCATTTGAAACAACAGACAGATACCAGCTCTTGGGCAGGTGACTAATTCATTTACTCTTTATTAAATGTTGAATCTAGTTGAGGGTGTCCCTGCCCATGGCGGGGGAGTTGGAACTAGATGATCTTCAAGGTCCCCTTCCAAAACAATTCTATGATTCTATGGTTAGAAACTCCCCATAAATTATTTTTGCCCCAAAGTTTAAAAATTCGTGTTTGAATTGTTTCTGCTAAGGGCCAAGATTTGGTCCCTTTGGATTTGACACAGGAGCAGGATCCTGAGGTGGTGTTATCTCTATTTCCCTGGAATACCTTCTGTAAGCACTCTGCAT
Source organism: Bombycilla garrulus (assembly GCA_013400315.1). Lineage (NCBI taxonomy): Eukaryota > Metazoa > Chordata > Aves > Passeriformes > Bombycillidae > Bombycilla > Bombycilla garrulus. The sequence continues at coordinate 37,042 of VXBU01009908.1, read as the reverse complement.
CAACACCTGCTGATGTCTGTGCTGAGTTCCCTGCTCAAAAAGTCACTTGCAGTGAGGCTGGTTCCATCATTCCACAGCAAACAACTGCCAATTTGTGAACATTCCATGATTTCTCATCCTTATGAGGATATCCTGGCTGAGGGGAGGGAACATTTTTGAAATGGTTTAGAGAGTTTTCCACTCTGCCTCCATGAGGAATAAGCATTTTTGGGTAAGTGCTTCTGGGGGGTTAAAGCTGGAGGCTGTCTGGGATTAAATCACACAGCACTGTGCCATTGCTTTGTTTCATTTCACACTCGTTCTCGTCAGCTAATATTTAACTTTTAATAATGAAGGGAAACAAAAAATAAGTTTTCCCACAAACTCTGGACTAACTAGACATTTCTATTTAGACAACAGCATTCATAGTTGCCTTCTGAGTTTAACATTTCCTTCCTAATATATGGTTGTGACTCAGACAAACTTGGTGATTTATCTTGAGAAAAAGACTGAAATGTTTGTCCTTATTCAGACAACCTTTTTGATTTGACTTGAGTAAAGGACTGAAATGCTTCCTTGTACAGACAGCTTTCCAAATGGATTTCTGTCTCGCAGTTCCTATATTNGCATCTGCCTTCTACTGGATTCCCAGAGGAGCAGCCTTCTCTCCCACTGCATTCCCAGAGGAAGGACCAGACCCTTCAACATCACTACTGGACCATTGGAGGAAACTCTGCCCTTCTACAGGATCTCTGCTTCAGCAGAACCATCTGTCACTCCAGGAGCACTACTGGAGCCACCATTCAAACTGGACTGCTACCAACACCCTGACTGACAGGGTGTCAGGTTGTATTCTAACTGTCAAGTTTTGGGGTTTTTTTGTTTAATACTGCATCTAGTTCTAATTTTCCTATTAGGTTGTAAGGTTTTTTTTGTTTTTGTTTTATTTTGTTTATACATATTAAAGAACTGTTATTCTTATCCTTGTATCTTTGCCTGAGAGCCCCTTTTAATAATTTGGAGGGAGGGGGTTTGCATTTTTTTCTATTCCAAGAGAAGCTCCTGCCTTCCTTGGCAGGCACCTGTCTTTCAAAACCAAGACATATCACCTTAGCATGCTTTAATTGTTTTTTTCTCAAGCCTTATTGATAATTTATGAGTGTTAATCACGTGGTCTCTTACCAGGTAATTTCCTTGGAACTTCTGAAAACTTAAGGGAAAACCATTGAAAAGTGAAGGGTGATTACCACATGGTAGAGACACAGCTATCACCTCTTTCATGATAATGTGACTGACCCTCAAAACCAAATTTCAGTAGAATAACTGCTGCATTTTAACTGTTGAAATATCTGAAAGGTTTTCAGTCTTTCCAAGAAATAAACACGGTCCTAGAATGTATTTTTTAATATTAATGTTTCTTACCATTGCTGAAAAATGCAGCAACACAGAAATTGTTGAATGTTTAAAGCACTATAAATTGAAGGCCATTATGTCATTATGTGGTCCTGTCACCTTGGAGTCCTTTAGGAAACAACTGGTTTAGAACAGCATGGAGTAATGGATATTTGGTGTCTGAGTGCTGCTGCATCTCTGTTTTCTTAGAGACACAATTTTAGTGCTTAGTTTGTGCCCAGCCAGCAGCAGGGGCTTTGAGGGAATGGCTCACCTGCCAATTGTGAAAATACTAGTATAGAAAAGATAATGATGTGATCATTCCCCAAAGTATCCCCACCAGAGGAAATTTCCTGCATTTAACACACTGAGCCGTGAGCACTAGCATGGCCTTATCAGAGATACTGTTCTAGCAGTTAAATTGCAGAATAAGAAGTGAACAAATGTTAAACCATGTAAAAATACTTTGAGCTTCATGAAATGCTGCCTTTCATGACAAACATGCAGTTTAGATACATTTAATATGTGTGCCAGATCAAAGGAATTGCCAAATACTTCTTCTCTGTTATCCAGATATTCATATCTAAATATGCCTGAGCCTAAATTGGGAGTTATGTGCACATGGTGATAACACCCTGCATGCAAAGAGAGACGTGCAGGCCTGGTCTAAAACTGGCCATTGAATATCCAAAGAGAACTGGACTAAGGAGGTACTGTTTTTAAACCAACAGTGAGCATCTGTAGCTTCATATTCATAAACTCTGAATTTTAGTTATTGTTAAATTATGGTTTGGATGTTGATTTTCATCAGTACATTCTGTAAGAGATTGCATTCATCAAGTGCATCTCCTCACTTCCAAGAATGTTTGCACATCATGGAACACTGTGGACATAAACTGAAAAAAATCTGCTGTTGTTAGGCATTGAGCTTTGAAAAGGTTGCACAGCAGGGAACCATGTAATTCTTGGGCATTTAGTGACTAGCACTGACATGTCAGGGATGCAGGCAGAATGCAGCACGAGGAGGGGAGCCTGTGTCAATGTGTGTGGACTGTGCTGAGAGCAGGTGGCTCAGTTTAGGGCTCTCTCCCAGAATTCCCTTTGGAGCAAAATCTTTGGCTTTTGGAAATAGCCATGAAGACATTGCAGTGGGTGCTGAACAAGAAGTTTTGAAAGAATGGCTTCCAGAAGAAGATTATTCCAGTATTTTATAGCACCCATTTCTAAAAGAACTTGATTGAAGCACTGGATTCTTCCCTGGCAGGGTGGGCAGGCCCTGGCACAGGGTGCCCAGAGCAGCTGTGGCTGCCCGTGGATCTCTGTGAGTGCTCAAGGCCAGGCTGGACACTGGGGCTGAGAGCAGCCTGGGACAGCAGGAGGGGTCCCTGACCATGGCAGAGGGTGGAATAAGATGGGCTTTAATGTCCCTTTTCATGCCAAACCTTTCTATTACTCTGTGATTCTATGATTTTTCATTCAACATCACTTCTTGAACTGAATGCACAATATTACATGTTAAGTTTAAATTTAGAATGTTAATCACAGAATCATAGAATATCCTGAGTTGGAAGGGACCCACAAGGACCATGAAATTCCAACACTTGGCCCTGGCTTAGAATATTAAAAATTATAAAAACTGCAACAACAAGACCACCAAAGCAGGTAATTGGTGTCTCCAAGCCTTTTGGAGCAAAGATGGATATATGGAAATGCTAAAATTGCAGTTGCCACCTGGGTTTGTCCTACCTGACCTCTGCAGCCTTTTCCTGTGTCTATCCCCTAAGCATGTGAGTGTTAGTTTAAAAAAAACCCAGCACAATGCAAGCAATGCTGTAATAATTTACAATTTAGGCCGTTCATGCAGAAATGGAGTAGATGACATTGTAATCATTGCAGTAGGATGCATACTTTATTACAGTGTGGCTTTAAACTATCCTGAGGAAGGTTATTCATGCTACACTAGCCAGGGATCATTTTTGTTAAGCAAGAAAAATAAAACTGCTAAGTGCTAGACCATTTAGGTGGCTGCAGAGCCGAAGCCTGTCTGAGTGCTCTGCAGTCTCTCCTGAAGATCACAATATATATTTATGTGGCTTAAAAATCCACACCTTGCCTTAGGGGCAACAACCCAAGTAATGGCTCTGAGGGGCAACACATGGGGAGGAGAGAGGCCCTACAGGCCAGCAGCTGATATTCACACAGATCCTTGCTTTGGAAAATAATGTTAGCAGCTTCTAGCTGCTTCCTTTCAACAGTGTATGAGGAGGAGAGTTGTGAGAAACAAGGATCCAGGTGAAACTTCTGTGCCTGCACATAAACCTGTCATTCAGAGTTCCTGGCAGCTGGGCTTTAAAAAACAGACCTGAGAGGCAGAGTCCACAGCTGGGAAATTTTCCTTTTAACAAGGGATTTTCCAAGTAAAAGGGATGGATCTACTCCATGGAAAGAAAAATCTTTTTCTTACTCACAGGATGGGAACATATAATCATTATTAATATTACTTACTTGATATTTTAACCTGATATTATACTTGCACCTCTTAAGATTTTTAGATTTATTAATCCTTTCAGTATAAAACTAACAAACAAATCAGAAGTTGCAGTATTTTAAATTTGTAATTTTGTTTAAAGAAGCCTCACTCAACATAATTTCCAGATTTCCCTGTATGAAGGAATATTATCTTCTTGCACTTTACACAAAATTGCTATCTTGTGGGTTTCTGACATTTTAGTAAGTGAAAAGAAATTGAATATTAATATTTATCATACCAGCTTTGCTTATGAAATGTTCATATGGGCAAAATTTGATTTTTTTTCACGCATTAGATGTTTTATTTTAGATATATATTGTCAGATCTGAGCATCTAACTTATGTTTTACATAAAGCTATTTTTTTTAATTTGCTTAGTCTCCTTTATACTTTAAAACATTCTCTGATTTTGGGAAGCTTTTGGGGCATTATTTTAGTAGAAGGCTGTTGCATTGCACCTCCCACAGGCAGAGCGCCCAAACCAAGAAGAAATGTGAAGTTGTCTTTGTCCCCCATAAAAGGTAAAGGAGCCCAAGGATTCTTTCCCAATTTGGAAATGTTCTGAACCAGGACACCTCATTGGACCCCCTGGACATCACCTCACCTCTGCAGCTATCTGGATTGGATGAGTGCCAAAGTCCCGCCTGAGCCATCAGTGATTAAAAGCACGAGATAGAGGAACCTCGTGGCATTTTGGGGGTGTTATAGCAGAGACATGGACCTGTAGTCTCTGGTGCAGCTTTTTCTCTTCATACAGTTTGTTATTTTGGAAGTTAATAAACCTTTTTTGTTTCCACCACCACCCGAGATGTCCATCCTGCTATTTTATGCCACCAGGTATTTGTAAGACAAAAACCCAAATGGGGATGGGAGCTCCGAGAGCTCATAACACCTGGCTCAAGGAGAGATCCCATCAGAAGGCTACCCATAGTCTTGGTGCTATGCAAAACGTACAGTTTTATTAATACAAATTATGAAATTAAAGTAGAATGTGAAAAGATGTCATGTTTTATTGCAATGTTTTACTTGGATTATAAGAAATCATGTGGCAAACAAAATCACACATCATGAAAGGTAGGATAGTGTTTGTAGTAAAAGTATTGCATAGAGAGTGAACCAAGCTGATAAAACTGCTGGGAAATTGTGTGAAATTTGGAGGATTCGTAGTGTGTAAAATTCATGTGTCGTTTGAAGCCAGAGATCCCCACTGACTTCAGTGTGGGACTGTGTCACTGGGATCGCTCAGGACTGAATGGTTCATAGTGAATTCCTGATTCCTGCCTTTTGAAATGCTTGGAATTCTCCAGGGACCGTTTAACTGTTTGCTTTCATCTAGGTCTGATTCTTCCAGTTGTGTGGCCACCTGGCAAGGAATCACCCTGCACTCCTTGCAAGCTGCACCGATTTTGTTAAGGTGCAGAAAACTCCAGTGTGACCAGTAAAATTATTTTAAGTGAAAGGTTAGAGCCTGCTAGCAGCAGCGTGTCTGCTCTGTGCCTGATGAAAAAAACAGCCTCCAAAGAGCAGGAGGAGCAGAAATGTGCCCCCATGGCAGTGCTAGTGTGAGTCCAGCAGGGATGGGCATGACCTGAGGGCTCTGAGGGATGTGGCACAGCCACCACAGCAGGTTTCTGCAGAGCTGCTGCAGCTGAAGCCCATCTCTCACTCACACTGTTGCTGTTGTCCCAGCTCCCAGAATGAAAGCTGGGTTTGATATCCCTTCCATGTTCCTGCCCTGGCCCCAATTCCCAAGGAGGTGACCTGTGTGTAGGTGCTGTGCCCTATCTGCACATTGACACACACTGTGTGAATCACTTCTACACTTCTGCCTTCATTTCCTACGGGCTTTCATCCCTATTTTCCCTTCTTACCAGCGTTTGGATTCTTTCACTGTTCCAAGATCCTTGAAGGTCCCTTCCAATGCAGAGTATTCTGTCATTCTGAATGTTTGTCCAGTTCTGGGCACCTCTTGGCCAGAGAGCCCTGGAGGAGCTGGAGCATTTCCAGGGAAGGGAACAGAGCTGGGGAAGGGGCTGGAGCCCCAGGAGAGCTGAGAGAGCTGGGAAGGGGCTCAGCCTGGAGAAAAGGAGGCTCAGGGGGGAACTTGTGGCTCCCCTGACAGGAGGGGACAGGCAGGGAAGTTGGGCTCTGCTCCCAGAAAACAGGGACAGGAGGAGAGGGAACAGCCTCAGGTTGGGCCAGGGAAGGTTTAGATTGGATATTTAGGGAAAATTTCATCATGGAAAAGGTTTTCAAGCATTGGAATGGGCTGCCCAGGGAGGTTTGGAATTCCCAACCCTGGCAGTGCTCACAAAGCAAGTGGATACCTAAGGACATGGTTCAGTGGTGAGCTGGCAGTGGGGCTGGGCTCATTGCTGGACTTAGTGATGTTAGAGGCCTTCTCCAACCTAAGGGATTCAGTGGTCCTGCCCAAGTTAAGGCTTACAGGGTTGGAGGTGGCCTGAGCCTGAGTTCTCATGCTACAGTTAAACCCCAGTTATACTGAAGAGGCAGCCAGGCTTCCTAAAAACACAGGGAGTCCTCAGGTCACAGCCAGGGCTCAGCAGAAGGCACTAAACCACAGCAGTCTCTATGAGTCCAGCTTTGCACTGAATGCCCTGGATGTGGACAAGCAAACACTTTAAGTAAGGTGCTTGCCTCTGAGTGACTCTGAGGAGCTTTAGGAGGTTGAAACACTTCCTTCCTGCTCAGTCAGAGAGCATGGCTTTCTACAGGGTAACCCCTCAAAGTGTGTTTTGTCTCAGCACAGGACCCCTGGGCCTCTTCTCCTGTGCAGCTGCTCAGGGACGTCTTGTGTGGAGAGGCAAGGTGGGAATAGGCTGGATAATGTGATGATGTGCCTCACCTACCACCCAAAGAACCTGGATCACTGGGCACTAATGAGTATTGCTGCTCTTGGGCAGAGGCCCAGGAGATCCAGGGTTTTGTGGTTCATTGCTATTTTTGAGTTCTGTTTCTAATGGGGAAAACTCACTGAAGTTACTGTATCATTTCTGGTATTCAGAGTCAGAGTAGTAATAATAATGTATTCGTTCTATATATATTTAACTTGCCTTTGAGTAAGAGAAACTATTTTAGATCTTTATTTATTTATATTAACCTTTTGGGTCAGAAATCAATGACCACATTGCTGACTGTGGATATGCATTATGCAAAGCTACTGTATTTTTCAGTATTTTTTTTCTCCTTTCTGACTGTTTCTGTTTGACTCATTGCACCTCCTGGTCTGCATCCAAAGAGTGATTTCCTGGCTGGGAGGATTATGGGGATATTCATCATGGAACAAGTCTTGGGGGAGAAAATGGTATCAACTTGATTATCTGAATATATTTCTTGAATGTTTTTTACTTGCATTTCTTCACTTGTTTGTTTTCTATCTTTGCTACTTGTTATATGGGAGCTTCTTGATTTAGTTATGCTTTTCCTGTCAATGCTCTTCTCAAAGGCCTTCCTGTTCAATCATTCAGCTTTGCTTTTCTTCATAAATACCCACTTAGCAGCACTATTGCTACATTCTGGTATTTCATGTGTAAACTGCTGCTCATAATTCCTTTAGATCACATTTAAGGCACTTAACAAGAACAATGGAATCATCTGCTCTCTTTCAGATCCCTTTCCTGTTAAGTATCGATTTCCATGGATAAGCTGAACGTATTCGTTCAATAAACAAATTGTTCAAAACAAATTTGTTCAAAGAACAGCAATTTTTTTTAGGACAAGGCACATAAAAACATGTCCTTTACACAAACATACTCTTCATTACCTGTTAATCTACAGAGTATCTGTGCCCATTTGATTGCTTTTCTTTTAAGAAACTGTGCCCTGACTCTTAAAAGTAAAATAAAAATCTAAAGGAAAAACCCTAAAACAGAGCAAATACGTACAACAAGAAAGTAAACATGATGGAAACAGTGGAGGATTGCTATTTATATGCTTTGCAAACTAAGTAAGCAAAAAAATAAATACAACTAAAGCTGTGGCCCAGAATACTAATTTGGAACAATTTTTTCTTGGAATACTTTGTGGCAAACATGTCCCCTCAATCCACAGAGCGGGTTAGAACAACCCCCTAAACAGCAAAGCTAAACAAGAGCAATGCAAATTGGGTTAATATCAGACATGTTCAGCAAGCACAAACATTAACTTAAAAAATGCCTCTTGCAGCCACCAGTGAGGGTTTTCCTGATGGCTTTTGGCAAAGGATGCCACAATAGCTCTGAGCTGGACAGTTGGGCTGGGTAAAGGAAGGATTGAAGTCCTCATGAAATAGAAAAAAATTCTACTTGGACAAAAGAAAAAAAAATTGCAATACACTTTTGGAAAAGATCTGGCAGGTTTGGCCATTTCAACCATTTCAAATGATTGAGGCAGTGCCCTGTTCTGCTGTGTCCTGGCCGTACTGGAGGTTGTATGCCCCTGGAAAATGGTCCCTGCTGCCAGGGGGGCACAGGGAATGCAGCTGTTGTCACCAAACTTCCTGCATGCTGAAAACTGCAATTGCATAGGCACAGGAGGGCATGGGCTGCCAGGTTTTCTTCCCCTTACATGCTATGAACAATATGCCAGCAGCTGAAGTAAAGCTGATCTTGCTTTCTGAGTGAGGCCTGGGTGTAAATGCTCCCGAGTAAGGCACAGCTGCCCTTCCTCTGGCTGTGTCCCCTCTGCGCAGCACTACAGTCTGACACCAGACTGAGGCACCTGCTGCCTTCACACATCTGCACTAGACACTGGTGTCCCACTGAATGCTGTAAACATTTCATTGGAACATCCAGAATCCCTCTTAACTTCTCTATTAATTATGCTAATGCTATTTTCAGCCTCTCATCAACAATGAAGTGAAAAGTCAGCAGAAACTTGGCCTCTCAGCATGATAAGATGCACAGAGAAGGGGAGTGCTTATTGACTGTACCGTCCCAGTGTTGTCCCACTCACTTGTGACATCTCTGCCAATGACAAATCAAGGTCCCTGGCTTGCCAGCAGGGACCCTCTTTTCACTACATGTAGTTTTAGAAATGTTAGAATCATTCTAGGTCCCTTTCTTAAAATCCCCTTGCCTAAGAGAGAACTTCCCCTCAGCGTTTTCAGAAATGTACAGCAGAGGAAATTAATATAGTGTAGGTTCTCATATGATCAGAAAAAAACTCATAAGGCCATTCATTATTTCTGCCCCTTGTGAAAATCCAGATGAACTCTCTCTCATTTCTGACAGTTGCATGTCCAACTGCTAAAGATCTACTGACAGAAAGTCAACTGCTTCAGTGAACTCCTTCAGTACTTCAGTAACTTGAACATTATTCTTGATGTCTAACCCAGCTCTTCCTTGCTGCAGCTTAATCCTCTTGCTGCTGTATTGAACCAGAACCATAAGTACTCAGTGTTCTTGCCTTGCAGCAGAATATTGTATTTGAAGACTGTTGCCATGTCCTCCCATGTCCCTTCCCTTGGAATTTTCTTCTCTGGCTTGAACAACTCTTGACCAGCCTTTCCCCTTTCTCCTCCGCTTTGCTTGAGTAGTGAACACTTTTCTCTGTTTTATTTGAATCTCTGCCTCATTAGTGTTTTCCCATCAGTATTTTTGAATAAAGACCCTGAAACTGATCTTTATGGAAAGATCTTTATGGAAGATGCTGAAAGATGCTGAAACTAAATCTTGATCTTAAGACCCTGATGGACTGGAAGGATGAAACTGAGTTTTGCAAAGTGCTTTGTTAACATGTCCTACTATATAGGGTTTGTTTTTGCCTAATTATTTCATTGGTGACTCAAATCCTGTTATAGATAGTCTTCATCCAGGTCCTCTCCTGCACCTTATTATTTCCTCCATCATGTTCTTGAGGAACAAAACTTGTGAGCATCTTGCCATGCTGGAAAGTTGACTTCAAGTGCAAACCTAACTGCCTTGGCAGCTAATGTCCAAACACTTACTAAATAACTAGAAATCAACTGACTGCAAAATTGAATAGGTCACACAGCAGAAACACCTTAATCCCTGTATAATTTGCAATCTAATTGAAATTAAGTAAATGAAAACAATGCAGATGAGGTAAGCACAGTATAACTACGTGTCTCGACTGTGCTATTAGTAAGTCTGTATCACAGCTCCTGCTTTCTCCAGGCTTTTTTTCCAAGACAAGTAAATTGCAATTTTCAATTATCTGACCTTTCAGGAAAAAAATAAGCATGGGGAGCTGAATAGGCAGCTCACCATCAAGCTTTTGTTTCTTTCTCTTTCAATTCCTGTGTGGATGAGGGGTCTATTTAAAAGACTGAAATCAATCATCCTTCCAAATAGATTCCCATTATTTGAATGTTCCAATCAGCCCAGTAGAGCAGTGGTGATTACAAACCAGCACGGGTGGCTTTTCACCAGACACAAGTAGGGTTCAGATGCTTAAATCTGAAATTAAATTTCAGGTTAATTTTTACTTTAATGTTTATCTATTCCTGATAGCCTTCAGCTTTAACATAAAGATTCTTAAGCTGCTCTGCTTTCTCCACATGTCCTGGCCTAAGCAACTGTAATCCTGAGCCTAACTGGTACCCTAAAGCTGGGCAAAGCATTGTGCAGGTCCGCAGAAGGTTCTGTTGAGTAGGCAGCCTTTTGGATGTGACAATGGGATCATTATCAAACACCTCTCCAGTATGGTTTATGTGCTTCATTTTTAAAGCACCACTCTCACGGCTGTGGAGCTTAACAGCCCTGATATGTCATTTATTTCTGTGCCTAGCTGAGAGGATTTATCTCCTGCACAGTTTGATAGCAGTGGCTTGGCATTCTGGGTGGGCTGGAGAGCCTGCTTTGTGCTCTGGAAGACTTGGAGGGAGTCAGGCTGGGTCCCCTCTGAGCACAATTCCATTTGTTCTGTTCGCGTTGTTGAGACTTCACTGCTCTTCACACCCAACTCATTTGGTTTAAAACATCTCAGGACTCATTTAAGGTTCATTCAGTTGACAGATAGAATCTTATTCCAGGGATTTTGTGTCTGTTTGTCCAAAGAATTTTAGTTTTCTCATGAAGCACACCAGGGAAAATCAAATATGGGACATGTTTGGTATATAGGACGTTAAATCAAACAGGATTTTCAGCCTGGAAAAGGGATGACTTTAGCAGAGACCTGCTCAGCTGTGAGTGACATACAGAAAGTGAATTTGGGGTGTTTATATTCTGTCCTTTCTAATACAGAGTTGGTGGTGGGGGCAAGGGAAGCCACAAAAAAAAAAAAAACATGCAAAAAAAAATCCTCTCCCACCACCCTCCCAACCACAAAAAGAACCTCAAACTCAACAAATAAATCTGACAAACTGAAAAAAGAAAACCCCTCCATCTTCAAGGTCACATAATTAAGGCTCTGCTTAACTCTCAGAATAAATATTTTTCAGTTCCTAAGATCCTAAAACCTTTTATTTTTTATCCTATTTTCTTGGTTTATTATTTCCCATATTCTATTCCTAGCATCATTTTAATTTCACTTCTCTGTTTGTCTCTAAAGTACCCCAAACAATTATTCTTAAACTTGACCTTTTCTTTGCCTAATAACACTTTTCTTTTTAGATTTAAAGTGCTTGTGCTGATTTCCTATATTGTTCTGGATTTTGGGAGCAGTGCCCTCCACCACCTCCATCCTGCCCCTCAGAAACCCCAACAGGCCCCTGTACTCTCATTTCTAATTCACCCACTGTGATTTATTCTACAAGAGGCTCTAAACCAAAACACTCAGCCAATAAACAAAATACCAGGGTGACAGCTTGATGGACCAACTAGATAAACCTAATTTTTAAAAATGTGCATTTGTTTCCTCTAGACATTGTGCGCAGAAGTCATTAAGTGGAGTGCACATGGCTGCAGTCAGATGATGAGGAATGAGAATGCACACCAACATCTGGGTATGGCTTTGGCAACCCTTAGATTTATTAGCTGATTAGAAATAAAAGATGAAAACACAAATGCCTGTTGGCTCATTGAAAGCTGTTCAAATGCTAATATCATAGAACTATTACTTCTAAGAAATTGATTCTAAGAAATTTGATTAAATGTAATATTATGCTTCTACAGCCTCACTTTTCTGTCTGCAGACTCACTGGAAAGAATAATATGTTGTAATAATACCAATCTTGGTAGATAATACCATGAAACTTTTAACCAATGAAACATTTCACTTAATAAAATGAGGTGATTATGTGCGTTTTAAATATTTTTTTTTGTTTCCATTGATTTGTACTTAAATTGAGATGTCTTGAAATAAAATCATTATCCTCCTCCTTTCCAGTACTCTGTAAGTGTGAAACTGAAGTAATCAGATTGTTATCTGTTATTTGCTTACTTGCTAGTCATAAAACTCTCCTTCTGCAAGGACCACCTTCTTTTGCCTACATTAAATTCTTCAGGTCAGCATTAATTTCTCCCAAGGGTTTTATGCTTGTACCATTTGTACCATTTTGCCAGTGCATATTATACTTGTACAGACCTGATTTTGTCAGGACTTTTTTGATTGAAAAATAATACTCTGCTGTGAGGAGATAGATATTGCAGGATTTCCTGTAATTACATGTATTGAGTTTATTGCAATTGATTTGCAGATAAATAGTCATGTGATGATCTAGTATGTCCTCTAATATAATGTCAGTTCTTTCTAAGCCTCAGTTTGTTTGGGGGGCTGGTGCAAGGGCATGTCTGGGAGTGACAGAATTGAATCTTGATTGGAAAACTTTCTAGATGCATACAGAATATAATAAAATGCATAATCAAATGTGAAAGTGACCTTCAGGTCCCATCTTATGTCTAACGTGTGTGTCTTAGAGACCATCTCTTCTCATATTTCCTACAGTGGCCCAAATTTAGTGTTTTATTTAAATTCTTGTTAGTTGTTTAGCGATTATCTGAGCAAATGGAGAAAATTAATTGCAAAAATTAATGACCTACTCAGTGGCTTTTTTTTGTTTGTTTTAGTACTGATGTAAGACAAATTCAGCAAAATCCAAGTATTTGCTTTGTACAAAGGGAGAGACAGTCATGCAGCAACAGAAAATGTTTGCAGCAGCACCATAGTGGGTATAATTGGAAAAGCTCTTATCGGAAGTGAGCTGTATGTCTGGTATTATTTTAAGTCTTATCAGTCTGTTGTTTCAATAGATTTTTGAGGTTTGAAAATTTAACTGTAAGTAATTTTTAAAACTGCCTTTAAATTTCTTGCCTTTTAGTCTCATTGAAATTTCCATTGTTCTGGTTAATTTAGGTCAAAGTAAATAAAAGTTCCCAACTAGCTTTAACTGTGCTATTAATTTTTATATCTATCAGTAGTTCAGATGCAGAGATCATTATCACTCAGCAACATCAGCAGGAACAGGATCAAAAGGCAAGGCAGCATTTAACTAAGAAAATATCCCCGCATTGCTCATATGAAAGAGAGCCGAGGATTTCTGCCAGCAATTAGAGTCCCAGTGAGGGTCCTGCTGCTGTTACTCTGCAGCCAAGACTTTGCTGAGCCTGACCTGTGCACTGCATGGAGTTTAAAAATGCATAAATATGAATATAATGAAATAACTCTGACAGGATTGTCTGTAGTTAAGTTGGCTTTTCTTCCGAGATAAGATGTAATAACTGCACAGTGTTTCTGTGGGAAGCTGTTTGTGCCTGAGGAGAGCAGGACAGAATGCACTCAAAAAGCATTTTCCACAGCCCAGGGCTTCGTAGTTTGTGAGGAAGGATGTGTTTGTCCTGGGAAGCTCTTTGGCACATTTTAGGTGTCCACTCAAAGCGAACAAAACTGTTTGCATGAATTGTTTGTTCCCCTAAATACTGGGCAGGAGAGGAGAAGAAGAATGGGAAACTGGTAGGATGGGGTGGGTGATGGTTGTGCTCATTATCTGGATTCTCAAGAGGTTTTATATCTATACTTTAATTCTATCACAAGTAGGAGGGGCCCTTCTGTATCACTTGTGTGTTCTTCCCTGAGGAATGTAGTTAACATATCTACCTTTCTATTCTTAAAAAAAAACCAAAAACAAACCTTTTCCTCTTTATAGTAATTTGAAGGACTGTTTTTATTTGTTCTCCTGGTTTCATTTTTGCAGTGGATTATTCACGTTGGCTCGACATTTGACTCTACAGTATTTATTGTTGATCTGAGTTTTCTGTGTGGATTTTGTGGAGAAAAGAGTTTAATTTTTAAAGAGATTTGTCACTCACAGTGCCATGTTCAGCAGAGAGGCTGCCTTTGTCCTGGTGATTTTGTGCATACCAATATTTTATAAACACACTGCTTCTTACTGGGTTTAATGGCTGCCAAACTAAAAACTAAAATGTCATCAAAACAGCAAGAGAATTAAACTCCATTTGTGGGTTGTCTCAGGATGAGACAGATGACACCAGAAAGTGTGGCTGACCTGTCCCCAGATGTGCTGAGACATCCAGGGACTGAGTCCTTGTCCTAGATTCCAGTGTGAAATCAGGAGGGGCAGTGTTTTCCCTGCCTCCTCCCCTGGACTATCTCCTGTTAATGGGCTATCAGTGCCCTGCCATGACTCATGGAAGAGCCAAGCATTCCCACCTGGATATAATCTGGGTTTGGGACAGAACAAGTAGCCCTTACCCACTGGTTTCCAGAGGACAAGAGCTATCAGACCTTTCTACAGGATCACTCCTTCAACAAGACCACTTCATCTGGACTGCTACCACCACCCTACCTAGCAGGGTGTCAGGTTGTATTCTGATTGTGTCCGTGGATTTCTCTTATACTATTGCATATATTTTATTGTTTCCTATTAAATTGTATTTCTGACTTAAAGTCTCTCACTAGTTTTGCTTTCAAACCAGCACAGTCCTTGAGAAGAGAGGGTGGTAGCTGGCAGGAAGAGTTGTTGGAATAAGAGCATTAATACCTCCTACTTCACTTTAATACCTTCCTCACAGGCCCAGGTGATGCGGGTCTCTGGTGAAGAGGTCATGGCAGGATTAAGCTATCCCCTTAACATGTCACACAGGTTACAATTCAAAAAAGCTCTTATAGGAGACATAGACAAATTCAGACCAAGCACAACATGGCATCCAGTGGCTGGATGTATCATAATACACAAGAATTACAATAATTATTCAAAATTACAGCAACAACCAAAAACATATCTTTTAGAGTAGAAACTATCTTGAAAGAATTCATATGTGATGTCCTGCATTTCAGGTGGGGTGAGAGAGCCAAGAGTGGAGTAGAGAGAATAATTCCCAGTGAATGGTGCAGGTGTTCATGGAGATAATGAGTAAAGAGAAAAAAGATGTTATGTGGAGTTGATTAAAATACCTCAGTGGCCCCTGCCACCATCACCATCACAGACCCAGAGTGGGTTGAGTTGGGAAGAACTTTAAAGCTCACCCAGTGCCACCCCTGCCAATGGCAGGGACACCACCCTCTGTCCCAGACTGCTCCAAGCCCCAATGTCCAGCCTGGCCTTGGGCACTGCCAGGAATCCAGGGGCAGCCACAGCTGCTCTGGGCACCCTGTGCCAGGGCCTGCCCACCCTGCCAGGAACAATTCCTGCCCAAGATCCCATCTAGCCCTGCCCTCTGGCACTGGGAGCCATTCCCTGGGTCCTGTCCCTCCAGACCCTAAGAAGGCCCTCTCCAGCTTTTAGTAGGTAGGAATAGTATAAAATGAATTATCCTCCAGAATAACATAGCTGCTACCAAGTGATGTGATTTGTTAAATGCATTATGTGACTTTAAGAGTGTGTCTCATCCAAGTGGGAAAACTTTCAAACATCAAGTTTTAATAGAATCACAAGCAAAAAGTTGATATATCCTGTTAGGGCCAAAGAGAGGAATGAGGAAGCCAGGTAGTCGATGCAGCATCTGGACTCATAAACCAGAGTGGTGGATAAGAGAGCTTGGTTCAGATGAATTATGTTACTGCTTTCAGGTTTTTTATCTCACCTTGTCTTCTAAATTATCCATGTTAAATGGGTTAGAGAAATGTAAAATTGTAAGTCCAGGAAGATGACAATTTGAAGGAAATAATAAATAATTAAAAGAAAAATCTCTATAATTTTAATAAACATTAAGGTTTTTATTAAATAAAGTAACAAGTTTTCCCCTCCTGCTGCTGCAGTTGGGCTGTGTAATTCTTGTGCACTCATAGCAGTTACAAGAGCTGTACAGTCAGTGTTTCCTTGTCTCTAATGTAGGCATTCATCTTTCTCTCAAGTAATTGAGGCTGTAACAGCAGGAGTTACCTTTGCTTTATCTGCATGTAAATCTGCCTTTAGTTCTCTTCCTTAGAACACAAAGGGCAGGAGTTTTTGATTTCCAGCACTAAAAGCTAAAAATACTTCCCCAAAATGCTCCACAATGACATTTTACTATATCATTTACTATTTACATTTTCTTGTGTGGCTCTGGTGGAGATTTACTGTTTGTGTGTACAGTGCTCTCTCAGAGATTTACTGAGATGTGCTTTGAAAGCCAGAGATCTCAAATCTGCTGTAGGATTTGGGCTGTTTTTAGCCTGGATCATTCAGACCTCAGTGTGTGTTCACTGCTCTCTGCTTCTGCAATGACACCACCTCCCTCCCCCTGAGACAGTGACATCCAGTCAGGCCACAGCCACTATTTGCTCCTCTCTTCCGATTCATTCCTCCACTGAAGCAATAGATCTGGAGCTGTTCTGTGAGCACAAGGCCAGCAGTGCCCTGCATTTCCATCTCCCACAGGCACTGGCCCGAGGAGAAGCACAGCCAGCACAGGCATTTTATCAAGGCCACAAAAAACTGTGTTTTACTGAATTTATTTTGTGAAGGCAGGATTTTTCCAGTTGGCTGACAGCTGGGAAACATCAGTAGGAGATAAGGTCTATCTTTTTTTCCCCACTGTCAGCTGGCAAAGATAGGATAGAGCTGTACCTGCCAAGGGTAGCGGGTTCATGGTGAGAAAAGGAACAGCAACAGGACATCTTTAGAGCTTTGTGACCTCACTCCTGCACTTATTCTTGGTGTCCTTTGGTTTCCCATGAAGTTTCCTCAAAAGTCCTTCTCTGAGGTGAAGCAGAGGCTGTATCTGCAGTGACAAATGGAGCAGTGCTGGGGACCACTCCTAGGCACTGTCACTGTTCTCCAAGCCTGTGAAACTGCTCCCCTGGTCACCGTGTGACAGAACCACCACACTGTGGGGTTGCACAGGGGCTGTGGAACAGAGTGTCCTCTCACTAGATTCCAGTCTTTAGAGTCCAGCTGTCTGATGATTGAAGTTTGAAATTCTCTGTCTGGAAATGCTGGAGTGTTAAATATTCTGGTTTCTTATTCACACAAATGCCAGCACCTGGAATATCTGCATTCCTCACCTCAGCAACTCACCATGCCCTGGCACACCCAAATTAGCAAGACATCTGTCTATTTTATTTCAATACAAAGGTTTTAAATTAAACTCAAATATCTGAAGTGAGTTTTAGAAACACTTTGGTTTTTTTCCTATAATTTTTGACACATAAATCCACCTTCTGTAGCTCTAAACATGGTGTCAAATGTTTACATCTAACAAAAAAAGAAAGGAGAATGTTGCTCCTTAAGTAGGATTTGTCTCAGGGAATTACTAAGCACTGATCCAAACCCCCAAATAGGGGGTCACCTGTCTTTTTTATCCTTTCCCACTAGGCAAATATTAGAAGATAAAATGGGAATATGAACATAAATCTCTTTCATCTGCTGATAGAAGAATTTGTATGTAGGTAAAAAGGCACACTGTAAATAGCGTCTTGTACAGATGTGTCTCAAAGAGGATACAATGTGCATGCATATTAATTTGAATGTGGAAAATGTCTTGGCTTTAAATGAAATAAGAAAAATTTGCCTTTTTATATAATGGGAATAGTTTTGCTGTGTCCTGGCCAAATCAGGTGTCATATCAGGACATAAAAAAAATCTTACATAATGTTTTGAAAGGGCAGAAATATTAATATTGTGATATTTTCTACTTAGCTGTTGAACACTTTACTGTTAGTCTGAGATGGTTAAGTTAAATAGCTCTGAATAGAAAACTCAAAAGAACAAAGAAATACACAGCAGGTCTCTAAAATGTGTGTTCTGTCAGAGCCATGTTGACAGGAATGGAAGTCAGAAAGATATTACAGCTCTTTTTTATTTGATGCCTTTACAAGACAATGTGTTAAGTATGAAGGTTCCTGTTGACTTTCTTTGCTTCATTATTTCCAAGACTGGGAGGATTAAATAAAAAGATGGACCCTGTATAATATTAGAGGGAGAGTAGAAGAGGACATGACAACTAGCAGATGAAAAATAAGGGCAAAATTTTTGTAATTATTTCTCTTTCTACTGCTTGGAATAATGAACTTCATAATTTGGTATTTGCCTTTGGTACAGCAGAAACAGTTCTTCACATTTCTGTGCTCAGTTCTGGTGTGCAGAGATGTAAAGTTCATTTCAAGGCACTCAGGTTGCCTGCCTTGTAACCCACTTTACTTGTGCAAATACAGTAGTGGTTCACATATTCCTGTTTCCTTTTTGTCTAAATTTATGTCTTGATCATAGGTCTGTCTGAAGGACAAAATTTTCCTCTTAGATGTGCACATTGAAGCTCAGCTCTAATAAGCAGCTCTCACTTTGAGAGGATCCCCTGGTGAGATCAATGGGACTGGAGCATGCAGGGCAAGAGGAGTTATCAGGGGTGAGCTTTGCTCTGTGGATTTCAGAGGATATCTCTGTCCTAGCAATGAATTATTTATTTATGTATTTATTTATTTTGAAGTCTAAGCCCTGCCTTTGCATGCTGCTTCTAGATGTGATGCTAGTGCTTGGCGTAAGGTTATTTCTTTTATCCTTCTGATGAAAGAAGTAATGCCACGCAGGAAGGGATAGTTTAAATGGTAGGGAAAAGTGTAGAATCATAGAATGGTTTGGATTGGAAGGGACCTTAAATTTAATCTCATTCCAGCCCCTCCACGTGTCACCTCCCACTGTCCCAGGCTGCTCCCAGCCCCAGTGTCCAACCTGGCCTTGGGCACTGCCAGGGATCCAGGGGCAGCCACAGCTGCTCTGGGCACCCTGTGCCAGGGCCTGCCCACCCTGCCAGGAACAATTCCTGCCCAAGATCCCATCCAGCCCTGCCCTCTGGCACTGGGAGCCATTCCCTGTGTCCTGTCCCTCCAGCCCTTGTCAATTGTCTCTCTCCATCTTTCCTGCAGCTCCTTCAGGCCCTGCAAGGCCACACTGAGCTCACCCCAAAGCTTCTCCTCTCCAGGTGAACATTCCCAGCTGTGCCAGCCTTTCCTCCTAGCAGAGCTGCTCCATCCCTGGGATCATCCTGGTGCCTCCTCTGGGCTCTCTGCAGCAGCTCCAGGTTCCTCCTGTGCTGTGCTCAGGGCTGGGGCAGCTCTGCAGATGGGGCCTGAATAGAATTGCAAAGTCTCTCTTTTAACCAGATATTGAGGAATTTTGAAATCCTCCCCAGAGACTACAAAGGACAGTAGTTTTGTAATCATTATTAGTGCAATAACATCATTGCAAACCCCAGTCTCTACAGTATTTTATATATGTTGGAAACTTAATGGAATCTATATGGATTTATTGTTTATAGGGCTTCAGGTGCTATTACCTGCCCATATGATACACTGTAAATTGCTTAATTAGCTGACAGGTGATAATTACCAAGAAGACTCTCTTACTTGCCGCACTCAGTATGTGCTGGTACAACTTGCTGTACAGATGGATTAGTGAGAATTTTGTGCTAACAACATGAATGGGACTGAAGAAAGAACACTTCTGAATGGCTCAGACATCATTAATCTTACTAATTAGTAATTGATGTTAAGTATATCTTTAAAACATTTATTAAAATGGGCTTTCTTGGGAACTGGACCTCTATTTAGTACTAGACAAATCCTTCAACTAATTTTTGCTTTGAGTTGTTTTTTTTTTCTCTTCGCTTTATATTATTTTGTTCTTTCAATCTAAATATTTTAACTTTCTTTCTCAAGGCTGTATGAGGTCCACAGGAGGAAGTCTATAGCTTTCATCTTGATTTATGGAGCCAATGATAAAAGTTTAGTCTCACAGCTTGTCGCCCATTTCTCTGCTAGATTGCTGCCTACAGCATATGTTCAAAGACAGGTTGCCCATAGTTGAATGTAGCTTTATTTCAGTAAACATAGCCTACAGTGGAAACATATTGAATTTGGGCTAAACTTGCAGAGGGATTGAAAGGAAAACACTGTGTGGTGTTGGGTTGTTAGCCTGTTCTAACCTTTATGAGGCTGTGTGGCTGTGCTGGAGGGGCAGAGAGGATGGGATGGGCTTCACCCCTGGCTCTGGATGTCTGCAGCAGCCACGGTTTGGGGCTCAGGGTGTGCAAAAACTGCATGTTGTTATGGGTCTGGTATGAATGCATCTTCTTGTGAGTCACTTTTCTGTGTCTCAGGAAGCTTCCTCTCTCAGATATCACAAAGAATTATTTCCATGAAAGGTTTTCATGCTGGAGAGGAGAAACAATATGAAACTGCAATTGAGTAAGAGGGGAGTTATTCATCCAAAGGTGAGGAAAAAGACTGCTCCTTCATGCTTCCTCAGAAAGGCGGGAAGCAATATAATGGAGTCATCTCTTTGAAATACCCTTCACTGTTATATAGATTCTTAAATATATTTATATATTAAACCCCCATTTTTAATAACAATTATGCACACACATATATGTACATATTTTTTTTAATACATGGACTATACATGCTGGCATGTTAATTAACAGCAAAGGAACTTGTTATTTTTATTGACCAGTCTTCAACATTAATCATTTTAATATTAATATAACAATAAAATCATACAGGTAAAAGTTAATTATTGTTTTCTGTAGGAGTGTGTTCTCAATTTTACCCAAAGAAGATGTGTGCTTATTCTTTCCTTGGAATAAGAATTCACTGTTACTAAAATACAGCATCACCTCACCAAACAAAGACATGTTTAAGCAAACCAATACATCTGCTTTAACATCACTCATTCCTGGTATTCTCTGAATTTGTTGTCTGGAATTACTGCAGTAAGGCTCTGCCACAGCAGGAAGGTGATTCTTTGTGCAGGCCTGTCCATGGGCTGGAGCCCACTCCTCTCAAAACTATTGCACTGCAGAAATCCAAAATTACAGAACTCTTTCAGTGTTAAATGTTGGCAGTGAAGGGACAACTTTTGTTTTGTTTTGGTTTGGTTTTTTTTGCTGAGTTTGGGCTGCACAAAGTCCACACAAAGGTGTTTCTGTCATTAGTGACGAAAGTATCTACCACTGACTTAACAGCCAGCCAGCCAACAGTTTTACATCAAAGCAAAAGTAATATTCATTTTAAATGCACCAGATTGAAGGGACATTTTTGTTTCTCAAGCTAGTTGAAGCAGAATGAAGTGCAGGACGTTCCCAGAATTACATGGAATGAAGGAGCATTGAGATCCTCCATCCATAACCTGCCTGTCGCACACCCCTGGTCGAGACCAGATTGGCTGCTTTGGGAAACTTCAGATTAATGCATCCCTTCTGCTGTGAGACTTGCTGGAGTGGCAGATTAAGATTCTATTTTTGGTGCTTAATTTCTAAATTAGCAGTTTTCATCAGCCTGTGTTTACTGCTGTCACCCAGGAACACGCTGGGCTGTGCATGAGCTCGCTGAGTGACGTGTGATTAGACAGAGATGGGGCAATGCCCTGGCACTTGCTAAACGAGATGGTGGCAGCTCCTCTCCCTCACTATACTGATGAGGTTTTTTTGGGGTATATTTACTTGGCACATTTTTTAATAGATGAGGTAGTTGGAGGTTTTTTCCTATCACTGACTGGTAATTGCTCAAAATTGAAAGATTTCTTTTTCATTGGTTAAATAAATTTGTTCTCCTGAATATTTTGTGCCTTTCAAGTTGCTGTTAAATGGGTAGGCTTGCTTCAGATATTGTAGTTTAAATACAGTTTTACTTACTAAAAAGTAGAAAAAATAGCTGTCTCAGCCCCTAAGAAAAAATATTTCAGTCCTCATAAGGTTAAAATATATCTGTGACTGACTGGAGGTTCAAGAACAGTTGAGAAATTCCAGGAAAAGTTCTAACAACTGCATCAAAGTGAAGTCAATGATGAAAATTTGCTTCCTGAAGTTATGTCCGTTGTAGATACACACTTCTCAGCTCTTGATGGAGTGAACTTGGATTGACACCCCATTCCTAAAATTAGCCTTTCTAAAACCTGGCATTCTGCAGCTAAATTGAGAACAACACACCAAACTTTTTTCTAAGGTCTTAAAGGATGCTAAGCTTTTTGGGAAAAGTCTCATCTCACCCAGGAAATAACATCACGAGGAATGAAAGGTGAAAATAGGCCTCCAATACTTAGAAATGGTTACATTTTGTCAGTGAGGAGGGGTTCCTGAGAAGAAACTGTTTGTAGAAAGGATATACTGGATATGGAGAGAGAAGTCATGACTGGCCAAGATCAGGAGACTTTTATTCATTTTTTTTGTAGTAACTTAATAAAAAAGAGTATTTGGCACTCAGCACATAACCAGGATTCACAGCTTGTTGATGGGTAGTGGTAACTAATTTTCAGGTTTAGAATAGAAAGCAGTAAAAAGTATCAGATGCCAGCACTCAGTGGTTTTGGTGTGTCTCCTGGCTGTGCTAATTAATCCCAGTTAACCCAAATGAGATCAGGTGCCACTTAATATAAGGCTGAATCAAAGAGGTTTTGAGGAGCTTATGGAGCTCTTTTGGAGATGCTGGGGTTAGTGAGGGTTTAGGAGTTCCACCTAATTATGTAAGTTTAAAAACATTTAAATTTAGCTTCCTAGAGGAACCGTAATATGAAGGTACTCATTGATTTACATTTTTCCTATTACACCTCTGCCTGGGCTGTGAAGGAGCATTTTTGTTTCTTAAATATGTATATAAAGTAGTTAAACCTTTTAACAACCTCCTATATGTTCAAATAGTAATTACACGTGAAAGCATTATCACAGATGAGACAAAATTATTTTTAACTTCAACATCTTTTATTTCTTATTCTGTTTTTTATGCTTACCAGAAAGGGCATTCAGTGTAAAGAGGTGACATTATTCAGACTGTAAGTTTTTAAAGAAGGGTCTTCCCATTTTGTAAAGGATTTGTCCTCAGTTATTTGCATTTCCTTAGATATGTTTGCTGAACTGCTCAGGAAGTCTTTGATTTCCTGACACTTCATATTACTGCAGTGTGTTTGCCAAAAATATTCTTTGTCAGAGAGGTTGCAAAGCTTTTTTCTTTTTGCCTCTTGAAGCTGCGTGGCACAGAGGTGCCTACAGTGAGAAAATGGAATAATGAAATTGGTGTAAATGCAATCATTCTCAGTTATCTGGCATAACAACTTGAAAATGTTTTTCACCAAGCACTGGAAGGGCAGTGGTTCATTCTGAGTAAAATGATAAATATTAGGTTTTGATTAAAACATGAGAACATCTGCACTATGGAGTTCCTTAAACTCAGCGAGATCTGCTGTTACAGGCACTCCTGAGAAGGTGAATTATTTCAGATTGGAGTGACTCCCTGAGCCCTGTGTGGGGAAGTTATGCCAATGTTTGGCAGTGTCTATGGGACTCTTTCAATCCCAGCAGTGCATTATCTCCAGATGTATCTGCAAGCAATATTTTAGTCCTGGAAATGCTGACACATCCAGGTTGTATTTTCCTTCGGTACAGACTTCTTACCTGTAACTTCCAGAATTACAGGCACAGAAGAGCGCCAGAATAAATCATAGTGATTTCCTTCCACTCCTGTAAATTGTTCCCTAAATTGTCAACACCTCTTCACTATTAGTGCTAAGTAAATGGGCTTTTATAAAATATGAGTCGCTCAATCATTTATCTTAAGCCCCAATCTATCTTCTTGTTGTTTTTAAAGGCAAGATATAACAGTAAGTGAAAGCAGGAATTGCTTCCCTGACGAAATTTTACTATGATCAGAGCAGCTGGCTGTTTAGGAGTGAAAACAATGCCTGTCTTAATGAAATCTAGAAGAAATTAAATAAATAGATGAAATGGAGGATTCCAAACAAATTGTATAGCAGATCTGGAGAGGGAATGGAAATTACTGACCCTTCAGGTCAAATGTGGAGGGGACAATAGTGTGAGTAAATGAGCTTTTAAAATACAATATATTTTGTTGAAGAAAGGGGAGGCAACTGTAGATGTGGCTTTGGGATAGCTGGACACTTGATAATGTTAAGTTGCTTTTGGGGTGATGTGAGTTAAGTGTGATGAGAGAAGAGACTAAATCAAATGAGAAGTGAAGGAAGGGTGAGAGTGGGAAGATTAAACTTCAATTTAAAATCTCTTTTTCCACAGAAAAAATATTTTTTTATATTTATATTAATAAATAGAAGATTATTATGCAAGCAATAGAGCCTGTTTCAAATGTCATTCTCCCATCTTCAGGCCTGGTATAGCTGGAAACATGAACTGGGCCAGACTGAAGTGTCTGCTAGTTCCAAATACAACTTGATGACTCCAGGTCTAGTTTAGAAGCCATGGGTCTCAAGGGATTTGCTGTTGATCAGTCTAACAGCCTTTATGCTTGTTGTAATATCTCATTTCTGAGAGGCCTGTATTTTATGTTCTGCTCACAATTTCAGCATTATACTATTTGCCAGATTTGGGGCTGGAAAATCATCTTCCCAGATGAGATTGATGGGTTAATGGACCATTTGGAAGGGTTGTTTAAGCACAGTCACACTGTTTGATGTGTGCAAAACTTGTCAGTAAAAATGTTTCGATGTATAGGGATGACTCTTGTTTATCACCCAGTCTGTGAGCACAGAAAGCAGTGTTTTCATTTTTGGGTGTCTAATTATTTTCTTTCCTCCTCCTCTCTAGGAAGTCTTGCTTGCAGTGTGGACAACCAGAGCAAGGTGAGGAAGATATTTTCTTAATTCCAGTCTACGTAACCATATGTGTGTGTGGGAGAAACACAGCTTTCCTCAGAATGCTCCTAGCAAGGAGGTTGGAAACAATATGCCACTAATCAGAACCTCTTGCAGGTAAGCACTGGGGTATTCCAGCTTGTGACATGAATGCAGATGTAGCTGAATAATTGCCAAATTCCTCTGCATGTATTCTGCCAAGGCCAGGAACAGTTGTGGGCTTGCCTGTTTTATATAACCTTCAATTTAATCTTAGACTCTCTACCCTGCAAACCTAAATGGGAAACCACTCTGTTTTGAATACACTTCAAGTTAAGTACGATTTTTTTGACAAAAAAAAGCCAAAAAACCCCCAAGTCTTAAGCTGGCTTAAAAGTCTCCCTTTTTTATCTCTCAGTCTTCTTCAGAGGAAGATGAGAAAGATTTTCAGATCTGACACTGGCGTCTGTGTAGCACTCACTCTTTTTGCCTGATGTGATGGCCAGTAAAACAGACATGCTGGTGAAATAATGTGTTCATCTTTTAAACCTAAATTGTTTAAACCTTGTGTCATGGTACCAAGACAAACACTGTCTGCTTATTTTTTTGTAGATCTCCATTTCTGCCTGTATCCATCTGTTGTATTTTCTCCTCAGACAGATGCCCAAACTAATATCAGGGAAGCAAATATGATAGAGTTAGGGTCAAATGCCATTTGTGCTCTATGGTGCCTGTGTCTCAATATATAGCAAAGTATCTTTTATAAAATTACATCATCTTTTGGCTACATTACTGTTTTGAAATGTTCAGCCTCTAAACATCTACATTTAGGGCCACAATTCACAGAGCACTTCATTAGGAAACCATTGGAAAGCTAGAGAGACTCCTAATTTAAATCAATTCCAAGGAACGCTATCAGTGGCATTCTCTGTGTCCATCCGCAACTTTGCATTTGGTGAGAGGAAGAGGATTTGTGTTTTACTCCATCCAGCTACACTGTAGACTTAATCTGGTCCTCAAAATTCACTAAGTAAAGCTGGGACTTAGGAAGAGATAATTCTGTGAAGCACAGGCAGGAAAGCTGCAGTATGGATGTGGGCAATTAACTGAGATTACTGATAAACTAATTTGTGCTATCAATTAGAAATATAGATATATTTGCACCCAGTGAATGTAAAGTCTCAAGCATTGTTCTATAACCTTAGGTACCCTCTCCCTGTCACCCAGTGCTTTTGCCAGTGTAGTGTGTTTCTTGTATTTTTCTGATAATATTTTGGTTTGGTTGGAGCAGGTTGGTAAACAACTGAACTGTGATAATTATTGCAGTAGTTTGTTTGGTTTTATTTCCTCTTTGGGATAGGCTGTGTAACTGTGTTTGTACTGCCTGTTCTTCAGGCAAATGTTGTGGAATTGGAGATAATATCTTCTACACAACTTCAATTAAGTTTTTGTATATTTAATTCCTCGCATTTCTATATTTTTTTTCTATGGCTTCTTCTTTCCATCCTTCATGTTTTTGTTAAAAGAAATTATTTACAGTTGAATTTTGTTATTAAGAGAAAGGATATGCCATTAAAATGCATCCTTTTGAACAGATTTCTGTTCTCAGAAATCTTAACACCTTTTTCAGCCCCCTTCTTGTCCCAAATGTGGGCTATACTTCCATTAAGGTACAATTCAGTTATGTGGAATTCTGCATGGGTATTTATAGTCTTAGAGGTCACCTCAGTCAGTATTGTCTGAGGGGAGATTCAGTTCATTCAAAATACATTGTTTCTGCTTTTGGCTAATTCTGTGAATACTGGGAAATGTTTTCACTCAAACACAGAGCATGACATAAAAGGAATAAGCACAAATGTCCAGTTTTATCATCCTTGGTTCTTTGTTGACTCAGCTCTGCCACAGCTGGAGCAAGGGCCGGTGAATTTGTCCCCATTTTGTGTTTTATTGAGGGAGTAAATCCAAACTGGGATTTTTCTGGACCAATTTGTGCCATTTCTCTAAGTGCAGTTTGGAATGTGGTTAAGGGAAAGCAGGTTATATTCTATTCTTGCTTGTTCTACTTTTAATAATTGTTACTCCGAATTTTAGCACATTACTTTGTCATCCCACATACGTATGGTAATGATGAGAGACACTTCCTCCAATGCTAGTCTGTTCTTTTAACAATCCACATGAGTGACACAGATTAGTAAAATGTGACATGTCAGGATCCAGAGTAAAATATGAAATAAAAAATGACTGTTTGAGGAAAAATTAGTCATATGCAGAGGGACCTATTAAAGTTGCCTCACATATCAAGCCTTTGTTCTGAGCATGTGTGACTGGAAGTGCAAAGCTAGGCTGTCAGGATTTGTTTAGCTAATGATTCTAACTTGTTAAAATTTTAACCATGGCTCCTTTTGTTGTGCTTCAAAGGATTCGTAATGCTCTTTATATTAATTTATCTTATATTCTTGAAAGTATAACACATTTTAGTTGTTATTTGGATATGTATTTGGCTGCTTGGCATGTATTGATTTTATATGCAATTTTGATTTTGAATATGGGGTTCAGTGTAAAAAAGAAATTGCATAAAATTCATCGCTCATATAGAAGTGCTTTTTTGTTATCCACTAAGACACGAGATACAAATCAAGTGTGAGAAGAGCTTGAAGCTAGACTGTAAGATGTGAATGCTAAAACCTATCACAATTCATACTTGTCAGAGAAATGCACATTTAAAATTCTTGGTCATGTATAATAATAGACTGTAACACAAATAGGATGCTTGAGCATCAAACTTTAACAACACTTTTGTTTTGAGGAGAGGAGAGGAACTTGAAAAGAGTCATAAAAGTGCAATGTGGGAAGGAGCTCATACTGAGTTTTCAGCATGGCACTACCAGTCCTGTTATCTTTATCTGTCTCTGTGTGGTGAGCAATAATAAGAAAGGATTTCACTTTCTGTGTTAAGCTGCTGGGTAACCATCTGGTTACAGAAATGCATAACATTTTTGGATTATGTTTGGCACAGTCCTGTTCTCCCATCAGTCTATGCCCACACTACAGACATTTTGCTCCCTGAGCTGTTTCCAGAGCCCAGTAGAATGAATGGAGATGATGCTGTGAGTCTCAATAGTGAATTTTCATAATTAATTTTTCTTACATAAACATTCAAATCACAGAACCTGCTTCTCTCAGTATGCAGAGGGAAGTGGCTCCAAATTCCAGGGTCAAGAGAGATGTTTTTAAGTAGATACATCCAAATGCAGTTGTTTGCCTGTGCATACCCCTATGTTCATCAGAAAAAAAGGCCTCTTGAAATATCTGTGGCGTTAGAAATGCTTTGAAAAGATGGGTTCAAGCTAAAACCAGGCATAGGGAACAGTTTTATAAGGTGGGTCTCAGTAAAGCAAAGAACTGAACTTTCTCTTCTCACCTAGAAAGGTCTGGCTGATTAGGAGCACCTGCTTTCACAGGAAATGGCATTTCTGCTTCATCTGTGTCTGGTGGGGTTGGTCTCTTGAAGACATCCACACGGAAAGATACAACCTGTTATACACACTTTAGACTGTGTTAATAATTGCTTTTTTATACCACACTGATTGGCTTGTGTGGATTCCATTTGAATGAACTGTCTTGAAAAAATGTGTCTGCATGAGTGTGTGAATCTGTAATTCAGCTGCTTTAAAAGGTGTGTGAATCCTGAAGCACGTGTGTATACATTCAGTACATGCTTTGTAATTCCCTTCTGATATGATGAAGAAAGAAACTGGAGGGAGAATTACACTCTAAGCAATGCCAAGGACTTTGTAATATATTTTGAAAATACTATGTACACCATGGCACTGTATATGTCCCAAGTTATATATTATGTGCATCTTTAGAAATGCCATTGTATTGCCAGAGCCAAACATTGGTTGGGAGTGTCAGACAGTGACCTTTTGGGGCAATCTTTCCATCCTTAATGCAGTGACAAGCGTGTTCCTCTCCCCATGTGAAGCTTGGGAGTGCGCTCCCCTTCTGCCTCCTCCGAGCAGAGGGTTTGTCACGGCAGTGGCAAACGAGCAGATGGAACCCGCAGCCTCTTGTGCAGAAGAAGCCCCGGCATCAGAACCAACCACATTAGCAGACTAGATGAAGGATAAATATCATGTGAAGTGTTCTATCTGCATGAAAAGGTGTGTGGTTTTCTGTGCAGAGCCAAGGGGATTCCAAACTCTCTGCCCAGATTGGCAAAGCACACTCAGCTCTGTGGATGGCCTGAGATGATCATATGCTAAGGCATATTTTTGGATTTCTTTTTGATTAATATCATGCTTCAGTGCACCCATCTGTCTGTGTACTGGGTGCAAGTTTCAAAGGAAGAGAAGTGATATACAATCAATTAAAAATGCAGGCAAAATTCAGGGCTTCAGCAAATTTTAGTAAATTTTGAAAAGTAAGATGTTGCCATATTGAAATGCTCAACAGATTCATGCAGTTTTCCAAGTAAATGAAACCCATTTCATAAATGCAATTAATACAAACCTGGGGGCTAAATGAATAATGCTTCCAGCCCTCAAAGTTCAAAGATATGAGGAAAACACAAGAGAGAGGCAAAAGACATTCTGGTGTAATAACAGCCTAGGATGGAGTTGTGAGATAACTGTAGTGATTTCCCAGAGACTACACAAATAATTTCAAAGTAGTTTGGCAGCTTTGCAGTTTTCAGAGCAAAAGCTATGTCTGTATTTTACCACCGACACATTTTAACCTAACCTGCAAGCTCTGCTTCAAGTCAAGTCCCCAGCTCTCCGGAAGCTGTGTCTTCAAATCCACTTGGAGCAGTGGATTCATTGTCTGTGTCAGGCTTGGCAATGCAAGTTATTAGCCTAGAATTTACTGAGTGAAATCAAAAAGCAAAAAACCTCCAAGAAACTTAATCTACCAATTTTAGCAGTCACTAAACCAGCTAACAAACAGGCGACTTAAATTGCTTCACAATGCCAGCTGCTTGCAGAATACCTGCCATACTCTTGAGAGGTTAAAAAATAATCTATTTGCAGCCCTAAGGTTGAAGAATGCAATGAATTTAGCAAGCTCAAGCCTCACTGCACTAGTCTTTCATGCTACCAAATGTGTCCTTTTAAGATACTATACTGTTTCACAGCTGATTGAATAAAGAATTTAAGAAGATATCTTCTCACAGTATATCTGTTCTTAAGTCTCTTATCATTTCTTAATGTTGGAACACATGCATGCCAAAATCCATGGGGCAGTTGGAAAATATTTATACAAAATGTCACGGCTGGTGCTTTTTAAGCTTTGTTTGAATATCTAAGGAAGACTTGGGTTTCATACTTTTTAAAAAAAATAGAGTGTTTATCCACAGACAAATACTCTACATCGCCACAGGCTCTTTCCAAAGCAGTGGTTAATGACACAAAAAGGATCAGTACACTGCAACCTTAGATCAATAGACTGACAATGACCAGATTTGTCACTATAAATCCATTACAGTTAACCAAATTACAGATTAAATTATTTTGCCCCAGGGAACCTGCAGGTGATGTTTTGTGAGAGGCTGAAGGACCTGAGGTTTTATTAAAGCGATGTGATGGTGGTGGTGCATTCAGGCAAATTTCAGTGTGTGTGTGCTCACAAAGGTGTTGATGGATATTTATGTCAGTACACCTAGGTATGGATGTACAGATGTACCGAGCATTTGAAACGTTTTTGTGCTCTAAATAATTTAGTGTGTTTGGAGGTATTTGAGACAAAAACTGCCTTGGGATACCAGTAGGTCATACATTCAGTGAGAATCATCTTCTCCATTAACGAGCACTGGCATGGAATCAATATAGTGTGAGTTATGCTGTCAGCCTGCTCATTTCAGCATCATAAAAATGTGGAAGAAATATCTAAAATTCACAATGGTTTACCCGAAGCAGAAAGAATCTCAGTGACTTACTTTGCATATGAAATTGCTGCAAGGCTGAGAGCAACAGAGCTCAGGGCCTTGGACAATTCTGGGTGCACAGGGGTTTGTTGTAGAGGAGTCAATAAGCATTATAGTTTTCCTGGTTTCTCATCACTATATTTTTTCTGAGTGGATGCTGCAGGGTTTGGGGCTTTTTTTAGAGTCAAGGTTAATGGTAGGAGCCCATATAATGCTTGCAAAATTCACTGAAACTCGGTAAACCACTGACTGAAGTAAGAACATGCAGATGTTGAGGAGCAGAAATTTCTGCTTTAAAGCATTGATGAAGTTATTGCTCCAGGGTAATGAAGAGAAAGCTAAAATAAATTCTTTAAAATATATCTGTCTGAAGTTGTAAAATCTCACACAAAATCAGCTTTTATATACTTCAGTATATACCTGTGTTCCTGTTAGTTCAAGTGTGTGCAAAATGCTCCTGGTCAGATCAAAAGCCTTCAGCATCAGTATGTGTTGGGCTCTTTTCCACTTATAAACTGTCTTCTGCAGCAAACTGACCTTTCTCTGAATAGGTCAGCATCTTACAGGGCCCAGGGACCAGTGCCTGGCCTGTGTTACAGTGATGAATTTCTCGAGTGCTTTGCTGATATCAGTGCAGCCACTCCATCACATTCTGGTGTGAGAGCAGGAGTTTCACTGGGAGCTGCCTTTGAGTATCCTTGTGCTCAGTTAAAAAATTTTAAATTCATTTCTTGCGGTGGTAATTAATTAAACAAAAGCTTGAAATCTAGTCCTTGTGCTCCGCCAGGTGCAGTGAATGAGCAGGTCAGAGGAGATAGAATTGTAGGTGAGGAAATCTGCTAACATTTAACCCTGGAGGCTGCAATTTGTGTTTGTGCTGGAGAGGGGTGTCTGCAGAGACACTGACAGGGATTTTGCTCCACTCTAAGATTGCCTATGGCTAAACAGAGTCTACCTAGTTTCTTTGTTAGCTATTTTATCATCTCTGCAAGCACTGAAACTGAGATGGATAGTCCAGTTTAGAAAGTGGAAAATAAAATTAGTTTGCTTTGAACTAAGAATGGATATTGCTGACAGGCTTCATCAGAGATGATCACGACAAAGCTGATGTTACATGTTACTTGACAATTTTTTCTCTCATTGAAATTAAAGAAATTTAGGCCGCTTTCAAACAAAGCTGTGTCTAATTCTCTAGAAGTGCACTTGTCTGCCTTGGGGAACCTTCAGAAATGTCTATTTACGATAAACCACTTCAAGCAGAAAGTTCTAAGCCGTGCAGAATGTTAGCAACTATAAAGAAAAACCATGTCTGTTTAATTCAGATCGTTTTCCAATTTATGGAAATGAAAGGTTTGCAATTTTCTTTTCTTTTGCCCAATTTTCTAATTTTCAGTGTTTTGTTACATCAAAACAGGCAAACAAAACTGGTTCTATTTACTCTATTTGCTTAGCATCAAGCTCTGGGCAACATATACAATTCTGCAAAGCATCTTTGGGGCTGGCTTTGCATGACACTGCCATCAATAAGTGGATAAATTCAGCACTGGAGTTATACATTATTACACATCCATTTGGGGTTTGGTTTTTGTGTTGATTTGAACCTTGATTCCTGATCTGAGCACATTGGGAAGTGGTGACTCTGTAGGAGTTATAAATTCCACTGATGCTGGTGTCACTGTGCTCAGAAAGCAAATAATGATTCTGTGTGAATCCCAACACCCGTGGATGTTGTGCCTCTTCTGTAGTGAGGGAATATTGTGTTGGCACCTTTCTAAGAACCAATTTCTCCTCAGGCTGTGAAACCGCCCAGTTGGGAATGGTCGGATCAAAAGCATATGGGACAAGTGTGAGTTTAAACCACCCTATACAAGTAATATTTAATTTTTTTTGTGGGAAAGATGTAATGATTATTGTTGGATAACACTGCAGGCAGTGGATTACTGAAATTCCTTTAAGTACTTGGGGAATTGATTTATTTTGAGGGTGAAGGTCAGCCTGGGAGTGAAGACACCTGAAGCAATGCCCATGATAGTGAGGAACCAGCCCAGTGTTGCCCTTTCCCTCCTGGAATTTTGCTTTGCTTCCATCAAATACTTGCAATGGATTTTTCTCACAAGTTCAACACTGTCTGTGGCAAATCAGGTACTTTAGTGCAGGTTCTTGATCTGTAATCCCAGAGTCCCTGAGAAACTCATTTAATATCAGTCAGCTCTGACTGCTGGGATCTGTGTGCTTAATGGGCTCTCCATAAAAAAGAGTAACTATATTGGGATAGTATTGGGCCCTGTTATGAGCTTAATTGGTCACATCCATGGACTGAAGTATGAAGGCAAGGAAGTACAAAGCAGGAATGCCTGTACCCAGAAGGATCACATTCATTTCAATAAAAATCTCTGTTGGATATTTTCAGACAGAATATTCTTTGCAGTTACCACACAGGAAGCACAGACATTAAACTGCACCCTATAGTGTTTTGGCAATTTAAATTTAGAATTCAGCATTGAATCTGCATGGGTACAATTCACTGTCTAAACGAATTTCCCAGCTACTACAGAATGTACCAATAATGTGCACTAAAATAGAGAACACTCCCAGGCTTTGTGCAGCACTGGGTTTGTTGTGCAGTTTACAAGGGAGCTTGTAGAGCTACAGAGAGAAAATAGTTGTGAACAGAAAAATCAGAGAGTGAAAATATAGATGGAATACTGAAGTAAAGAGTATCAGTGAGACTAGGTGCTAGAAAGTGATTTATTATTTATTTTGCATTGTGTTTGAATATTGTTGAGCCAGCTTGGAAGCTCAGGCAAAAGTAGAAACAAAATAATGTCACACATAAATAGTGAAGAAATACATTCTTTATATATTGAGAGTAGATTTAACACATGTGTCTAAATTTAGGCCAAAAAACCCCAAATGACATGGCATTTCTTGGTAAATGACGTCCATTTCTTGGCATCACATATCTAATAGCCTCATAGTGCTGTAGTAGAAAACTTATACAAGTATAATCCAATAAAGCAAGAAGGTTACTAAAGAGCCAATAAACTTGAGATAAAAGCCTTTAATCCCATGACCCTTTAAGAGGAAACAGGGGCCAGAGATTACCAAGACACAGCTGGTGTTTCTGGAATGTTAAATACTCAGTTCCTCTTGATTTGGCACAAACTTGTGTGCTTTCCTGTAAGGTTAAAGAACTAGAGTTATAAAAATATAATATAGTAAATTAAAGGATGGGGGTTTGGATTTTTAGCCCAGGTAACTCTGCCTGCTTGTCTTCTTCTTTTGCTCCCTCCCCCTTTTTTGTTTTTTCCTCTCAATATGATCCTTTTGAAGAGTTTTCCATGAGTACAGTACTTTGTATGGGAATGTCCTATTCATTTTTTGTGTCCTGTTTAAATATAGGTCTATCCTCCATTTTCATGCATGTTTTATGCATGTCTGTACACTGCTTTGGGTTGGTTTACTTTATTCAGGTGAGAATGTAAAGATATTCCCCATGAAATGGAAATATTTTCTACCCTCTGCAGTGTTACAGGAATAATTTCTTAATTTTATCTCCAGAGAGCAACCAAGCAGGGAAACATATTGTTATCAGGTTTTTGATGCTGGCAATCTGGAAAGGTGGATATTGTGTTCTGTTGTTGCACTTTGTCAGCACAAGCATGATATATATTTTAGTGATGTTTACATCAGAAACCCTAATTTACTTACATACAATTACTAACAGTTTATGAAGGCAGCCAACTGAAATACAGGTTTTGCATTGTTGCTTCAGATATAACTAATTTGTCGCTGAAAACTGGAAAGGATTATTTGTAACCTATTGGTTGGTATTTTAATTGTACTTGTTTGGTATTTTAAATGCACCACTCAATCCAGTTTCAAACTCTATACTGGATTCAAGGAACAATTGAGGATGATATTTACTAGGGAGAAGATAAATTGGTATAATGCAATATTTAAAAATACAGACCTAGCAATGACTCGTGAGTGGCAAGGAAGCAGTGAAAACATATATATATATATATATATATATATATATATATATATGTATAATGCCTGATACAGAAACCTGCACCAAAGGAAAAATTTCCTCACTAGTGTGGATCAAACAAGGTAACCATAGTTGCAATGAACATTTTAATTTTCTTTGACTTTACGGAGTGGACTTGAACCTGAATCTGAACTTTGATGGGTGCAGTTTCTTACTGCCAGTGACGAGTATGAGCTGATTTCTGTTGCTGGTTATTGTGGAACCAACAGAAATGCAGAAAAAAATTAGATTTTATTAATTGTATTGAATCTCTGATTAAAATCCAATAAATTTTAGAAGATTGTTTTATAATTAGTATTTCCTAGAGATAAATTACAATCAGTGTCTGAAATTAATGTTGCCATTTAAGAAAATGCAAAAATAAGTTCAAGGAAAAGCACAAAAGAATCAAAGTCTAGGCAGTGGAAAGATGAGACAGAAAATTCAATGTGTTCACAAGTGCCTCTTTTACAACAGTTTTATCATTTCACTTATTGTAGTCATTCTCCGTGTCCTGAAGGCTAAATTGGCAAGCCTTAGGCTTAGGAGAATTGCTACAAGGATGAAGAAGAGAGAGACACTCAATTTTCTTTCTGTAGAGTTCTGGTTTAATTCAAAACTTTATCCCTAGGCAGAGCATGGGGAAAGGTCGGGAGCAGTTGCCTGCCCGGGAGCAGAGAAAAAAGAGACCCGAGTCACGGGTCCTGGGAAATTTTATCCCCTGGGGGATGGGGAAGCTGGGAAGGGAGACCCCCGGCCAATAGGAAGAAGGGAGAAGCCAAATCCCAGGGGCAGGGGGGGAACGGGACCCACCACCAGAGATAGAGAGTGTGGGGAACCAGAAACCTTAGTGCAAACATCACATAAATCTAGTGCATCTAAAACCCAGTGTAAACATCAAATGTAGTCTACCACAACACCTACCTGTTTCTTTGTTCAAAATTAAATTGAAGAGAAAATGTCTGGCTTACTGTGATGCAGAATATGAGACTGACCACCACTTGTGATTTACTGGCCGGTTAAGCTACCTTTGGTCCGCCAATTCTATGTGGCTGACCTCTGAGGTAGTGGAGATTAAGTTGTGGATGACTTTTAAGATCAAGCAACGTAGAATCCCTAATGCTAACACAATTAAAAAGAGAGTAACAAAAACAACATGATTGTTTTAACTATTGAAATCCACCACCCTGAGAGCCCCCAGTCGTTGAACAATTTGCTGAGCCAATCTTCTGATTCTTGTTTCACCTGTTCGATCATGCTTTTCATCTCTCAGAGAGCTGTGTGGATGTTGGGTGCTTTTGAGGTCAGATTCATACAGCAAAGTCCTTCAAATTCCTGGCACTCGTGTCCATGCAGCAGCAGGAGGAAGTCTATGGCCGCATGATTTTGGAGTGTGGCCTGCCTGGTAGTTTCCTCTTCTTCCAGGAGGGAGCTGATGGCGGTGGATGTCAGGTTTGCTTGCTTGACCACCCAGCACTCTAAATGACCTAATTCACCTAGAGCCTTGGCTGCTGCAACCCACGGAAGGAACAGGGATACAGCGACTCTTTTTGATTTTGACCAATGAAAAATTTCTGAATTGCAATTTGGGTCCAGATTATCAGCACTTCTCTTTTGAATTCTGTTGCCCGAATTGTTTTTTTGAATACATTTGCCAATTAAGGTTTGGTTGGGTGCCAATAGGGACAACCGCCCAATGGAACATGGCCCTCCTAAAAGCCAAGATGGAATCCCTGCCCATGCCTGGTCCCCACAAATTAGGAACAGGCCTTTAGGGAGGGTTTTTGGATGTGAGTGATCTGGGTCATCTGCTGCAACATGGCTCAGGATGTTACACCATTTTTTGGCAGTGAACTCTTCTCGATATTGCAGTATGTTGTTAGAGGCTTTAGTGTCAGGCAATGGGTCAAGGATAAAGTGAATACAGTATGGTGCTGGTGAGGAACCTAACAGCTCTAATTCTTGGGGTTCCTGAGCAGCTTTGGGCAAATTGTGTAACCATTGTTCTATGGGGTTCATAATCATTACAGCCCGCCACTGCAGGGTTTGGTGTTGTTGTGTGAGGGGTAATTTGGGACCTGGATCAGGCATAGGTGTGTCAAACCTGGCTGGATATTCTCCAGCTTGCAATGAGACTCCTACCAGGCAGGTCTCTTGCTGCTGCGGTGGACAGGCATATGTTTTCTTGTTTGAGTGTCCGTGCCAGGGTCACCCAGATGTTGTGGTGTAGCTGAGGGATGATCCATGCAGTTGTTAGGCTGCTCAGCATGAACAGGAA
>VXBU01009907.1:316814-330777 GCA_013400315.1 Bombycilla garrulus | reverse complement strand
AAGCCTATTTTCCTTTTGAATCATGTCAACATTTGGCATTTGCAATACTCCTTATGAAAGGATTCACAGTACAACACTCCATTCCATAAAAAATACTTCATTTCACTTGTTTTGAAAACACCTCCTGCCAGCTCTATTTAATGTTCCCCACCTCTAAACAGCGAAACACGCAGTAATCAATCCACTTATCCTCTTTTTACCATGTGCAATTATGTACAAATCTAGATGTCTCTTTCTGTATGTAAAATCCATGTTTTACTTAATTATTCTTTACACAAAAGCCAATTTTGCCACCTTAACAGCTGCTGAGTTCTTTCCAGCTTTATTACACTAAAAAATTGTGAGGTGAGACCACTAGAACTAAAATAGTATTCAACACACATACAAGTCACAAATCTACATCCTGGAATAATGATGTTCTGTTCCCTACAATTTCCCTAGCAATTCCAAAAATACAATCTTGCTTTATCACTTGTGCCAAGAATCTAAGATTTCTGGTCAGCTCAATACCCATCGTATTATATAAGATAGACGTGGTTTTGTCCCCAGTATATTTTTCACTTTTTTTACCATGTGCTGTTGCTGCCATTTTATTGCCCAATTACTTTTACAAACTTCTTCCAAAATTCTTCACTTTATCCTCATCCTTATTACATCAATCAACTCACACAACTATGTCAACCTCTTACTCATACTGTTTTACAGGTCATTAGGAAATAAGTTGTGCATTACAGGTGACTCCACTCCACTGAGAAGGATTTAATTGCACACCTTCTTCTTATTCTTTACCAAGTCAGCTGCTCATCTGATGATCCTCCATTTAAGGCTGACATAGTTTTTTCATCAAATGTCTTTGGCAAGGGACAGACACACCTTTTAGAAAATCAGGATTCATTACAACAGCTGGATCAACCTTGTAAATATTTTGCTGATTCTGAAGAACTCCAAAGGACCATGGGGAAGAGCTTCTCATTACAGAAGATGTAAATTTTCCATGGTACCTTTATCCATGTATCCAATATATTTATTATAAATTCCACTGATTTGTTCAGCACAAACATCAGACTTGGAACCATGCAGATGGTGATGCACTTTTAAAAATGAGCGTTTTCTATCCTCCAGTCTTCAAAACTCATGTTCATTCTAAGCAAGATTTCAGAAATTTTATCCCAAAGTTCTTCTAAAAGCTCTTCAATCGTACCATCTTGTCCTGGAAATTTATACCCTGTCAGATCATTCCACAACTTCTGCTACAGTCACTTCAATTTCAGACATATCCTCCATCAAATGCAACCTTCATATCCAACGTCTCTGCACTTCTTCACTTACACCAATTACATCTTCAGGCTGGATAACTACATCTGCACTTAAAGGTGCCACTATGAGATTTCTTTCCAGTCCACTACATCTCTCAGATGTCCTTTACAGCAGCCATAAACCAAACACGCACACATCCCCCTCTTTCCTCCAGTGCATAAAACTTAGTATGTAATGACAAGGATTAATACTTCAAAACACACAATGAATAAGATAAAACTAAAATACAGATACAGCTATCGATGAAAACAGCATTATTTTGACAGAACTGTATACTACTCTATGTAGTTTTCTTCTCCAACTTTCTCAAAGATTACCTTAAGTTCCTGTCGTTTGGCCAAACATAGAGCAGGCATATTTTTGTCTAAAAGTTCTGGCTATGACTCAAACTCTCTCTCTCATCTCATATACACAAAGTCAAGACAGCTGAACAAACTGTCTGAAAGTCCTTTCATGTCCAGCCTGATGGTAGGAAGGCTTGAAAATTCTTGAAGTTAACTTTAAATCATTCAACAAAGGTAACAAGTTCTGATGCTAAAACGAGGAGATTCCATTCCTTCTTCTCATCTTCCAATCACACCATGTATTTCTGCAGCTCATCTCAAGTCATCCCTGGTGCCCACTGCTCCACAAGCTGCAAATGTTAAACTACATATTTATGCAGGGCATCTCCCAGGAGATATATTTACATGTCAACTACAGAAGTGTGATCAATTTTATATCCTCCACAGTCAGGCAATACCAGGTGAAGACCGATCAGAGGAATGGAGGAAAGGAAGAGGGGAAAAAAATACTTCAAAGTATACTGAGAAATTGCTATTGCATTAATATAATGCCTGTAACATCTACTAGAGTGTCAGCTAAGAGCATTTGCTGTTGTGAAAATATAGTTTTGTAGTCCAATACATTAAGCTATCCCACGGGAAGAAAATAAGGAAAATTTTTCCTTGGCTGCAGCTGTGATAACCTAGATGAACAAACAGTGCTGGTTTTTAAAAGCACATGTAAAAACCAAGGAAGCCCAGGTACTCTTAGAAAATGTACATGCATTTCAATGAATCTTTCCATCAAGAATGGCACAGCATTTAACACAAAACCAGTACACACATTTGCAAGAGTGCAAGTTTGGTGGTAATAATAATCATCATCATCTACAAATTGAATGCCCACAAAACTACTAAAATTTAACCTGAAGCATTAAAATTACACATCCTAAAGTCTTTGAAACCACTTCCCCTTCTACTCAAAAGTGTTTCAACCTAAACAGTAAGTATTATTTGTAAAAATGATCGGTACGTCCTGGATACATTCAATAAACTAAATAAAGTACACCTTTCCTTCAACATCCTTCCTGGTTTCATGTATGCATGAAGAAAAATAGTAGTAATATATAAAAAAGTAAATTAAGGAGCTTATAAAAAATCATTAATAGTTAATGCAAACTGAACATAAGGCATAATAGCAGCAGTAAGAAAAAAAAAATCATACAAATTCCAGACTTCTGGGGAAATTAAGGAAAAAAAATCCCATGATGTTCACAAACAAACATTGATCTAAGTCAATACAAGCCAGTAAATTACAATCTTTCTTAGCACAGAAATTAACTTGTATCATAGATACAATTTACTTCATCTTAAGATTTATTGATATACTTGTATTTTTTCCAGAAAAAGAAGTTATTCAAAATGGAGCTGGAACCAGTTCAAAAGTAGCTATAACTAACAGAACTAAATCGAAACTAAATAAAAATAACAGTTCTGTAAGAAAAAAAAGTTTTTTGACATTGCCTATAAAATAACAGGCCTAACGTAGATGCCTTTGAATATCTGGGTACAAGGTAAATTTCTCTCTTGAGTGTGATTTACAAATTACAGTCAGACTGATTTAGTACTTTCTCTGCAGAGGCTGTTAGTTGCTCAACCATAAAGGTTTAGTAAAATAAATGATAGATTTTACAACACTCCATATAACCTAAAACACTTCATCACCCAAAAATGTTGTATAATCTTAAAAAGATGCAGTTAAAAACTTGCTATTAATATATAGTCTATACATTATTTGAAGTATTAAGAGATGTGGCACAAGAAGACAAAACATAATAAAGCATTCACCAGGAAGTAGATGTTTTTATGGTCACTTTCACAGTTTCTGTGCATTAATGTACAATGAAATGATGGACTATTATGTACCACATAGGCAAAGGATATTATTTGTGATCAATAATAATTCTAAGTTACTAGTTTAAGACTATAATTTTTCCAAAGAGGGAAGTAATTCTGAAAATATACTAACTTTTTCATCATTAAGAAGTCTAAAGAGCAAACAGTATAGAGAGCTACCACTGAGATGAGAGCTGCACTCATCTCCATGTTATTCAACTATTTAACAAATAACTTTGAAACATAAATGATGTCACTGAAGATTTCATGAAGAGGTTTCCACAGCCTAACATCACTATTGCTCCATATGTCCTATGAGCTCCATATGAGATTTTTATTTTCTTTTATTTTAAATAATCAAAAACACCTGATTGGAACAAACATTTTTCTTGTCCAACACTTACATGTCAGAAAATAAAATGTGGAACTAACACAGGCAATGATAATTCCTGTGTTAAAAAAAACATGGCCATGGGAATTAACACGAAAAACCTGGAAGAACAAGCGGATGACAAGTAAGTTCTAGAAAGAATTATGGATGTCTCAAGCCACCTTACAAGTAAGCACTTCACTTTTCTTCAGAGCAGAAGAGCTGTAGAGAGACCAAGAGATTATCTGAAACCATGTACCTCAAGAAAAGAAACATAACAACAACTTCAAACCCCCCCAACTCTCCCCAGCTTTTTATCTATTCCAAGAACATTGCTGTAATGTTTCTTTGCTGAATACAGCTTGGGTCAGAAAGCCCATTTTCCATTTTGCTCCATAAACTGGCAGATGACTTTAGCAAAACTGCAAAGAAACTCAACTATGACTCAACTTACTGGCGAGACCTTTAGCAGTAGATGCCCAGCATGCAAAACATAAGTGCAGTCAAACCCAAAGTCTGCCCTTTGTACTACGAGGAATTTTAGCAATAGATACTAAAGATTATGTACTAACTTGTCTTTCTCATTGAGAGGGGAAAAAAAATCATGGCTGGATCAATTTTTACCATTAGAAGAAGGTAATAAACACTAAGTACAAAACGTTTTGTTCTGTAAAACAATTTTGGCTTGTCAGCTGTAAAACAACTATGGCTAAGACAGCCATCAACTAGGCAGCAATTTAGAAAGCATCTCCTAACATCACAAATTATTCTAATCCAGAGGATATTATATTATTAAAACACACACAAATCCATTAACACTATTACCAAATAGCCAAAATGGCAACTAAGAAGCCCGTATGAAGCCTGGGTGACAGTGTAACTGTTAGCTGAACCCTGAAGTAGCTTCCAAAATACATTTTAAAAGACTCATATGGAGAGCCAGGAAATAGATAATAAATCAGATCAATTAATGGTGACTGTATACTCTAAGAACTGGGAAAGTGGCCACCAGTAAAAGTCAGATTAAAATAACCATCTGCAAACAACCAAGAAAAAAAGCTTTCTGCTGAAAGTTGTGAACATGGAAGCAGAAACACATTTCCCAGAGTTTATCTTGTAGAAGCTGTGATTTAAGAAGGATATAAACCCAGTATTTTTCAACAGTATTTTGCCTTCCAGCGAGTTACTGATGTCAAAGGGAAAGAAACCTAGAAACCTAGGTTGAACAGAATACAAATATATTTGCTTAAAAGTAACTCTGAAATGAAACACTCCATAAGCTTTATACCAAGGAAGAATTATGAATCATTCCAAAACTCTAACAAAAGGAGACAGTATTTTCCAATTCAACGAAAACACGATAATTAAAGAAGCTTAGCAATGAGACATTTGCAAAATAGAAGTTTGTAACAGATAAAATATTTCCTGCAATATTTCATTATTATGCATATTAAACAATACTAAAATTGTAAACTAAACCTCTCAGAAGTAATGAAATTACAGAATTAAAACTGTGTCTCTTTATACTGTTCCATTTTTAACTGGTAATGTGCTAAGTTTATATAATCTAATGAGGAATTTTTATTTTTACTACACA
This sequence comes from Bombycilla garrulus, assembly GCA_013400315.1. NCBI lineage: Eukaryota > Metazoa > Chordata > Aves > Passeriformes > Bombycillidae > Bombycilla > Bombycilla garrulus. Next base: position 325,334 of record VXBU01009907.1, on the reverse strand, counting down.
ATCCCTGGATCATGCAAGCACCGATGATCACTAAGCAGTGCCATTAAAGAATTTTTTTCTTGACATTCAGTATGCGGCAACACTATTTATTTATTGCTTTCCATTAAAACAAACTGTTCTTAAGGACAGAAGTTATTTCTAGTGAAATACAGTGCCAATCACTGGAGCAACACAGCAAGTTTTCTATGTAAAAGTAACAAATAAAAATCTCCTTAGAAAAGGACAGAACTGAGGGGCAATACAGAATGCAAGAATGAATAGCAGTGTTGTTGAAAATCATTTCAGAAGAAATTCTTGTGGAATTACAGAATTACCAACCAAACTTTTCCTTCTTTCTTATACTTATCCCAGGTTCAAAAGCCTACCAAAGAGAAAATTCAGAGGACTCAGCTTCATCAAATTTCTTCCAACACTACCTCTGTGTTTCCATTTCTAAAGCAAATAAAAAGCACTGGAAGTCTAACCCTTGTGACCACTTAATTCCAGGAAGCTTCCTCCAAGTTCCTTCCCCCCTGGTTATATCTGTAGTACCTGCATTATTTTAAGATATCATGATCAACTTTTTCTGTAATAATTGTCGTGTTTTACTACCTTCTGCTCCCTCATCATTTTCCCACTTAGCCACCAGCTGTATACTTTTTAGGATTCTCACTGACTCGCAGTTCAGTGCAAGTTTCCCTGACCCAAAAAAACCTCCATACATACACGCAAGAAAGTAACTTTTGTGTGAAGTAACTTCACACAAAACACTGCACACAGATGCCTCGCCAGCCACTCCTAACTTTAGCTGCTATGGCCAAAAAATTAATAAATTCTATCTGTCACATCACAGTAGTACTAATTAGAGCACAGACTGTCACACCCAGTCTCATTCCCATTTCCTATCAGATGTACCTGCTCTCTAGAAAGTGCTTTGTCTAGACATGTTAACAAGCACTTCCCGCCAGCTGCTGGCACACAAAGATACATTAACAAAAATTTATATCCTAATCCTACAGAAGTAAAAAGTTTTTGGATAGCTTAGCTCCCTGAACTGACTAGGCATGGAGCCAGCCAAATGCTAGTACTGCAGCCAGGGAGGGGAGGGAAAAAACGTACAGACATCCACACAGCAACAGACTGTGTGGTGAAGGTATAAACATACCAGCTCCAGTTTAGGCTACAGTTTTACTGACAGCTGGATGCTGATACAACATTCCCCACTCCGAGGGTGGGATCTTCTCTACTCAGCCCCTGCATCTCATTATCCCTGTGCCAGAAGCAAGAAGAGAGGGTTGAAGGGGATCTCCAGCACACAGGCATAAGTCAAGTCAATGCAACCCACAGACACATCAACGAGCCCATCAGCACACGAATCTGAGAATTGCTTTAAATTCCTGTTAACACCAGAGGCTCTTATTCTAAAACAACAGTTTGAGTATCAGAGTAAGTTGTCAGGAACGTCTGAGGTTTTACAGAACTTGTAAAAACTCTGCCTGATAATAAGTTTCAAGGTAAAACATTCTCTATAACAACATGGACCAGCTAATAAGGAGTTCCTGTATCTGACAGGAATAGTTCAGGTGGAAACAGCGTATCATGTGGACAGCACCAGAAGAACTTTTCTGGACTGTGTTATACCACTACTATTCCTTATATGACTGATCTTTTCTTACTGCCATAGAGATGCCGATACTGTCTTTAGTGATTTTGGGGGTAGTTGCTGAATTTCCAAGAATCTTGCTGATCTCACATCAAGCCAATTTACGCTCAGCCTTCAGTACCTTACTTGCTCTGCCTTCATTCCCTCCTAACTTTTCTGGTTTCCCACATCCATAACTGCCATATCCATTCAAAGAAACCCACACTTCCATCCCAACTCCCAGCAACAGCTTCTACCTCGTATTCCTGCATTTATTCATTCTGTGAATCTAGACTCCAACCTTCCTCCCCCTACCTCAAAGCACATTCTTTTCCTAGACTGAAATGACGTAGCAAAGAGCACAGACTGTACTCTTAGATGAAACACCTGAATACACCAGAGCCTTCAGCTACCTGGAGTCTTGATACATCCTAGAACACACTGTCCAGTGCACGCAGAACTGTGGAATTAGGCTGCCTGTTTCTTAAACTTCTTTAATCAGTCTGCATTCATTATGTTTCGGTTTCTTTCTGCCCAAAAAGCTCTTGGTCTGTCTTACCAAAAAGGTCAAGTTCCTTCTCCAGAAGTGACAACTCTGCAGCCCATCCAAAACTGTCTGACCAGCCTGGATCACACACACAACCAAAGCAGGTGGTCTGCTCCCTGCAGACCCATAAGCTCTGCACTGCAGTGCACTCACATCTGACTGGCTCCAGGGCAGCCTGGAGATCCATGGGACAGCGCTGTGCTGCTCCTTGTGCACCACCACAGAACATGCCCTGCAGTACTGCACAAGGGGAAGTCACAAAGCAGTGATCCACAAACACAGGAATTAATACAGGATATGATCTCTAGCACTCCAGAGCAACAAGACATTGCAGCTTTCACTGCTAAACACCCAAACAGTGAATACAAGGTGAAAATAAAATTCTCAGCTATTTACTATGTAAAGACTAGAGACATTTAATAGATCATATAATTTTTAAATAAATTTAAAATTTATTATTTATCTCCCTACAGAAAGCAAAACTCACAAAAACATACTTTATGTGACGTTCTTAAGTTAAACAGATTATTATCACTGATGAAAAGAAATGCTCAACTGCTTTTAATCTTCATGCATTAACCAATGGTACAAAAATGCATTTAAACTGAATAGATTCAAAAATTGTAGACTGTAATGTTAAAGATAGACTATACAAGGCAGTAACGACAAATCCAAGAACCTGCAACATATCTGGCAAAGTACATACGGGAACCATTAAATTTTGAAAAATCTAAACATGCAGCCCCATAGTTTTTTTAGATTACAAAAATAACCTCTGAAACAAGCAAACTGCAAGCAATGAGACATAAGAAGTTATTCGTTCTTCATCACTGCAGCACAAATTCTAGTTCAACTATTTTACTCTTGGCATTAAATAAAAATTTTAGTATTTTGCAGTTCTGAAGCAAACCCAGGAATACTACTGATCAATAAAAGACAACAATAAAATAAAGAAGTATTAATTGTGAAGATTAAAATCTGTCTTCCTGAGGCTAGGAACAGGATAACACATTCAACATTTAACAGTCACTTTAGGGCTAATTGAAGGCCTAATGAACACATGAAGAGCACTGCTTATATGGGTATCTTCTTAGGAACAAAGGTACTGGGCATTTTTACATTAATATGGTAGCTCTGTGAATTAAAAAAAAATATATAGAAAAGAAATTCCATTACAAAAACTTAAATTTTCTCTCCAGAATTTTGCAGCACTTAACTCTGTCCTTCTCTATTTTCAACTCAACAGTAACCAATACATAGCTCTGATGCAAAACCTGAGCCCCAGGCTTGTAACAACTGCTATAGTTGTATCTATGGTACAGAAGCCATGTTTCTAATTATCTCATGTATTTAACCAAAAAAATAAAGTAATTTCATTGTGAAAGGCACATAAAAGAATTTTAAAATGCTTATACAGAAGAATAAATTTTTTTTATTAAAAAGAAGTATGAATCAATACAATAATTGAATACAAGACTGCATGAAGACTATTGCCAGTTACAAAACCACCATGTATGTTAAAGTCATTACTGCAGCGCTTCATGAAATAAGAAAACATAAACAATCTTGACAGTATATCCCAGTGGATACATACAAACCATGTAACATGTCTTCCAAAGCAAAATAATTTTTCAGATAGAACTAAATATGCAATTTAGAGGAAAACACTGTTCACATTGTGACATCAGAATGTTCTTGCAATATTCAAAGATATACAAAAGTGTACACAATAAGAGAATACAATACACACTCGTTATCCTATAACAAGCTCACAGCAATGAATCCATGTTGGAAAAGTACATACAGAAAAGCATGAAATTGGTTATCATCTGGACAAGGTAAAAGACACACAAAATCTGACAGAAGTATAAAACACAAGCCTATGAGTAAATGACACAGTAATGATTTTTAGGAGTCAGATGTCACTAATAAAAAGACATGTACTTGTGAAATACTACATTGTGGCTAGAGTTCTCAGGTACTCTCTCTGTACTGCCTTGCATTCATAAGTAAGATGCATTTTGCATAGCCTGTGTATCCACCAGTCAAAGAAAATTTTAAGTTTTCATGTGGATTCTTAGCACCTTGTACCTTCAAAAATGTTATCACTGCCCAAATTATTAGTACTGAGCACTCTAACAGTCTAAAATGGACTATTCCAACACACAAAATCCCAAACAAACAAAAAACCCAAACAAACAAAAAACCAAAAAACAACAGCTATCAAGAGTACCATCAAGTTAGTAAATAGAAATGTACTTTAAAATAGGTAAATTTCCACAGAGGACATTTACATGACAGGACTAACATAAGTACAATGTAATCACACATTGCGATACAAGTGGCTTCCTGCAGTATCAGTGACATTTTGCTTTGAAACTTCTGAAAACTAAATTTCTGTCATAAATGGAAAAACTGCACAGATATTTGCAAGTCCAAGTAAGTATACATATGAGCTCCTTAATGGATGTAGTTTGATGTGATTTTATTTAGGAGCCAGATAAAAATGGTAACATTTTAAGATGCTTCCTAACAGCAATACAGTTAAATGTATCTTTGAAAAGCTCTGAACATGAACCTGCCCATGACAAGCCCTGGCTTGTAAATCCTAACACTTTTTTAAGTGCAAATACTGATAGTCCTATGCTCCTATGAGGATATGTGCTTAGCAAAGTTGTTTGCAGAGCAGTAAGCCTCCTGATTCAGAAATGCAATTCTTCACTGAGTACATATGCTTTGCCTTTGTTTATTTAGATTCCTGTTTTAATAACATATGTAACAGGTAAATAATATTCTCAACAAATAAGCTACATGAGCTTGTCGTCAGTGGACTTACACATTCTCTTCCAAAAGAACAAAGTAATGGCTAATAGCCAACAATTTCAAACAAGTATCCACCATCACTATTTGAGTTTGCACCAAGAAACACAACAGCAATAGGTATTTTATCTCAGGCTTCTATTACAAGAGTACAGTGCATTCCTCACTTAAATGTGCAACATAGCAATGGCTTCAATATCTACTGAATAAAAGAGCATGGCAAACAAACTACAGTTACATTCACCCTGTTTTGGTATCTTCAAACCAAAACCTCATCTGTCTGCTTAACCTACAAAGGTGAAAGCCATTGACAGTGTTCATATAGATACACCCTTCATCTGCATACAAATAAGTTGTTATTATATAATACTAGGAAAAAAGTCCCTTCCTTAGTTATAAATGAACTTGAATTCACCTTGGAATTTGATCTAAGTGCCCAATAAAGGCACAGCTAGTTCTACTTGGATCGTAAAAGAAAATCAATTTACAGTACTGCCAGAAATCCTACATATTACTTGCTCTCCCATAAACGTTTCCATACTTCAATACTCCTCTTCCTGTGTCTGCTTTTCTTCCTCAGTCATGAAACAAACTTACTTTATCTCTTATCAGTTGGATTAGGATTTTTTTTTTCTGAATTGTAGCTGAATATTCTCATCATACTGACCTAAATTACTGGAACAATAACTTGTTTTGTGGCAAACACAGCCCAAGGCATTTCGTAAATTTCCTAAGTGACCTTGCCCAACTTGTATCATTGTTAACCACCCGCTACAATAGTGTGCAAGAATGAAGGAACTTGGCCAGCATCCTCAGATGCTACTTGTTTATCCTAATTTCTACCGTTTCTCTTATTTTCTCACTTTTTAGATACTATTGTCCTCAAAATATTTCACTGGGAAAAAAGAAACGGTAAATGCAGAGTAGCTAATCTGCTGAAAATCTAGGTGCTTGACCAGTGATAAGGAAGAAAACACTATTTCCAAAATGCATATAATCACTTCATTTGCATCATTCCTAACTCATTCAAAAAACAAGATGTTATATAAAACTATATGTCATTGTATGTAAAACTGATTTATGCAAAATAGAGTCAACATAAAAGAAAATTAACTACATTAAAATATATACAATAGTGATATATACAACAGTGATCTATTTTCAGCTACATATCTCTGCAGTGATCCAATAAGATCTAAGAGAAGTACTACTTATCTTAATAGATTAATCCCACAAGAATCAAGATAACTTGGCAGTTTGACTCTAATCAACCAACTATTCACCAAGTGCTGCAATTTTAAGTATCACCTTGGGGAAAAAAAGTCATTTTTGGCAAAAGACTAGGTAACAATTAATCCAGGCACTACTCATCAACATGTTAGTGAAATGGCACTTTGCGACAAACCCAAGAGATCACCAACACTTTTTCTGTAGGTTAATATGAATTTGGTAATAATAATTTATAATAATAATAATAAAAAAACCCCAAACAAATAAAACAAACAAACAAACCAAAAAAAAACTAAAAAAAAAAAACCCTCCAAAATCTCTGAGAGAATGGAAAGCTAAACCTCAAGAGTCAACAAACATGCAAGATTCTGAACCTGAACACAACAGTTAGGGTCCACTCTGTTGGAAGAAGGAGGCCATTAGTTCAACAATGCTTGCCTTATACTTAACCAAAATTTTGAAGTGTATCTTCATTAAATTGTACCTACACAATTATGATACTTCCTACAAGTAACAAAGAAAAAAATGACATTGTTTCTTGCTATGTCTACTAAAAAGTTCAAACCAGAAAAATAAGTGTTTCAGAAGTTGTAATGAACTTCAAAGGCTTGTTAATTGAAAGCTACTAATTAGTGTATGTAGATATGCTCTAGATATTGAAGGAGTATGAAAATCAAGATGAAAAATGAACCATTCTTCCAAAGTCTTCTGTCACTGCAATGATGAACAAAGATCCACTCACAGCAAGGCTGCTGTGTTTGGTATCTGCTTGTCTTTCACAAAAATCACAGCTGTGATTCAAGTTTTTTGAAGCAAAAGAACCCCACAGTGAGCTTCAGCATATCAACCATACTAACATCTACTTACATCAAAATTTTAATGGATAATACCATACTCAACATTTAATCAGCAGCAAAGTATTCGAGGATAACAAAGATTAAAAGGGATTTGTTGGTCAAACTATTGTCACTTCTAATTTTTGCCTTGTTTTCTTCTTCTTCAGAAACTTCTCATAGGAACATCTATAATCATTTCTTACAAGTAATTTAGAAATGTTGTCTGAACCCTTGCAGACTTCCAAGCAAGAACAACTGCTTTTAGCCTTATTCAGCTCCCATTTTTTGCGTTTCCTTTTCTCACGGGTCCAGCTCCATCCATCTGCTGGGTTCACACCCCACCAAGACTTCTGGAAGAACACCTCTTCTTGGAATTTCAGTACTGCCAGAGTTCAGAAAAGCAACATATTTCTGCTCTCATGACAGCATATTCTGTACTTTTTAAATATCGGATTACCACTAGATCTTTCAAAGCCGTCATTTTCGGATAAGCAGATAAATATCTTAAACGAGACCCCATATTACAGTTCCTTTTCATTGACTTTCTTGCATGCTACTTGGTTGCACTCAAGTCTTCCCATGGTAGCACGGGTACAATAAGCCTCTCTAAAGAAAGGGCAAGAATTCCACTTTTGGGACCATCCACTGATGAGATCCAGTGCTAAGCGATCTTGCCCATGTCAGAGGGAAGGAACCAGCTGATCCTGAGATTTCCAATCCAAACCATTCTATGAACTTCTTTGCTAGAGTGATGTGGTAACGTCTCAGGAAGGGAAACAACTTGCAAAGCCTCTCGTTACATCTGCACACTTACGTCCAAATAAGTGGCAACATATTTTTTACTTTGGATTAAGTTGCATATCCTGTTTGAAACTTGTTATTAAAAATGGATAAGCAGGGATTTCCTCTGTACAAAAACAGCCCTCCCGCTGAGAGATGAAGGAGGGAGAGCTGCAGATGCTGCTCCAAGGGGGGGAACTCCATGGGAGGGCGCCTCCCCACCGGTGAGTTACGGGACACATCTCCCCCATCAAAAATGACCATCCTGGGAAACTACCGGAAAACATGAAAAGTACATCCGCTCTCGGGGCTTTCTCCAGTAGTAGAGGGGAGTCACCTACGCTCCCACTGCCCGCTACCTCACCCCATTTTGACTCTGACCGACGCTTCCACTCCCCCTCCGCCCCGTCCACGTCGCACCGAGGCTGCCCACCCCCATGCGAGGACGGTACTCACAGGGTGACCGTCCGGTTGGGCAGCGCCTCGGGAGGCAGGACCTGAGCGAGCTCCAGGTTGCTACAAACTACCTTCACCTNGGCCGCCGGCCGCCGCTTTGCCGGCGCTCTTGGGACGCCCGTCGTACTTACAGCCCGGAGGCAGCGCGGCACCGCCGCCGCCCAGCACCACCAGCAGCAGCAGCGCGGGCAGGAGCCGCGCCGGGCGGCGGCGGCGGCGCGGCGGGCGGC
>VXBU01009907.1:276221-316522 GCA_013400315.1 Bombycilla garrulus | reverse complement strand
CGCGGCCCCACTGCGCAAGCGCCGCGGTGGCGGCCGGACCCTCGCGCATGCGCGGCGCCGGCTGGGACCGGGGGTGCCGCGGCCGGGGGTGTTTATTTCGTCATGGGCAGAGCCTGTGGCTTCTCGCGTGCTGCGGGGCCCTGAGTCCATGAGCCCTGTCCTCCTCGATAAAACGCTTTGGTTTCCCTCTCCTCTGCTTCTGTACTTTGGCTCTTGCACTCCTGCTCCAGCTCCTTACTCCTCCAAGAGGACTGTTGCTGTTCTGCTTCATGGAGGAAAGATAATTCCCTGCGTAGATGCTGATAGCCAAAATTTATATTCCCACCTGATAGCCAAAATTTATTTGAATATAATAAATCTCAACTGTAAAACACACACACTTGTTTTCACAAAAAACCAACCAACCAACCAACCAAACAAACAAACAAACCCACCTACCTTCAGTGTGTGTTTTCGTGGTGCACTTGAAACTTTGAAATTACTTTCCAGAGTGTAATTAGCTTATTTTCTCACGTTTCTCTGCAGTCAGGACAGGCAGGCATGCACACTTTTGTGCCAATGACAGGTGGAATTCTTAATATGTTCTTTGCCTGTGGTAGGTGAGGATAATAAAATAACTGTTACCTAACAATCAAATTACAAGAAGTAGCAGGACCCACTTTAAAAATTTTAGGACAGATTTTGCAGAACCCGAAGAAAGTTCAGGTAACTATCCAAGAGCTCACAGTGCCGTCCTTTGAGAACTGGCAAATGGCCCCCTGCAAACTACCTGCTACTGCACAGAAATGTCATTTTAGATATTGGCAATAACAGCTGCCAAAATGAGTCTTACAAAATCTCTAACCTAAGATGTCCTTGAATAATGCTGAACACTAAGAGTGTGACTCAATTTGAAATGTAACCTAACAAAAGATACTGGCAAACCATTGGAATTGTGGATTGGAGCAAAAGGATTACGTTAAAAACATCACAATCACCCTTTATTCCTAAACTCTGTGTCCTCTTACAAATGAAGATGAAACATGTTCTAAGTACTGAAATTGTTGACCAGAGTGCAAAGAAGACACTGGTCGCTGAACTTTAATATGATGTTTGTGTGCCACTGAGTCACTCAACAGGACCAACCTGATCTGGGTGACACGTCCGCTGTTACACTAAATTAGGTCAGACTCAAAATGCAAAGTTGACAATGCCTTTTTTCTCTTATGCTGCAGTTAATACTAACTGTAAGAGAAGAGAGGTCTTATTAGCATAAAATTCATAAATGTACAGGTAATTCTTCCACTTGGGGCTCTGTTTTAAACTAACTCGAACTGCTCTGTTAATTTGCATTGGATAAGCGCTTTGTATCATAGTAGCTTATCATTTTTGATCTGGCACCAGGAGTTGTAAACTGTATTAACAATATCAAACTGTGACCCAAGCTACATTTTCCCTCAGAAGTAGTGCTGGATTAAACCGTTTTGCTACCAGAACCTTTACCTACATCAATAATTTGACCCAATTCTCTGCATAGCCACATAAAATGTTTGTGCTGGGTGATGGATAAGCATTGGAGATAGGGCATAAACAGCCTCTTCTGGCAGTGAGGCAGTGTATGCCAATTTAGATTATTGATCCCACCAGAATTTTGGGTTGGCATAACTACAGTTTAAGCATAGCTAATCAAGATTGCACTTCAGTGCTACTGAAAGAAATATTCTTGTGTTTTTCTCAAGCTACTTGCTTCTCAGCCTTGTCTTGTGTTTGTGGGAATGCATGTTTTGATCAATTGTATCAGTGAGATGATCCACATCGTTACATAATCCGAAGATGATGATGATGATGATGGAAATGGTGAACTGTTGCTTCTGGTGTCTGTGATCACAGCCCATTCTAATTTTCCATTTTCCTAAAGTCCTGGAGAGACAAACTTCTTGTTACTGCTTTTCATCTTAATGTCATGTTCAATTCCTTTCTTTCTAAAGTACAGGTGTTACTTGCCCTTGACGTTTCTGAACTATTTACTCTGTTCTTTCATCTCTGCTGAAACCACTTCTACTAAGATATCTAACTATGAGTGCCAGTTGCAAAACTACGATTTTAAATTATGCCTCTGTTTAAACTGCTACTATGGAAACCTACAAGTTTTGCTCTCTGTTGATTTTTCTTCTTAGCTTTACTGCTTCTGTGGTAAATCTAATTCCACTATTCCTCACCTGTTTTCAAAAAGCTCGAAGGCATCAAACACAAATCTCTTCTTGAAAGCTTATGCTTATCTCTTCATCTTTCCTCTTTCATGCAAATTACTGCAACTTCACTTCTTTGCCAAACATTTGAAAATATATTTTCTTACATTGACTCAGAAAAGACCTTAATCTAAAAACATATGTCCTACAGGAATCACTTACCAAATTTCATACTTGGGTTTGGGGTTTTTCTGAACTGCAGTATACCTGAGTTAAGTTTATTAGGTCACTACTTCTATTGTAGTCATAGTGGTCTAAGGATGTAAGAACAAAGCTACATAGTAAATCTGCTTCAAAAACCGGAAAGTACTGTTGCTTCTGCCTTTCCGACAGCCCCTTTACCTTTAGGATATATGCCCTCACTCTTGTTCCACCTGCTGTAATTACCTGATTGTTCAACAAACCAATTCAACTCAACAACAAAGTTTTTTGTGTTTAGTTGTCTGCCAGGTTATTGAGTTGAGTGCCTTGAGCAGGAAAGAGTTAAAAGAATATCAGAGCTAAAGAGGGAGGCCGGCCACAAGGGAAGAGAGTGAAACCTCTCACCTGGGCACCAAAGTAAACTATCCTGTGTAACTTCAAGAAAGACAAATTTCATAGGGGGAAGGAAATAACTCTTATTATAATAGCTGATACAGATACAAAAAAAGAAAGCAAGTTGTTCACAAAGCTTACTGGCTTTAGCTGGGGTAGCAGCTACTTTGAAGTATCACTTATTTCTGCAATTCCTGCTTCTTTTTCTGCACTGAAAAATCTCCAAAGTTTCTTTCCCTCAATCCCCTCATTCTGCGCCAGTGTTGGTAATGTTGTTGGTGCTGGTGATGCTTTATTTTCAGTGAGCTGTGTAACTTGAACTTTTCTGAATGCGCTTTGCATCCTGATTGCCAACAAGTATATTTTGTCCAGTTCTGTGGTTTCCCTTCCCTTCATAAAATTTGCTGCCAGTACATTAACTTTAAATTACTTTTCTAAATTGAATGTACTAATGGCAAATTTTATGAAGGGAAACCACAGAAATCAACGGTTTTTCCTCCTTTCTTTCTAGTCTACTAATTAGTAACTCTTTGTATCCAGTATATATAAGAAGAAAAGTGTGGAAAAGAGGGCAAGGCAACTAAATTCTTATTGGTGTTTATATGTAAACAAAGGTAGCTTTGGCAGCATTTCAAGTTCTTCATTTGTCCTCAGGTCAGAGAGATAAATAGGAACTTTTACATTATGTCTGTCATTCAGATTCTTTTCTTTGCTTACTCCTGTTCTTTTCTTTTATCATTCATTATTTTACACCCCTGCACATTTTCCTTGGCTATTGTCACCTTCACTTTAATGGTTGCTCCCTAATTCTTCTCTCAAGGCTCTCCCAGGCTACCTCTACCTTCATGTCTTATGGGGTTTTTCTCTCACTGCCACTGAGTTTTTTTAACCAACCACATTTCATGGACTGGAACATCAGTTACCAATTGCCAAGAAAGAGAAAGAATTTGGTTGCCCTCAGCTGTGTCTGCAACATTGTGCTTTTTTTGATATTTCAAGTACAGGGGGGGGATGATAACTGCTGACACATGCTGGCTTGCTGTTGGTAATCACTAAATCTAAGCAGACACAGTCACCTTTGTACAACTACTCCTTACACAGCTGCAGGTTGTAGTACTGCACCCCTGCCTCTGGCAGCTAGTTCACTGAGTTCCCCCAAGTTCTGCTGTGTGAAATACACAGGTATTCCAAGATGCTTGGCTAATGTTTTTCATGCTGGACATTCTCCATTTGTTCTCAGACACAGAAATATTCTCTCCAAGCCCCTCTCCCCAGTTTGCAGCAGTCAAGGGTCAGAGACCTTCAGCTTTAGTAGCACAATGTAGAAAATGGAGTTTTTAGCCTCCGTTGGGAGTCTGAGGAGAAACATCATTTCCCTTTACCTGGTTGCTCTTTAAGCAGACATATTTCATGAATACTTTGGCAGAATACCAAACATTCATTGACGTAGTTTGTATACTTCTTATGGAAAACTTTTTGGAAATGCTTAAAAGGAGAATGCTCTCCAAGCTGTTTATTTAGAGATGTCTGGGTTTGGTTATCAATAAATCCCAAATTAAGCTTGAATTAGACACTGAAATTTTGTGTACTGGAACTTGAAATACTACCAGATTGACTTCTGTGGAAAGGACAGTCAGTCCTTGAATATTTGCATGTTTGATTTTCGTTTTCTTTGCCATGACTGAAGGAAAAAAACCATTCTGTGTGGATTCAGCAGACTCATACAGGGGTCTCACTCCCCCTCTGCTATTTTAGTCTATAATTGTAGATGGTACACTAACTTTGAAATACAATTCTGTCATTAAATTTTAGAAAGCAATATGAATGGCTCAAAGATATGTAAAATATGTTGTACACAGTTGTACAAATTCCATTATTGCTTTTTGTGTACTTAGCCTTCAAATAATTGTTTCATATAATTTTGAAACATTTTGACTTTCTATATATCTTACATGATTTTTCACAAAAAATAAAGTGATAAAAATAAATATTTGCATAGAAGAGGAAGAGATAAATATAGTTTTCATACAGCCTGACATTAAAAATTTTCTAAAATGTGTAACTGTCATTCCAGCCCTTTATTAAAATATTTTCATCTGTTAGGCACATTACTCAGCATTAATGTACTTACAGGTTTCTAAGCAATAATCTACTAATACAAAAGGAAATAGAATAGTATTCCTTCTACCCCTTGTCATACTTTGTTATATACTTCAATAGATGTTATAATGTAGGTAGGTTTCAAACACTCAGAATTGTGGGGAAAAATTCTAAAGGAAAATAAAACCTGGAGTACTTCATTACTAGCACAGCAGTGCTTATGGCTTAAAAGAAGGTGATGGTGTTCTAAGGTGGTGGTGATGGTGATGTCTAGGTACCTAGATGGGGATTTGCACTGTCCTGTGAACAATGTGTATGAAAGAAATGCTTTCTGATGCTTAAGCAATTCAAATGGTTCAGAAGTTAAGCTTCCTTAAAAGGAATAGTTTGAAGTATTTCCTTCATTCCCCAATCTTTTCACCTTAGATTTTATGGAACATTAACTCTAGAAAAGTCCCAAATTTATTGGCTGTATATTGTTGCCTGAAGCAAGAGATTCTCTTTTTCTTCCCTCTCAGGCAGGAAATTTAGTTTTTCTCCAACTCAGGCAGGAAATTTAGATGGAAAAACAGGAGGGAAAAGGCTAATGCGATAAGAAAAATTAAAAAGACTACACTGGCCAGAGGCAAGTGACAACTGGGTCCCACACTGATACAGGACTGTAGCTCAGACAATATCCTGCAGGACTGAGCCAGGCAATAGTCAGAAAAGCAGAAAGAGAGGATGAGAAGCTCCCCTGGATTCATAGGTGTAGCCACAGCAATGGAACAGGAGTTAGGGGAACACTGATAACAGTAAGATGTTGCCTTTGAAACGGGGGTTGGGATCCTTGCTGTCAAGTACCCAAGATGCATGTAGGCTGTGTATGGCACACAGACACATGGCAGAGCCGTACCGTGCAGAGATGCAAAAACAGCAGTCAGTGGATGGGAGAAGTGCCGTGCCTTACTGTGGCACTCCTTCGGAACTCAAACCCATACCTTTCAGCAGGTGGAGCCACAGCAGTAGGTTAGAGCTGCCTGTCTGGTTGCAGAGCTGTATCATTGAAGAAGTTATCTCTGTGGCACCCTCAATTTCTAAATAAAACTACAGTCCAAACAATCTGCAGTGACACTTGTACTGATCTTTTCTCCCAGTACATTCTATCCATGGGATGGATTATTTATAGTTCTGGTAAACAATCACAAGGCATAAAAAGTGGAACAATAGGAAGCATAATAATAAATAGCAATTAATATATCATTAAAGTTTTTCTTCCCAAGACAGAAGGAAATTGAGAAAGCATTGCATTTTGATGTCAACATCAGCAAAATTTCTGGATCTTGCTTTTTGAGTACTTAATCATCCTGACATCTAGGCACTTCCATAAGAGTTTTGGCAGTGAAACTATCCAGGGAAAACTTTTTGTTCAAGCAGGCCCCTCAGCTGCTTGCCCCTTTTTTTTTTTTTTTTTTTCAGAATGATGGGGTTTTATCAAGATAACACAGCATAGTAAACATATTTCAAATTGTCTTTTGCACTTCCCAGGCAATTGAGATTCAAGTATTTAATTTAGACTTCATTAAACAGTTATTATATATTAAACAAATAGCAGCTACATACTAAAATATATTTGCAGGGTATTATGGTGATGCAATAGGTCCGTATTAATTTCAATGTTATGAATCTATTGCATAACTTTTAATCCTTGGTGAGTGTTTAATAATCAGTATTCATATAACATACAGTAACTGTCCTATGAAATCTAAATTAATTGTGGCTCAGGGAACATTAATTTAAAGGTTGCCTATTTTCCCAGCAGATCTGATCTTTGTTTCATATTTTTCCATTCAAATTAGTGTTAAAGACTAGGTTTGTTTCATTTAGAATCTAGTTACTAGATGCTCTGAATACCTGTGAATCTCTTTCTGCCAAGTTTCTCCACTAACATCAATAATAAAGATTCTCACCCATTTTCTTCCAGTGTAATTAACATTATCTGGAGATAATAATGATAATAAAATATCACATATTTGTAGGAAAAGCAATCCCTATTGGCTGAAGCAACTGACATTCAGCAGTTCATTAAAAGTAATAAATCAAAATTTGTCAGTGGGATTTACCTATTTCTAGTTTGCAAAATGACCAACTCTCAGGAATGGATGTCACTTTGAAAAATTTGAAATAATTTTCTTGTTTAAATGAATTTTGATCCCTACATTGATGATCTAAAAGGGACTGCACATTGAGGATCAGGAGCCCACTGAACAGTCTGTTAATTTATAGATCTACTTTCATTTCTTTGTGCTATCTAGATACCATGCCCAGATATACCTGTATTGAAAACACAGGGATGTTTTAGCACTTGCTGAGCTATCCCTACACAGCACCAAGGCCTTTCCTTCTCACTCCACCCCATTAGTGAGGAGGCTGGTGGTGCACAAGGGATCAGCAGGGGACATGGCCAGCACAGCTGACCCCAACTGACCCAAGAGATATTCCATATCCTGTGGCATCATGCTCAGCATATACAGCTGGGGGGAGAAGGAGGAAGAGGGGCATATTTGGAGTGATAGCCAGAGTTTGATGGAGCCCTGCTCTCCTGGAGATGTCTGAACACCTGCCTGCGGTGAATGAATTCCTTGCCTTTTTTTGGGTGAGCAGCTTTTCCATTAAACTGTCTTTATCTCAGCCCATGAGTTTTCTCTTTTACCTTTGCAGTTTTCTCCCCTATCTTCCACCGGAGCAGTGAGCAAGCAGCTGTGTGGGCCTAAGGTGGTGAGCAGGGTTAAACTGTGATACTCTCATAAAGCCAGAGATTACATAACTTTTGGCTCTTGTCATCTATTTCTTGCTTTACAGCCTTAGCACTGATGTTGTAGTCCTAGCTCTAGTTTGGCTGAAGCAGTGAACTTCCATCTCACCTGATTCATATCTGAAAATACTGAACAAAACAACTGGCAGCATTTTAATTTACTGTCCCTCACACCATGAAGAAATACACACTCACAGAAAACAAGAAGTACAGGAATTAAGAGAGGATATGTTCTTGTGAGCCAAGGGTGGAAGGGACCTCTCTAGTCTTGTTTAAGCAGAACTTTCTCCCATAAGTCATTGCTTAATTGAGCTAGATTTTATTAGTTTTACTGTTTCTTACTGTTCAGTTTAATACACATCTATGTTTCTTTGCCTCTGGAAACCAAGAGGAAGCTAAAATTATATTACAATTTAAAATAAGAGAATAAGTGAGGTTTCAGGAAAAATGAAGAAGAATTATAGGCCTCTACATTTAACTTCAATATCTGACAAATAACTAGAACTATTAGTAAAGCAAGAACAATCAGTATGTAAACAGGTTGAAGAAAACACAGTGATAAATTGGTAACACATTTGTAAAAAGCATAAATCAAGTGAAACCAAGTTAATTGGTTTCTTCAATGAAGTAATGAATGCACAAAGCAAAACAGAATTTCTTAATATTGGTAAAAAACTGATCCTGGTTGCACATGGCATTCTCAAAAAGAAGTTTAGTTGGATTAAATAGAACCAGCACAAAATGAACACAAAGGTAAATAAATCAAACACTGAAAAACTTTTCCAGTTGAGCTGATAGCTGGGAGTAGATCAAAAACACTTTGCACAATCAAACATCTTACACAGCTCAATTTAGACATGAAGGGTTTTTTCTTAAGTCAACGAAGCTCTCCATAAAACAGCATCTCATGTAAGAAACACCTAAATAAGGAAACTGAACAAACCAGCAAAAATTACAGCCATTTTGGTTCTGTGCCAGCACCAGAATAGCTTACATCAGCATCAGTTTTCTGCTACACAGCTGAGTTGCTTTATTTAGATATATTAAGTATTCCAAAGCATATCTAAATAGAGCTTTGGTTGCTGCAGGATTATCTCAAATTTATTTATTGACGTTGCTTCTGTTGACTGATATTTCTGTCCATTCATATAAAATTGCAGGATTCATGAAGTGTTTATGCCTTTTTGTTTTGACTGAGTGAAAAAAGATGTCTACTGGCACTACATGTCTTTGTGATCTTTTGCTCTGTTCTCTTTACAAAAGCTAATAAAGATTAATATGATTATTTATTTGTTTTTACCAAAGCAAATAGTCATGATGTTGGCAGGTATGGCCGTGTGCTGGCCATAATTGATTTTTGGTGAAGAGGGAAAAAGTCACCTATGTTTTTTGACAACTAAAAGAATTTTTTGGCTTTTAACAAAACAGAAACGTTGTTGTGACAAAGGCTGATGTGCTGAGAGGGAATAGCTGATAGAGATATGAGATCCCAAGATATCAATGAGAGGCTCTCTGTAAGACTTATAGACAGCAATTGTAGCAGGAACATCAGCTCTCTCATCATTGTCAAGACTTTTCATTGCAGTTAGAGGAAAGGAACATTTTTAGAAGTTTTAAAATATGATTATTGAGTTAGTGAAATATGATTATTGAGTTAGTGTTGCAGATTCTTATGAGACAACCTCTCCAAGTTAAGAAGGGTAACACATACTTGAACAGCAGGTGAGCTAATCAAATTGGACAATAAAACACAATAAAGGTATTTTAGTGTTAGAATGAAAATATAATGGTGAGACATCAGTTGTAAAAAAAAAGCAAACTGAAATGCAGAGCACAGAGAATAGGCAGATGCAATGAACAAAGTGTTTTATACAAGAAAAAGCAAATACTATTAGTTGCTAAAGAGTTGATTTTGTCTGCACATAGACTTCAGTACTGTTTATTTTAAAGTATAATGAATATATATATATATATATGCCACAAATAAAATCCTAGTCAGTAAATATTTTGCAACGGTCATTTCTACATCCTTAATGTAATCCAGATTGCATTAAAGTTGAAATAAATGCAAAATTGCTTCTGACTTTCCCAGGAATGGCTTTGCACTCATAGGCAGTGAGCCTTCTCATTTCAGTCAAGTACCATATGACTTGAACAGTTAATTTCAAAAAGGGCAAGGATACAATATCATTAGATAGATTGGGGTTAAAAAGTTAAGAGCTTATATTTTAAATAGTGGAAAATTGCTTCATTGGGTTTTTTTTTCAGGGAAAGGATCACATGTAAAGATGAAAAGATGAAGGTAACTTTGTTTTCCCTTAGAATGTGTCTTCACTTCAAATGTGTCTACTAGCACAATCACAATATTGTCTTAGGATAAATTTAAGAGTTTAAAATACATAATTAAAAATGGATGGATTTAGAGTTTTTTCCCTTTATAACCAATTTTCTACTTAGGCACATTCACTTCATAGAAAAGAATGGCAGCAACCTTTAATAGCATGCAAATACATATTAGATAGCAAGTACTGCTTTCTGAAAAGAAAATAAAGGGTATGTGCAGAGGGGAAATATTGCTTATGATGGGTGGAATACACAGCAAACAAGAGTGACTATGGAGTTGCTGCTGTTGGAGGCCCACATTGCTGGAGTTGATGCAGTGTGAAAACGGAAGACATGAGATCTTTTAAGTTACTCTCAGCAGGCCATAAGGGCATTTTAAGAAGCCCACACACCACTGCCTCTTCTTTCAGAGGATGTAATGTGCCAGGCATGCTTACAAAAATTGCTGTGAATAGTATGTGCTATCTAATATCCCAATTTTTATATTCCATGTAATTGTCAGCCTTTTGTTAGACACTGGTACTTTGAGGCAGCACAGTGAAGAGTACAGAGATTTACATAGCCTCCAAAGTTTACAGTTCTTTATTGTGACTTATAATGGATATAGATGCTTCTACTCTAAAATGAAAAGAATTTGTTACAGCATACCTAAACAAATTTATTCATAAGTAACAATACTTTCACTTAAAAAAACCTAACAGCCTCTGGTATAGGGAGATCTAATCAAAGCTTAACATAGATTTTTAGAAATGTTTTCTAGAAGATATGGAAGGGCAATTTTTTTTCCTTTTTTATTGAGAAGCTGTAATATAAATATCTATGTAGAAACACATACAGATAAGTAGTTCTCAAAGTTTTAAATATTTTTCAAATCTACCCCACAGAAATGCATAAATGGTCACATAAATATAAGAATGCAAAACAAGATAACAAATTTTAAGATGTAAAGATACATATGCCCTTTCTGGATGCCTTCATAAAACAAACAAACAAACAAATAACCTCAACCAACCAAAAAATGGGAGCTGTGTGATTCTCTGAAGGTGAAGAAATTTGAATTATAGCCGAATAGCAAATTTCAGGATCAGATCCTTATTGCTTATAGTTACTGTTCTCCAATTGCTAGTCTACAATGAAAAACAGAAAAGTTAATACTTTGAAGATTCTTAACCTAACTATTACCATAATTCATTTTCAGACATACCTCCTACAAATCTCTACTAACAATTTTTTTTTTTTTCAAATCAAATTATTAAAAAAAAGATTTCTTCCAAATTTTTTTAATCAAAGAAGTACAGCTTCTTCTGAGGTGTAGCAAAGAGTACCATGCAGTGGTCTACCATGCAATTATCTAAACCAAGAATCAAAGACAATATCTGAGTAAGACAAGATGGCAGAAGCAGGAAGATTTTAAAAAGGCAGAATTGTATTACTCGATGACATTTAACCAAGGGAAATAGTACAGTATGTATTATCTCAGTTTCATTGAATCTAGTCAATTTAATTGCCATTTGCAATCTGGAAGACAGCTTTTCTAACTTGGCCATGGGGGGGACATATGGCTTCCTGTGGGACATATATCCAAGATATGCCAAAACTCTAAACACTAAAAAAACCCTGTAACACTAAAAAAACCTATAACACTAGCCCTTGCAGATACTGCCTGTAGGGGAGGCAATCTATAACACAGCTGTGTATAGCGATGTGGCCATGGCAGCACCAAGATCAGCATAAGCTTGCCACCCAAATATTTATGTGAGTCTTTAGTCAATTGCACAATTGCTGTCAAAATAACAGTGTTCTCAGCACATCAACTAGTTAGCTGAAACTCAGCCTCTGTGAGTACACAGAGCTAATCACAACCTTCATTACAGAATAAATTTTCTACTGGAAGGAAAAGCCTCACTCCTGACAGGCTGAGATTCTGTGTTTCCCCAAAGTGCTTTTTGTTCAGTTACTCTGCCTAATTTTATATGGAGTGAACTGGCTTAATTTCATGCAATTTTCAGCTTTGGTACAAAGTGCCTAAGCCTTCTCCAGCCCTTAGCGCAGGCTGAGAGAAAGTTCATTTGCTCACTGGGAGTTTGTGTGCTCCTTTCTGAAAATGCTGATTATGGCTACACACATAATATTCACATACTTGGATGCACTGAATCTATTCCATTATATCATGCCTTATGATCCTAGCTGATAAACAGGTTCCACTGAAAAAGTACCATGAAAATGCTAAGAGAAAGGGAAGGTGGGATGACCTTCTCAGGTCAGCAGGTGTAGGGAAGTGAAGCTGCATGAACTTCACTTAATTAACTAATTAATTCATGACATTGAAAAAAAAAAAAAAGTAGTATTGAAACTACCTAAAGAGGCTTCAATTTACGATAAATTAAATTATTCTATACTAGTATGCTAGGATCTTGCCATATGTCTTAACACAACACTACTTTTTTTGTGTGAATAATTTCAGTGTCCTAACATAGGTACACTTACCCAAATTTCACATAATTGTAAATCAATATTCTGATTTTACTAGGTTGACCCACTTTTTTCACTACATAAAGCCCTTTATCATCCACTACGGAATTATGATTATACTCTTCATTTTTGTAATAAAAAGGGTAGCTCCTTCCACGAGATATTTGGCAGCCTTGTGAAGTTGAGTTCATCAAATGCCCAGCCCTTGCTTTCACAACACCTTACCCTGCCAGTTTAAGATGCAGTCAGATTTTATCTGACTCTCACAGGACAGGAAGCATAGAGTTTGTATTCATATAGTTTAGTTCAAGCTAAGAACATAACCACATTTAATCCACTTCATGTGGAATGGTCTAATCCTTTGTGATTTCGGAGCCGTGTAAAAGTGCTGTAAGTATTAGCAAGTTTATATTTCTGGTTTAAAATACCTGGGCGACGTGAGCTGACACTGTGCCTCTGCCTTGATGAAAGACCCTAATTTCAGCATTCGTACCCTAGATAGTTTGGCAAGTCATTGTATTTGTATCTTCAGAGCATGCTCTAGTTTTTCTAGGCTCTTATCTGAATGGAGTATGTACTATCAGGAGAACAATTATTTCTTCGTTAATAATGTCCATGTTGATGACTGTATTGTTTATAAATTCACCTGTTTTATAGTCAAGCAGCATATTATATAAAAGTGAAAATGAAGTGCTTATTTTAGGGTCTTAAAGATGCACAGCTGAAGATCTTCTTCCTCTCCTATATCCAAATGCTATTAAAATCACTTTTTCAGCAATTAAAGAGTATTAGGTAGACTTTCAGTAAAGATAAACTTACCTCAAAAATGTATTCATCACTCTCTTCAAAAGTAAAGCCCCAAAGCAAAATACACATAGTTGCCAACAGCTTTAGTCAAAGCTAAAATTAGCCATGCTGATTAAGTGGATTTTGCAGAACCTTAACTATTAATCCCTCATATTGGTCTTCTTTTCTTTGAAAATCTTTAAATACCAATAACCTAAAGGTTTATAGAGTCACTTTTTAATACTACTTAGTTAATATTTAATCCGCTGTATAATGGTTAACATTGGCACCATCTTTTAATAGCAAAAGATTTCTAACATGCACTTGCTGAACAAAACAGACATTTTCAATTCCAGGGAAATAATGGCAAGACACATAGAGCAGAAGAACTTTGATTTAAAGAATTAAAAAATGTACTTACAAGAGATAAAATGGAACTAACAGTAAATTAATCTCTCAGTTTTCACCCTTTCCTTAAATAGTATTCTTTTCATGCTTAATTCTTTCCCCTTCCATTTTCTTTTACACAGCTCCTTATTTTCTAACAGCTAGATTGCCTCCCATCTTACCTGGCTAAGCAAGACATAAATTACACTTTCCAGAAGACCAATTATGAATTTGACTCCAAGTTTCTTTTTGAAAGCAACCCCTGTTTTATAGACACTTCTTCTGAAAAGGCAAGACAGTACTGAGTCCTAGATCATTCTGTTGCTGTCAGAGGGAAATTAAATTATCGCCTTTAAAAGTTGAAATTGTTCCTATTTTCAGAGTAGGTCAAGGAGGAGTGAAGTAAGTTGTTCTTCATAAAGTGGTGTGCCTTTGCAAACTTGGACTCTTGTTTGGGGCTGTCCTGCTAATAGAGGGTGCTTTCTCTGATGATTTATCCAAGACCTTTTGTTTCAGATTTGCTCCAGGCTGAGTGCAAATATTACTAGCTACCCAAGCTCAGCTGACACCTGGAAGCTCATTAGTTTACTATAACTCCTTTGTGTGCCCCAGCCCTGCCTCAGCATTTCATAGCATTTGCTCATCTGCCCATTTTTTACAAAAAGTAATCAACCTTCACATTTTGTAATAATTTGCATTTTCTGATATTTATTTTTTTAGCACCAATAATTTGAAAAGGGTTTGGCAGCAGCAGTGATCCTGCTTCCTTCACTTTAGAAATAATTAACAGAAAAAAAAAAACTATTATAGGTAGCTGGTAATTATAGCTCACACTTCTGTTTTGCCAGTCAAACAATTTAAAAAAATCAATTATAAGGCAAATTAATTGAGTAGTAAACATTTTTGCTCTTTTATATCAGCTAAGGTTTTTTTTTTTCATCTGTGTTTGAGCATTAATTCATTAATTGTTTTAAACATCACTTCATCAGCAGTAAACCCAAAGCAGCTGACAGTTGTGTTTTGTTTATATATTTGATCAATACAACCAGCTGAAAACTTTCAGATCATTGATCATGTCAGGTTCTGCTGAGTAATTGGCCAGTAAAACTGGGTGTTTGGAAACTGATGACTTAGTGGTTCAAAGGTCATTCCAGCAAGAAACTGAAGCTGGCTAAAACAACTTTCTTTTCTTCTTTGTTTTACTCTTTTGTAGGTGGTCTTCTGGATGATTCATGATCTCATTTCTGATCTTCATGACACTTTTCCTCTTTTTTAAGACAGATTTTAAGACATATTGTTGTTCCACTGATCACATTAGTCTGCTGTCTGTACTGCATTGTAAAAGTACTGGTAATGGTATTCCAGATGGAGAGCATAGTGACATTTATAGGGTTTTTTAACTGTCCTTTTCAGCTGCTTATGACTTTGTCAAACTTTCACCTTCACAGCTGAAATTTCTCAGGTATTATCACTGACCAAAGGTCAATTTTATCCTAGTTTGCTTATTAAGTTTGAGGGGGAAAAAAAGAATCATCCAGTTTTGTGATCTTAAGTCATGTAACAGTTTTCTTTTCCTTACATGAAGGGTTGTGGATATTTTTCTTACAGAGCTTTAAGCAAGACACATAACTGAAAACTGCAATTTATCTCAGAGAATGCTTAGTAGAGATACGTTCTTTTCAGTGCTTTTTTACCAGTCTGTTCCTATTTCATAGACTTCTACAGATTATCCAAACAGTCTTTTTTTTTAATGATATGGACATTGTGTGGAAAGAAAAAGAGCTTTAAGAAACAAATGAAATTATGAAATTGTCAGTGTTTGGAAAATTGAATTATTTTTCCCTCTTTTGATGTGGTTCCTGTCTCAAAACAGGTATACGCAAGCATTTATCTCACTAAATGATGCAGTGACATCACGTGGGAGACAAGCACCCAGAAGAGATTGCACCATGGTCAGGGAATCATAGAGACACAGTGCCTGCAGAAGTGCCTGCCTGAGCAGAATGTGTGAACTCATGGGAGGTTACAAGTATCAAATGCTGTGAGTGGGATAATGGCGTTACTCCATAGAATCTCTTGAATTATGGTCAAATAACCAAACAATATTTTTTGCTTTTTTCCAGCCTTAAACAAAAGTTTCCTTCATTTATCTTAGTGATGAATAACTATGCAAACATATTCAATCTTTAATGATTGTTGAGAGAACAAATTTTAATGTGCTATAGGTGGGCAGTGACAGAGATAAGCCACAATGGAAAAGCATAGCAATTTTTTGATGCTGTCCAATGGAAAGGCTATTGTTTTCAGATGGGTTTGTCACTTCTGTTAAAATAGTAGTCCTGTAGTCAAACACTTATCCATCACCTTAGTAGATTGTGATCACAACTCTCTTCAAAAGCACCTATAATTATGCCTTTTATAAAACCACCTATTTCCTTTACAGATTCACAGGAAAAATTTGAAGAGATAAAAAGATAATCTCTGATGTCATTACAGTGCTTGTATTTGAGTTGCTTGTGTACTGAATACATGCCTTTAATACTTCCTTCTCCATAGAAGCTGAGATTCTGTAGTATTGGCTTTAATATAATGTAATATTGGCTTTTAAACTTTTATTATACAAAGTAAATTTAGTACAAGAAACTTGCTATTGCAAATTTATGGATGAAAATATATTTCAGGATCCACTCAGCAGTACATGCAGGTTACTCTACAGAAGGGCAGGGCTGAGATAGGTGATTTTGGGTTTCAGATCTTGTTTCTGACATTTTAGCATTTCAGTTATAAAGCTCTGTTAATGTCAGTTTTTGTAGGGATATATGAAGTTCCAAATTCTGTTGCGCATTCAAATAGACACGCTTGTCTGAACAAAGCAGAGCTGTATATTTGCTTTCAGTGTATACCTCAATATGAAGGAGCATTAAAGCTAACAAAAAACTTTTAGCTTTCCAATTTTTATCATTATATGTTGTAAAATAAACATGTTTCCTTAGCTTTTCAGAAACATGCTTGGTGCCAGGTAATTATGCAGTAAATGTGAGAAAGTACAGATAGGTATTGTCCTCTGGAAAGGACATGTACCTGATGAAAGATCTAAATGTTTTCCTAATCCTGATATTAATATTTTGTGTGGCTTTTGAGAAATCATTTCTCTTTTCATTAGGGGCTCTTTTCTCCTGCATAGTGTCTTTCCAGGGACAGAGAAAGATCTGTGCATAACAGCATTATAATCTTTTTGCACTGAATGCTTCCACTATTGTGGCAGAAAACAATTGGTATGAACATACCTTTTTTTTTTTAAGGATTCTTTGTCTTTTGGCAATCTTATTCCCTATGTATTGTGTTCTCTTTCCATTGTTTCATCTGTGGACACCTTTCATTTGAAAACTCAGCACATTCAGGGCAAAAAACACTAAAATAGTTTCAAATTAGTATCACCTTCTTTTTAATTAGAGAACGAAGCAGTGTCTAGAGAAATTAATGGCTATAAAGTATTCCAGAGCAATAAACAGGTATAGCGATAAAGAGAAGTTATAATAATCACAAGATCTCTTAAGAAAGTGTTCCCAGCTTGCTCTGTTATGCTGACATTCTCACTGAACTGTTGTAGGAGAACAAACATTTTGTTCATTTTAAACCTTTTCTTTGAATAGCAAAGGTATGGTAAAGGCAGTAATCCTGCTGGATAACAATGACAAGCTTTATAACCAATAGCAGATGGCACCAAGCATGATGAAAGATACATATCTTGAATCTGTTCTAGGCATCAATCCATGTCTGTGTTCTCTAACTGCAGGAAAAACACTGAACCTGCAGCCTTTAGAAAACCCTTAGAAATCTCATATATAGCACGAGGACTTGGCTAATCTTGAATAGAAGGAGAGTGAAATAAAAAATCCAAATCCCTTTTGCAATACCTATTAATATCCCATGACATGGGAAGTCATGACAGTGGAAGTTCAGCCATGTTGAAAGAAGACTGCAAAAGTAGCTTTAAAAGTATCAGTTACAGTCATATGAAAAAAAGTATCTTGATGGACAAAAAATTTTGATAACATTCATATGTTATTTTCTCCTCTTTTAATTTTACTCCAGCTCATTAAATGTTTTGTTTTGGTGAAAGCTAAGACCTAATCCATCTGTCAATGACTAATGGAAAGCTTTTGTTGATTTTGTTTGTAGAGCCTGTGTCCATATGTCCATATGTAGAGTCCAAAATGGAAACCTATGGGTATTCTACTTGTGAAAGTGTGATAGAATTTGCATTTTTTTCCACTGTACTCTGGGAATTCTGGACTAAGGTATTTAAAATGAAGGAAAACAGCAAGCATGGAACGATGACATCTAAAAAATAAATTATTATGTCTTTTAAATATTTTTCCTTACTGTTGAAAACTGATATTTGGAACCAAGATATTTTGTCAGAATGCAGCATTATGGTACACTTTTTTATCAAAAAGATACCCAGGATGCGAAGAAAAAAAAAGGAAGAATTTTTGGTTCGGCACAGGATAACCAACATGTGCTGCTTAAGATATGCATCTGGTTATTGAGAAATGCATTTTCTAACCTGTCTCAGGCTAAGCAAAAACTGGACCCTTGCAAATAATTATTTTAAAACATTTAATAGCCATTGCATCTATTCTTCATTGTTTCAGGCCACAAGTCTGGCTGCCTTTTTCAGTCTCAAATTTATATGGGTGGTGTGGATCAGACGTGTCTAAAGCAGGAGATTTCTGCAGGAAGGAAACAAGATAGCTTTAGCACTTCAGACACTGTCAGAGGAATGAATCAAAACTGGATCACCAATGACACATGCTTGTCAGCTTACCTTTCTTGCCCTATCAGTTAAGCTTCCGTAAATTTGGACCCAGCATAAGCCTTGAAGAAATACGCATTATATAAGCTCAGTGGAGAAATCTTGTTAATATTTGTAATGTTTGTTGTGTAATTTGCCAAAGATTGTGTCTGCTTTGAGAACACTTCAGCCCCCCATCATCTTTTCATTTACTATATTAGACTGCTCCTGCAGAGCTGGAGCAGGCTCCATGCTAGAATTTGGAGGCCCAACAAAAGTTCCCCTGTCATTCTGTTTCTGCCAAAGGCTGTTTAAAAAAAAAAAAACCACAAAAGACAAACCAAAACAAAACTGAGGCTAAGATAATACAGGCAGGAAACAGAGTATAAAATAATTGGTAATCAGTACAGCACAGTCTGCTGGAGAACTTGGAACTCAACATGAAGTTACTCACTTTTTGGCGAGGAAACAACTGCAACCAATGGCAAGGTCCACATAAAAGGTGACAGCTTTCTATTGCTATTTCTTGCATTGGCTCAGACTGAGAGGAGAGTGATGTGGGTGGTAACATCACCATTGGACAGACTTTAGAAGTATTTAATAAGCTTCAATATGTATTCTGCTAAATAGTGGTAATTCACAAAATCTGCTTTTTGAAGGCTATAAAATAAAAGGTTTCCTTTGTTCCCCTACCCCAATCTATGTGTCATAGACCATGATGTGGTCTTTTAATTACATAAACAATTTTTCTACAGACCTCCATGGAACCAGAAACATTTCTAAGAGCTCAATGTACATGTGTGCCAAATATCCACATCCTCAGAGCTCTAACTGTTGCCTCCTATGGCATACTGATCACTCAGCAGCCAAAAGCTTTCATACCACAACCATTAATAGGTCTATTCACCTGTTTGGTCTGAAGAGCGATTGAGAGAGAATCAAAGGGGCTTGATCTAAAAATAGACTTGTT
Source organism: Bombycilla garrulus (assembly GCA_013400315.1). Taxonomy (NCBI): domain Eukaryota; kingdom Metazoa; phylum Chordata; class Aves; order Passeriformes; family Bombycillidae; genus Bombycilla; species Bombycilla garrulus. Next base: position 297,110 of record VXBU01009907.1, on the reverse strand, counting down.
TACCCATAAACTCCACTTCTTTTTTGTTGTGTGATTATATAATTCTGAAGTATTATATCAGAAGGGGAAAAATGTGTATGACTTCATCTACACTATACCATAGTTCAGTTTACTCAGCTAAAATATGAGGGAAGATATCAAGAGCTTAAATTGAATAAGACACAGTATTTATCCATGTGACTTCTTTATTAAGGACACAACCTTTGTGATGGTAAAAAGGTCAATGCTGCCTCATGGTACCTACTGTATCCTTTAATAGTTTTTTAATTTATGTGTTGAAATCAAGAAATAGAAAGCTATGTTAAACAGTTGTGTTTGGGTTTTTTTTCCTTGATTTTATTCTATTATATTAGTTTCAGATTCAGGTATATGTTTTGTGATATCTCCAAAATAACATAGTCCTGAGATATCACTGCGCATCTTTAATACTATTTGGAAGACTATACGTGTGTGTGTGTGTGTGTGTGTGCGCGCGTGTGTGTGTGTGCGTTCCCGTATGTATGCATAATACTCAAGTGGTTAGAAAACTAACCCATGTTTACTGAATTTCAAATATGTATTTGAATTACTTTTTCAAATTAAAGTACTGTTGTACATCTCATTTTCCAGATGCAAGCAATAGTGCTCACTGCTGTTTTGCAGGATGAAAAAAGTACAATGGATAGTATTTCTTGCAAGAGGAAAAAATATTTACAGGATAATGATGTAGCACAAATCTTTTCAAAAGTAATATCAACTACCGTCTCTCATAGTGTGCTGTCATTTAATAGTAGATGGTTCTATATTGCTGATACCGGGAAGTGAATTTTATGTAAATGCACTAATATAATGGGATTTCTTAATCCTGACTGGTGGAAGAAGCTTTTCAAGCATATTTGCAAAAGTCATAGTCAATGTCATTAGTCATAGTCAGTGACTTGAAAAACAGCATTTCTGGAAGAAAAAGGAAATGCAAGGTACTGTTTCAGTGCTGTATAAACTTGTTGCACTATTTCAAGCTAATTCTGAAAACAAATAGTGGGACTCAGCAGGAATTTATACGTATTATAAATCTTGAAATGATTTTGTTTTGTCAATATATCCCAAATATAAAAGTGGTCTGGGCCAAATCTTTTCCTGGTTTATTCTATGATTGTGTTAAAATAAATTAAAACTTTAAAAAAAAAACACCCCAAAACCAAACAAACAAAACACCCCACCACAACCCAAAACTTGAAAGAAAAAAAACCCACTAAAAAATGTCAAGAAATGTTGTTATTAGTGTTTTGGTGAGAAAACCTGCATATAAATTTAAAAAAAAAGGGTGTTTCTGTGATGATTCAGTTTTAAAAACAGGTTAATCTGATGGTGTTGATTTTTGCTTTATTGTGGTCTTATGGGTGTTGCTTAAAGCATTTCCCATAGTACCAGGATGTGTAGTGTCTCCTTGAAATATATTCTCTGGTGCCTCGTACTTGCGCCACCTTTTCAGGCTTTCCATCATATTGCAGCACCAATATTTATTCAGTCATGTATTATCACAAATGTCAGTTTTCTCTCAAATTTCGTTTGGCTCTGGTTAGTGATTTCCACAGATATTGTGCCTGTAAGCATTCAAACATCTCAGCAATATTTTCGCGAACCCCGCCATGTGATGTGATGACAACACATCTCTTGTTGATGGCATGTGGGGTCTGAAGAAAGGAAAGACATTCATGTGCTAGGAAATATGTAAGTTGTGAATATTAGAACAGGAGAATAATATAGACATCATGTATATGATCTTTCAGCAATAAAACCAAATAATAGTACAAATTTTTATGGGTAAATATCATTTACCTCTTAAGAAGGGAGAAGTTTCAGAAACAGCAAAACAAGCAGATACTGGACCTACATTTTCAAATGAGCCAAATTTGATTTCTTGTTATGGGCACTTAGAAACTATTTTCCAGAGGATAAGTTGTTGGGATTTCAAAGTGTACCCAGTGTAAAAAATGAGGCATACTGATTTTAAAGCAAAAGTAAATGTGTGCACTAAAGATTCTATGTACATGATTTTGAAGATTTAACAGTGTAGCAACATAGCCTACAGATTCATGGCATAAACAGGGAAATTGTGCCACTTTCAAACATGTGTAAGACTGCTATCTATTTTAAAAATGTTAACAAGTTTAGTTCAAATCATTCAGATGTGTCTTTATAACCAGTGGCAGCCAAATTGATAAGTTGCAGCAGATATTTTCCTGGGAAAATCATATTAAGCATGCTTGCCAATAGGTAGCTCTGCATACATCTTGAAACTCTGTTTCTGGAAAATTTAGACAGCTCTCCCTGAAACACCAGTGAAAGGGTGCTGTCTCAGCAAATGATGTGCATTCACAAGGGAGCAGGGAGCCTGACTATAGTTCTGGTATTTTTTGTGCTGTTTTTCATATATTTATATATATCTTCCTTTTTTTTTATCCTGATATTTTTACATTATGGTTCATTGTTTTTAAGCTTGTTCACCTAAAAGATGACTGATCCAGAAATATGGAACAGCAGGACATGCCAGGAAATAAATTAATAGAGCATGGTTTTACATAAAAGGGCTTTTGCCAGGTTTTCTACTGAAGTGTGCAAATTTACAGCTGTGGATCAACACCCTGCTCTGCGCAGTCAGTGTTGTGTCACAATGCAGTGACAGTGACAAACTCCTGAGCAGACAAGCCCACTTAAAAATACTGTATGGAGACACTCAGCAATAAAGGACAATTGCCTTCAACATCCAAGAACTATCAAGGACTTCTGAAGACTGATGACCAATATGGAATATCACTTTACAAGCTTACTATACATTCTAATGCTGTTGCTGTGCTGAATTGCTGAGACTTTTTCTGATTCAGGGAGTGATGTAACACTAGTTTGGCCCTCCACTATAGTTTGTGTAGAGTTATTCCCAGCAAGATTAATTTGTGTGAACTCCCCAAATGCAGCTAACCTGCTTGCAACTAGCTTTAGGTTTCACAAGATATTGTGCACATATGTCTGGTATTGGAAAATTCATAGCAGCTGGAAATCCATTGGCAGTGTTCTCAGGAATATCAAAAATTTTAAGCTGCATGATGCAATTACCAGAAGCAGTGGGAGAATATTTTATTTCTTCCGTCTCAGGCTTTTTTGATGTTTTTTTAGCCAGTGGCTCACTGTTATGTAATTCACTTTATGAAGGACAACACTGTTACATGAATGGATTACTTTTAAGCTTTCTTCCACTAAAAAGTTCCATAGCTGTAAAATCTCTAACCATCTGATGGTTGTAGAGCTGCTTTAAGATGAGTCATTACTTATTTACTTATCCTTTAATAGTTTTGCCCAAATTTCACAGTTGACATCAACTGCTCGGTTACAGATTCCTCCCTAGTTTTCCTGATGTTTTTAATTTTAAATCTCTTCCAGCATTACAGCTCTCCAGATTTTTACCTGTTACCATCTGTTGATTTTTTTACCAAAATGTTATTCATGTTTTCTAAATGGAATCTCATTGCAGTATTCTGCCTGTGTTTCTAATCTTCCCAAGAACCCTTGAATTATTTCTCCATTTTCAGCAGTGTGCTCAGCTCCTCCTAGTTTAATAGATCTGCAGGTTTCATTAATGTACCATTTACTCCTTCTTCTAGCTCATTATTGAAGCTATTAAATGAGATCAGAAGTAATACTAATCTTTGTGTACTGCGCTAAATGCCTCCCTTCAAAGTTATTGTTTATCATTACCCTTCATTGTTTGTCATCACCCTTCATTTCAGTCAACATGATAGTTCATTTCCAATTTGATTTAAGTTTGGGAACAGAATTTTGACACATTGGTGATGGGAGAAGAAAGGCTAATCAACAGTCAGGGAGTGGCTTCTAATTAAGGCTGAATTTAGAGAATTAAAGTTATGAATTCTCTACTGCAGCCACGGTGTAAGACAGTATGGTATCTCCAAAACTTAGCTGAGAACACCTTAAGCCCAGTGCTAAAATATCTTAAAAAAAACAGTATATGGCTTAAAGTCAGACATATGACAGTATATCTTCAGCTCTCTATTCATTATTTTGTATTACTATTTAAAAAATCAAGTTTGTCTGGAAGACTTCAAAGTGTTTTACTAAATTTGCTTCTCAATAGCTGCTCTATTATGTTGCCAGAAAGAGAAGCTAAATTTATGAGTAGCAATTACAAAGAGAACTCACAGAAGATGTGAACTTCTATCTTTGGCTGTTTCAGAGACACAGAGTTTTGCTACCAAAGAAGGACTGGTTCATGCATGGTGTAAAATTCCAGGAATGAGATTTTAATTTTCGCCACCCCTTCAAAATTTAATTTCTAAATGCCATAGTAAATACTATTAATAATACAAATAGGATATTTATAATAGGAAACCAGTTCAGTCAGGAAAATCTCCTTTTGACAAGATACAATTCCTCTAATCATAATTAACCCCATATGACTTAAAGTCCAACACCAAAATCTATTCTTCTTTCATATTAATAAAATATCTTGCATTTATAAAGTTAGTTGCTAACCCATATTATTAGGGCTGATTATGTCTGCTTTTTATTGACTTGACAAAAAAAATCTTTGTCCAAATACATTTGGTTATTGCTTGTTTTTTCTTACAAATACTTGAGCTCATTTACATATATGCCAATGCAAATGTAAAGGCCTTAAACTTAATCTGGAAAAATATTGCCTCTAGATAAAGCTTAATAGTTCTCTTAAGGTTGTATACCTATATGAGTTGAACAAAATAGTGCGACAGTGAAATACTGAAATTCATGTTGGGGCCGTATTATTTGTCAGATGTAGGGAAAATTACCAGAGTAAGAAGGTGGGTGCATCCTAGAAGCCATGCAGTGGGTCTAATGAATATGTAATTTCAAGTCACAACTCTGCAGTAAGGAGTGGGTTATGAATCCAGAAATACAAACAGACATGGGATCACAAATGTAGAAATTTGGTTGCCAGAAAAGTTTGATCTTAGTTGCTATCAGCACAGGTTCTCTGAATTTTGAAGCCCTGCATCTTTCAGAATCTGACTACTTATCTGACATAACCTGGTATCTCATTACTGTGAATCTGTCCTAAACTTTAAGGCAAATTTTTTTCTCTCTCCCCCAGACTGCTTACGGAATATTTTCCTTCTACTCAATCTCTATCAAAACCAATCTCTGTTGATTCCTGGTAGGGAATCAGCAGTGACACTTTGTAGCCTTGTTTTTATGTTTAAGCATTTTTATAAAAGATTTTATTTGATTTTTATTGTTGCTATAGCCAGTCTGCCCCTCTCCCACCATTATTGAGTTACATATTTATTATATCTCCTGTGAAATTGAATTATATTATTCTCAGGGAAAAGATTTAATGTTACTTACATTTTTAAAGGCACCTACCAGTAACATTTAATGATGTAAAAAATAAGCATTATTACTCTGGTCCATTAATACTTATTAATCATGATTTAAGGTGGCCCTGGTGAGTTTTACTTTTAACTGTCCTTATCTTGCAGATGAATTCCTGAGGATGCTGTATCAACAAGAGAACACTGACTTCTTAATTTTATTGATTTTTTGGTCATCTGCATAATACACATGAAGGATATATATGTTTGCCTAGATCACGTGTCAGCATGTGTTTTGGGAACAAATTAGTATGTTGTGCCTCATTTCCCACTTTGTTCCTTTGTATTCAAGGGTCTTTTACCTTTCCTCTGAAAGACAATTGAGGAAATACATACCTGCTGTGAAAGCCTGATTTATTTTGTATTGCATCTGTACTGTCTAGTTCTGCAATATTCATTTTGTAATTAAATAAGCTTCCCTGTGTCTCCACAAAGGAATTAATTTTTTCCTAAGAAGTTGATTCTTTCATTGTGTGCATTCTTGGCAAAAGTATGTGCATTGACTGTATTAGTGGCTTTCCTATGTATGGTAAGGTTTCTTACTTTCATTATCAAAGAAAATGTCAGTTACACGTATAATGCTTTGCAGAAGTAGGTCCTCACCCAGAAAGATTTCAGAACCAAGAGAGTTAAGTGGAGTAAAGAAGAAGAGCAGCATTCATATATTACAGCAGTCCAATATGTGCCAATACCAACCTTGGCAAAAGCAGTGTGGACGTAGTGTTATAATAAATGGGGGAAAAGCAACAGTAAGTTATAAAAAAAAAAGAAAGAAAAAAAGAAAAATTGCAGTAGTGCCATCTAGCGTGCCAGGTGTTGCAGTTTTCTGGAGAGGGACAGTAAACTACTTCCAACCCATCCCACTTGTTACCTGACTCTCCTCCTGCTGCTGTTCCCTTTTCAGTCTGCTGACAGAAGAGCAGTAACAGCATTGACAGAAGGTAGAGGAAGAGACCTGAGGGCTGTTTTGCAGATGCTGTTTCTGGCACACATGCCATAAGGTTGTCATTGCTGCTCTAAAAAAATGAGCATCCATGGGGTTTTAAAGAAGGAGAAAGATAGCTGTTCTGCCTGTACTCCCATACAAACCTTGCTCATCTACTCATTGGTTTCCACTGCAAAACATGTAATGGCTAAAATATTGTTTTTCAGGTTGCAGGCAAGTTTTCTTGGTGTTGGAAGAGAAAAAGAAATTAATCTTGATGTCAGAAAATAAGAGGGGGTGTTGGTTTTTGAAGCTTACTGGTAGAAAATAATTTTTGCCTAGTGCCTAAAGGAGTTATATAGAATAGATGGTTGTCTGTATGGGAGATGAGAGGCAAGTGAAGGGAAAGAGGGATCTGTTTTATGTATTAATTCTTTGTACTAGGAGGAGCCCTTTTACTGTGAGCATCCTAGTCTTTTCCACTGCTGCCTTTTCCACTTTCACTGGTAGTTGACTGAACCTCTCTGCTTTAATCCTGAGATATGCAAAGTGCATGGCTTACCCTTCAGTGTGTGAAGCTGCGCAGGGTTTATTTTTGTCTTCCATATACAATCTGCTTGTAAAAAGTGGAAGAGTGATCAAGCCAGGAAGTGCTGTCTGCAAACAAAGCTAGCATCTCCACAGTACACATAATGCTGTGTATTCAACTGCCCTCGGCAGCCGCTACTGGAGGATATTGCTTTTCCAGTTGGATTTGCTTGGGGTGCAGCTACAGCAGCATATCAAATTGAAGGTGTCAACTCTTAGCTATCAAGGTGTTAAAGAAGTTTTAAGTGAACAAAAAGTCTGGATCCAGGAAGGAGAGTGTTTTGATCTTTGCCTTGTTATATAGACACTACTTCTGTTGCAAATCCATGTAGAACTTCTAATTAAACACCTCTGACTTGAGGAGTAAGAAGAAGGTAAAAGTAGTTTCAAATCTCAGAAATATGGCTAGGTAATGGAAGCGGAGCTAGTTATTGGGGAGGAGGGAGAGGAAGCAGTTATAAATAATTTTTTCATCTACTTCTTGTGTATATCCTTTCTGTAGAGCTAGTTCAAATAGATTGCTACTGCCTGTTTTGAAACTGGGTGGGAGAACTGCCTCATCAGACATCAGTACTCACAAGAAGTCTTCAGTTAGGAGCTCATCTCCGAAGATTATGAAAAACAATGAACCGAGAGGTTAACAGTTGGACTTGTGGAGGCTGTCCGCCAGTGACATGTGTCATGTTCCCAACTGAGAGGGACAGGCGAAGGGATTTGCCCAGAACAGTGTGAAAATGTGTTTCAGATTAGGGAATGTAAACACATAAATACAAGGACACCAACAGCCATAAACCCTCCAGACTTTATCCTTCCATAAATGTGTCTTTATAAACCTTCAAAATACATACAGACCTGATTTTCTCATATTATACCCTGCAGCATACAGGCACTTAACTCCCATTGATTTCAGCACCTAAATGGGAGCTGTAGATCCTAAATTGTCTTTGAGGATGTAGCCTTTACTTCATGGTTATTGCTGAAATTGAGAGTACTTGCCCATGCTTGGTACCTTTTAACGAGCTCAGTTCACCTAATAGACTGCACAGCTCACAGTTCCCAGGGAATCAATATTCTGGGCCAGATTTTAACTCATCCTGCAATGTGCATTGCTCTTTTAACTAATTTTTAAAATGTGAATAGTATGTGCATTATAATTTCCTGCCTTTTGAGTGGCTAGATGTGCAACTTTAATGTTCTCTTAATGTATTTTTAATTGACTTTCTTAAGGCTTCTGAGTGGGAAAAACATAAAAAAAAAATCTATAGTATGGTCTAGACACTACTCAAATGACCCTTTTCCTGGAGAAGTAAGAAGCTCAACAGGGAATTCCTTCTCCTGAAAGCTTCAGAGGCTGTGCAGCTTCCAACTTAGAAGCAGCATGATTGAAGCAATAGTTCTTGTAGAGTCCAAACTCAGTTGCTGCGAATATCACAAGATACACAGTGGAAGAGGCACGAGCTGACAGGCTACTTTATTTTTTACTGTCAGCTATGTATTTATGCACAGCACAACCTTCTCCACTCTGTATATTTCAAAGTGCTAAAAAATCATACCAATTGTACTCTGCATGCTCAAAGTGCAGATTTCAAAGGTTCATGACTCAGTCAAATCAAAATCAATTTGCACCAGAACATTCAAAAGCACTTCTTCTTACTGAGGGCCATTTCTATGCTAAATTTCAACTCTCTGCTTGATTTTTTTTCCTTCTTTTTTATTTTTTTGGGAAAAGTTGCAAAAAAATTCTTATAACGGTGAAAGTGATTTTCTTCAATTCTTTCATATGCCAAATAATGGAACTTCATTAATTCAAACAAAATTACACTTTTTGGTCAGAGACCAGGTCAAGAAAATTTCACTCCCAAAGGTTAGAGGACAGCTGATTGAGAGGAACAGTGTACTTGGAAAAGTACGTGAAAACTTAATACTCTGATCAGTAATATTCCTGCTTTTGGAGCTTCACTAGTTGGAAAAGCGCTACATTTCTTTCTGTTGTAATAATTGCAGAGTATGGAAAATACGTATCATAATAATTTATATTATTCATTTGATGGGATGTCATATGCTGATTTGGTATCCAATTCACACCTAAGTATTTTAAATGTAAAATTAGTTCCTCATCACTGTTCTCTCCTGGCCCCAAAGCTCACTAAAACTCCAGTTATACCTACACTATGGAGTGCTGTGTAGCATGAAAGTTTCTGAGTGAGCTTAAAGGTGCAATCTTGGTTCATGGAAGCAGAGTGGAGCTCTCTGCAGACTCAGCAGGATGTGTTAGTGCATCTAGAGCTTTATGTTGCCTTGGCTGGATTCTTTCCTACACTTTATCAGGTGTCTCAGATGCTCAGTGCTGTACAGAGAAGTCTCCTTGAACAGCAAACAGTGTTTGTTGCAGCCCAGCACAGGGCTTTACAGTAGCTAATGACCACTGGAATAGTATTGTTAGACTCTGCAGAAAATCAAATGCTTCTCCTCCTCCGTACCACTTCTTTTGCTGGAGGAAGGCAGACAAATAAGAGGGATCATTCATCCTCTGCTCTGGATGACAATTCTTAACTGAAGGTATGCTAACTGTCTGCTATGGAATTTTCTTCCCTTCATTCCAGCCATACTGAAAAAAGAGCTGTATCAAATCCATATGGTGCAGGAAGCCTGCTCTTAAAGGCTTCCAAATTCTAGGTACCATCAAAGAATTACTATTATTTGTTATTTCCTGCACTTCTCTCAGATGACTATTTATTTCAGCAGTCATGCTGAATTTGAAGCAGGATTTACAAAACTAGTAGTATTGTATTTTTCTGAGGACCGTACAGACAGAGCACCAAGTCTATCATGAAATCTGAGATTAAGAAAAACTCAGATTGTCTGGGTCTAAAATTTGACCTACTTTGAAGGTTGTCCCATGTAAAATTTAATTTACTGACCAACCAAATGTAGATGTATGGGTGTTCATGTGCTGCAATAAAATTTTGTAAAGACCATGAAATGTGACAATGATCTCTGAAAAGCTAGGTTATAGAAGTGATATTACAGATTTCAGTAACGCTTTAAATTAAGTGTCTTCAATATGCTTAACCTTGCATTAAACTTAGATTTAATAAGACAGATGTATATTAAGTACTGAATATTCTTAAGGGAGCAATCTTGCATTGGCAGGGAATGGACTCAATGACCTCCTTATAGTTCTTCTTCATCTCTAATTTCTATTATACTAATTGATTATTAAAACACTTTTATTGAGGATTGATATGTAGCTATTATATAGTTATTAATCTTATAACCCAACTGATATTTAATTTATACATAATTTTAACACACAATGTCATCTTAGTTTTTAAATAATAACCCTGGAACAGTGCATTTACTTGGAATCTGAAAAATCTTGGTGGTAAATGAGGTTGGCTATTTTGAGGTTAATTGCAATTTTATGATTAAATCACAGGGATTAAAGTGGTTAAATCACTTTACAGATGTTGCAGTCACAGAGCCTGCTGCTAGGCCTCCTTGGAGATAGGAAATGCCTAGTCATGGACTAGGCTCTGCTTCCCACCTCAAGACCCTCTCTTATCTCTCTGTAATACTATTGGCTACATTCCAGATGTCCTAAGACTATAGGTTATTTCACCCTGACCCTAAACAACTGGCTAGTTTCCCAATCCTAACTAACCCTATAAAAACCCCTACTTCTGCCCAGTTCAGCAGAAGACGCCGTCACTGGACACCCCTTCACGGAACCTGCATTAAACCATTCTGTGGAACCTCTACACGGCCTTCTCGTCTCTTCTTCCCTGAGCCAGCCACAGCAGACCCTAGCAAGCTGTAGAGCTGAAATCACTGAGAGCTGAAATCACTAAGAGCTGAACCGCCTGATTGCCTCAGGCTGAGCTTGCTAGGATAGCCTGGTGGCCAGGCTCTCTGCTGGAGATCTCCAGGACCAAGCAGTCCCTCCCAGGACCCCGCTATCCAGAACACTGCAGCAGCAGGGGGTCTGACCTCCCTGGACGCAACCTGAATTATACAGGGGTTTACAGAGGAAAGTTTACAGAGCTCTCCACAAAAAAAAGTTTGCCTCAGCTATAGTACGGCTCAGGAAAGACAAAGAAACTTGTAATGAAGAGAGGTTAATTTATTCCAATCAAATATTGTATGTTGTTAGATCTCAGACAACAGCTAAAATTTGAATATTTTAACGGTAATCTGTGTATCTCAGTTTTAGAATTGTGAAGAAATATGCTAAAACTCTGAAAGTTTGGGGAAAATGTTGCAGTGCTTTTAAACATTCAAAATTAATTTCTGTGAATGTCTGGCTAAACGAAAAGCAGAAGTTTTGTAGAGCTGTGTTATTAATTCAACTTGTATATGCCTAGGGCAATGGCTCATAATGGCATTCCTTTCTTTTTAACAAACTGTCAAGATTTTCAAAGGACATCCTGAAAGCCTTAAATGCCTATTTGTTGGATGTATTTCTCATACCCTAAAGGCTTTCTTTGATATGGACTGATCTTTTACATTTATGGATAGAAGTTGCATTAGAAAATGCCCTTTGTGAAAACCTGTAATATCTCAAGAGTGGCAAACATCTGATTTTTGGCTAAGGAAGTATGAAGAGTGTTAGAAGTCTGAATGTTTTTTTTTTAAAAAAGAATTTTCAAATAATTAGCAGCGAGTAAAAATATGAATAAATGCAAAACCTAAGGCAAATGTATATTAATGCTTGAAAGTTCCTAGTTACTTTAAATAATATAAGGAGTGGGTAGAGAATACTTCTCAATTTGCCCATGGGATTTTCAGGGATTTGCACCTACTTTGTGATAAATTATTTACTTGTAACATATGTCTTTTGATGTCAATAGTGTAATGACCAAGTTTCATTTTTCAAGCAGAATGCTGGAATGCAGATGGAAAGGGCCCTAATGCCTGGGACATATTCACTCATCAGGGAGGAGATCGAGTTTTCAAGAACCAGACTGGTGATGTAGCTTGTGGCAGCTAAGCTCTGTGGGAGGAAGATTTGAAATGTATCAAACAGCTTGGATTGACTCATTATTGCTTTTCTCTTTCCTGGTCACGTCTGTTACCTGATGGGACGACAGGTTTCATCAACCAGAAAGGCAATTGTTTCTTAAAAATAGAAGGTTACAGCTTTAATTCAAGGTTATTGCTGCAGTCTGGCATAATTAATCCAGTATGCTATTCTGCAGTGTAGCTTTGAAATTGCAACTTTTTTTCAGAGTAATTATAGGATGATTTTTTATAGGTTTGCAACAACTTACTAATTAATATTCTAGATCCCTTTGGATAGCACAATCTTTTGGGATAGGATTATTATTATGTTTCCTATGTATCTTTTTGCTTACTCCAGTTTTTAAAATTGTAACTCTAAATAATTTTGCTTCATCCGAATGTTTATACTTACAGGGATCCTAGCCATGAGAATATTTTTGGATGGCTTACAATAGACAAGTTATCTCATTTGGCAAGTGCATTTAGATAGCTTATCAGTATACTCCAATGTGCTGAACTTCACACTGACTATTTGGCACTAAAGGACATGCTTTTTCCAGACATTTTTCTTTAGCAAATTAGAGAGGATTCTTCAGACTGATAGGAACTATGCTTAGCTCTCTGACAAACAGAAGCTCTGGAAAGAAGAGTTTTCCCAGTTTCAGCAGGCAGTGTATATGTGTAAAGGGATGTTGCACATAAATAAACTGGTTAGATTGCTAGAGGTTGTTTCACTTCTGATTAGTTTATTTTATTTCCATAGGTGTGGACTGGGGGAGAGCTTAAGGTCACTCACCAGGAAAAGACAGGAAGGGGCAGTTGTGCCTGCAGAAGAGAGGGAATGGAAAAAGGAAGAAATAAAGAGAATAATTGTGAATAATAAAAGCAACTGAAGCTGAACCAGAAACCAGGTGAGAATCAAAGAAGCTGGCTGAGATCTCTTGTATGCTGGGAGGATAATGTTCCAAGGAGAAAAAAAGAGAAGTCTACTTGAATGAACTTCTGAATCTCAATTTTGCTTCCTACTCTTCTGCATCTCAGTTCTACCAAGAAGATACACATCTGTATACTTCTAGGGCATTATTTGCCTTGGCAATTCCTTTATTCTCCTGGTTTGAAGATTACGAAGATGGAAGTCTATAAGGTATAGGACTTCTTAGAAAGTACTCTTCAGGTTATCCTTATCTGTACTACAATGGTACCAGCAGAAGCAATCTATTTCTTCAGAATTTTGGTCATATAGAGCTTGGTTTGGTTCAATAGACAGTAGCCAATCCTCTGCATCCTGCAGAACAAGGTTTTCACCAGAGAGTGGAGGAGCCTTTGTTGCAAGATTTCAGAAAAGGGAGGGCTGCCAAATCTGCTGTAAACAGACCAACCAGCCATTTTTTCCCTGCAGAGCATGCCAGATATCTGTGCCAGTATCCCAGAGAGGCTTAAATTGAAGCTTTTTCTTTGCCACCAAAATTTACAATATGTGGCCCACTTTCACTGGCACAGCTTGTCTTTCCCTTGGAATGCTTTTTGTGGTGTGTTGAATTTAAATTTGGCTGAGTTGTTCTGGTTTCTTTCCTGTACTGGTTTTCCTTTAGCTGGGGCTGCAGGCACCGTAAAACCTCAGCAAGCTGCCTACTGAATTGGCTTTGTTATTTAGTTGTCAGAGTGGGAGATAGCAAGCAGACATTCTGAATGCACTTGCTAAGGAAAGCTAACATTTTGACAAAACTCAGCTGTAATTTCAGAAAATGTTCACTGGATCCCCAGTATAAGCAGTTGCCTGATTAATATTATGAACTTCACATTTAAGGAAAGGGCATTGGCAGAGCTCCAAGTAGGCCAGCTTTCATTAGGCAGGAGTTCACTTCTCCTGTGCAGTGATCTGTTGAAGCAATTGTAACTGCATAGCATGGAAAGGCCATCATCTTCTATATAAACATTTTTGCAAAGAGCATGTGAAGAATTAGAAAGTTTAAAGCAATGTCCTTTCAAATAAAATCATTCACACCAACTGATTCACTACCAATTTCACACCTAAGATGTAGGACATTTGAAAACCTTTAAAACCATTCTGTTTCTAATTTGGTGGAGGTAGGGCCTTTTCAAGCAGTGATGCTATAGATGTATTGTTCCTAAGATGTGTCAGGTTTCAGCTTAAAACTTACACCAAGTTTATAAATTATTTTTGTACAATTATTTTTACCCTAGAAGGTACCCTGAGCAGAACGAGTGAGCTGCTAAATATTAGATGTCAGTGCAGAAGAAGACAAAAGTTGTAGACAAGGGGATATTGAGTCTTGAGAATTTGATGTTATGCCTCACTTCAGCATAAAGACAGGGAATCAGAATGGGGAGAGAAGATGATAGAGAGGAGAAAAGGACAATCCCTCACTTTCGACTGACAAACTGCTCCTTAATATCTGAAATCCCAAAATGCTTGGTTATCTCCACAAAACCCTTACATACATACTTCTTCAGAAGAACATTTTCCTCTGTATTTCTTCTTCTACCTGACTCGCAGATACATCCAGAGAAACTAAGTCAGCTTGCTCTGGAAGGTATGAGACAACCTGGAAATTTGACTTGACATTCACATTTTTCAAGCATGCAGTTCTATCTCTCTTAATTTTCTAACGAAAGGCATAAATCTTTTCCAATACAGGTGTTTAATTGAGATGTAAAAAATAAATGATACCTGGTTGCACTTAAATGTTATAAATTGTACTACATAATTTATAATCTGAAAATTAGGATGAGAAATACCAGTGTCTTGGTAGGGGTTGAATATGAGAGGACAGGATCCTGTAGCAGCAAAGGATCCCTTTTTTTCCCAGATCAAGCTTATGTAGTTATGGTGGGTCTAGCAAAACCAGTACAGCAGTAAACCTTGTAGTCTCATCAGCAAAGAGTTAACACACACCCAGTCCCTCTGAAGCCAAATAAAACGCCATTCAAAAGTTGGAGTAACAAGATGTATTTGCTGCTCATTTCTATTACAAACAGTTTGCCTTTCAAAATTTAAGTTCTAGTATATTTCTTTCCCTTTTGCATGGGTGCATTCTCAGGCACAGGCATGTATCTCCTCAGAATTTAATGAGTTTTTCTGGTGCTGCATTCAGAAGGAAAAGTGAACTACATGTGAGATTTATTGTGAAATACTTTGTAAAAAAATCTTACTGAGTCTTGCTGTGCTAAGGGATGTGTATGCACCCATTTGTTTAGGAGAAGTCACTGTCTAAATCTGGGGTTCATAATTGATTGCTGCAGTAAAGGTTGTCTTAAAAAAGCTATTTGGCAGGAATCCCTAAGATCAGTCATTTGAGGTTGGGTTAAGTTAAAGCCTAATACTGTCCTCTTAAGAGGAAGGTAGTATGGCATTCTGTGTTGGCATTTTCAAACATCAATACACAGTAAGCTGAATCTGAAAATACTAAGAAATATAGAAGTATGGAACAAATTTCCTGCTTTGAATTAAGCAAAATCTTTGGTTCAGAAACTGTTAAGAATAATGATCTAAGCTATACATAACCTGCTAAGCATACATTTTATTAACTTATACAATTTAGTCTTTTTCCTCCTACTTTTTGCTGTGTTTTCTACTTTTGTAGCCATTTCTCAGTTCTGGGTTTCAGTACAGCAAGGCCTTCAGATAGATATTTCAAAAGCACCTATATCTTATAAGGATATGTGGTAGTCTAAGACCCACAAAAAATTTATGAAATTTAGGTTTCTGAGGTTGTTAAACACTTTGGTATATTAAGCCCAAGTCTCTAAATCAAAGACTGATTTCTACATTCCACCAGCATGAGAGAGACCTATTCCTGTCTGGAGCCTCTTAGCTTAACAAATAATAATTCAAGACCACTGTTGGCCTTTTCCAATTACTGCACTAAACCAGATAGTTCAAGTAAAAGAGCAGGCTAATTGATACTCTTTGAACCAGAGCTTATGATGCGTATTTCAATATCTAGTGTTTTCAGAAGGTTTAAAAGCAATACAGTTATGTCTGGATGTAAGCAAAATTAAAAATGCTTATTTGAGACCTTAAAGTATCTTGATATTTAAACTTACAGTGACCTCTCAGTAGCATAAAAATAGTCCTTTAGGAAACATATTCATGTCAACCACTGCTAAATCTGTACAGAAGGTGAATTCCTTTTAAGCCTCTAGAAATACATCCCCAGTACTGGCCAGCTTTAACAACACATCCAGGAAATTAAAGTTGATCTCTGTCTTGGCAAGAGAGGACAAGAAAGGTTAGAAGTCATGAGCTTTTAGAGAGGTGAGCTAATTCCTTCTTGCAGTTAGAAGGACTGAGCAGTCTGCAGCAGTGGCAGTGTAAAAGGGTAAGAGATGGTTTCTAAAACAGACTATTGTCAACCCATTCAGGTTGGTTGCTGAAGAGACCAATGCCTCAAACTCCATCTAAAATCTAGTGGAGCCCAATGAAAATACTTAAATATCATATAGATCTAATGAGTGAAATGTTGAATTCATACCATTGCAAAATGTTGAATACACTGACAGTGTCTTTATCCTGATGCTGACACAGTGATGGAAAATGAAACATTCTAGACAAATTCAGCTAACCAAGTTCAAAACATAAAAGATCAGCTTAGTTACCTTGCTGAGAGAGGCACTGAAGTTTTTAAAAGACACAGTTCTCAAGGAGAAAAATGCTTTAATTAGAAAAAATTTACCTGTAAGGTTCTCAAGCGTCAGGGTTTTCCAAGACACTTGTACCTTGCACATGCAGTCAGGCTGCCATTCAGGCATTTAAATGAAAGAATTATATTTCCATGTGACCAGCACCCATCAGAATTATGTTTTTCCTGGGAAGTTGCTGTCCACTGATCTATTCTGAAAATTTGCATCCTCATTTCATTTTATGTGCCTGGTTGGGAGATTTTATGTGCTGAGCATTTTTGCCAACTCTAGGGTCTTATAACAGTACTCAGCATGCACTTGAGAGAAAATATTTGCATCTCATAACAGAGAAAATGTGCAGTAAGGTTGCTTCAAGTGTTAAAATGTAACAAAATTATTATTAACCCTTATTTGTTTCCTTTAATATTTTCAGGAGTCAATTCTTACTGCAAAACCATTATTAACCTGGGAAATGGCATCCTGCTCCCTGTATCAGTTGGGTTTGCCTTAATCCTTAAGAAACAGAGGTGATTGGAGATCTGAAAGTATCGACACCATCGATATTCATGCAAATTATTGCTTCAGAACATTTGGAGACAGAGTGATCATTACTAATGGGCCTTATGTTGTTGCTTCAGGTGGTTGTTAAAAAGGTTTAACCCCAGTATTGGTATCAGAGCTTACAAGGCAGTTTTAATGTGTAAAAGCTCCTGCTAAACCCTGATGCAGTTGTGGTAACATTTGGAGAAAACTGTGGACTTATGTCTATAGCTCAGATTGATAGAACCCCTATGAATTCTGCAGAAGATTTTTGAGGAGCCCATCTGGATGGTAAAAGATATTGTACAAGATATAAATAAACAAGTCACCTTGGGATTTGTAATTTAATTTTTTCATGCTGGCTATAAAGAGTAAGAGCCTTAGTGTTTTCCTATTACCTTTGTACTTGATATCTGTTTTACTATTTGAAATGACACAGCAGTGTTATATCATCTTTTGGACTCCAGAAATTATCTTTGTGATGCCAGCAGTAAGGCTTTCCTGGCATACATGTACTCCTGGCAAGGAGACTTGTGGTGACGGCCAGTACCAAGGGGTTAAGGAGCAGTGACAATAAGCAGATGCTAATGCAGGAAAGATATTTTAGTCTTCTCATTAAAATAAGTCATTTCCCTGTCTTCATGGATATTTGCACAGTTTTTCTTTTCCATTGTTAGTCATAAAAGGTCACTTCATGGAAAATTAAGTTAATAGGGTCAGTGCAATTTGATGAAAACTAGTTTTAGTTTGTAGCTTAGAAAAGATAGAGGGTAATGCATCTGACTTTATGGCTTTCTTACATCTGTTCTGAATAAAACTTCTGCTCTCTTTTGTTCTAGGATATATATAATAACCCTATAATTTACATCACTGAGAATGGGCTTTCCCAAAATGGCCCTGCTCTACTTGATGCCAGTCAACGATGGAAGTATTTCAGACTGATTTTACAGGGAATTTTAAAAGTCGACATTTAAAATTATGATAGGTCAGTTGTGCAAACCTAATATAATTTTATTCTGTGCTTATTTGCATTCAGCAATGACAAATGATTCTTGAAGCTAAAACTTATGTAAATCAGAGTAAAGTGATGTGATTAGAAAAAAATATTTAGCTGAAAGGAAAACAAGTAGTTTTAATCTTGATGTGGAAACAAAAGAAAAGGTGCTCCCTACATACATTGTTCCTGAACTTCTTTTCTAAGGGCAAAGCTCTTCACTGAGCAGAGCAATCATGTTAAAAAATGCTTATCATTCATACCTCTTATTGTGCAGGATGTAAAGTTGAGTGCACCTAAAAATCTGACCATTGCATCTCATTATATCCTTACAGAATACAACCTCCCACACACAATGAGGTCTGTGTAACAACTAATTCCTTTTCCCAGCCATTAAGTTATTATAACTCAGCTTCTGCCTTTGTGTCAAGGTGATCAAAACTGTTCAGGATTGGCAAAGCTTTGTTTTTATGCTTTACCTATAGTTTTTGTATTGGTCCAATTTCCAACCTTCTGAAAATTCCTCCCTTACCTTCCTTCTGTTGGTAGATTCTCTACAGTAATTTACTGGAAGTAGATATCACTATATAGCAAGTGAAATGCCTTTTAAGATGTCTCTTCCTTTAGATAACAGCTAGTATCCCTGTTGTATTTGTCCAAAGTAATTGCAATTGTGAAAGTCATATCATAGTTAAATAATTTTTGTGGCCATTTTTGCCTTATCATGCTTATTCTTTACTTTTGCTGTTTATAATTTTAATTTAATTCTTACTTTTGTTAAAATTTTCACTTATAAAGCTGTCTTTTCATCTTCCTCCTTTTCATTCAGAGTTGCAATTATGCAAAAATCCATGCCAATTACCTCTTTTCCTACAACTAAGTAGAAGATGCACAGGATCTTTTTCTGACACTGAAGCCAATTGTTAGGTCCTCTTTCTATCTGAAGCAGACAGGTCATCTACCAGCTGTCTTTGGAGAGCACTTCCTGGGCTGTTCCATATCTGGCCCAAAGCAATGTCTAGAAACTAATAGTTGGCATTGGACAGCAGTTTTATCAAGGAATTTTGTTTACTACTATGTTTGCAGACAAGATATCCAGATTTGACTTTCTCTGAAGATTTGAAGAAATTAAGTAGCACTGTTTGATGAAATGGAATTAATTTACCAAATATATTTGTTTGACAATGTTTTAAAATGTACGACAGCTTATCCTGAAGTAAATATTTCAGGTAGGTCTAATGAATCCCACTTTTACGCATTTGTTGACACAGTTCTCTTTATGCATAGTAACAAATGTATGGGACTAGCTTGGAGGTAGATGCTTACTGGAAGATATTGACAGTTGAGTAAAAAATTGGCCTTTACCAGTTGTTCAGTCCAAAAATACTTTTAAATGTGTATCTGGTCTGAGTGTAATTAGTGCAACCTTACACAGGTTTAGTCATGTATGCAGCTTGATGTTAAGTTTATAATTTTATATGGTAAAATACCATGGTGGAATGCTGGCTGAAATGGGTCCTTCTATACAAATATAAAATGGGTATTAAATCCAACAGCTGTAGGCTCTGTATGAAGAAAGGTCAGTAACATTTCCCCATGTAACTTTGTGCCCGCTACGCTGAATAAGCAATTTGTCAAGGCCACTCCACATGTAATGATCCATGAATGAGCAACCCATTTCAAGTTTTCAGCTGAGATTGATGCAAAGCAGGATACTCAAAGATGTTCACTTTGTTCAGTGCTTAAATGCTTAACTATTTATTAAGTGTTACATGAAGCATAAGGTTTTAATTGCTTTGCATACAGTGTCTATGATAATTCCTTATCTTTTGAGCTAACTTTTGAAATTACTAGTACAGACTCATTCATGCAAAGGGCTTTGAGTCATGACAGGAGACTGTGTGGATTCTGCTGTGGGATTCAAACATCTACTTGCTTTTTTGACTAAGCAACAAATAAACATGCTTGACTACAGAGAAGAGTATATCTACAGGTTTTTACTGCACTTGTTACTAGAAATATTTTAGCGTGTTGTAATTAGATTCATAGTATCACCATTTATTTGGTTTTTAATTAAAAACCTTCCTAGATTTTAAGGTACATATTTACACTAACTATGTTAATTTTGTCATCCAAAATTTTCAAAGTAATGGGGATCTTCCATTTTCAAAATCTTGTGTTTAAGAAATATTTATGCTCTAGTACACTGAAAATCAGAGTACCTTAGTGCCTCCCAAGCTACATGTTCAAAATTCCTAAGATATTTACTGTCATCGAGACTATTTAAATTAGAAGATTTTGGAGGGCAGGAGCAGTCCTGAATTGGTACATCAACACTGTGAGAGAAAATTGAGATTTTTATTTTTAGTTAGTTAAAAAAGATCAGAAAGAGCAATTTAAATATGAACTAGGAAATAAAGAGAAGCATGCAGCTACTATAAATCATATAATTGCTATTATAAATGTGTACAACTGCAGCCATGTTGCTTCTGCAATATATGAATAGATAAAAACATCAATATTTTAAGAAATGTGGATATACATATTTAACACCTCAGCAGAGCCATAAGCATGCATGGTGCTTTACAGATAAATAAAAGTGATGTCTCCTTACCCCAAGGAACTGAAAATCTGATTTAGATACAATGCATGAAGAGATGACGAATAAAAAGCTGGATGAGAGGTAAAAAGAGAGCATGGGTCAGAGTAGTCAAATGCTTTTTACTACAGTTGCTCTTTCTTGATTTTATGTAATGTATTTTAAGGATGACATCTAGGCCAAAGATCAATGCTGC
>VXBU01009907.1:132997-276189 GCA_013400315.1 Bombycilla garrulus | reverse complement strand
AAGTATTTAAAGTATTTAGTTTTGAAAAGGGCAGCCTTCTAAGAAAGATGTAGTTCTATAAAGTCTGTGGAGGAGAGCAATACAAATATAGGTAAACTACTGCCAGCTGATGGATAAGAGCAATGAAAGTATTCCATAGTCTGGCTGATAGAAGATTATTAATAATGCTGATGGGAAGGAAAAAATGAATTAAATTAATTTTAGGTTGCAGAGTGCTGCAAGAAGTAGGTCCTGGAAGTTAGTAGAAGTAGAAAGTAAAGAAATTGAGGATGATGTGATATGATATGAGCAGAGGCAAATAAGAGGGAGATAAGCAAGAATAAATGTGAACAAGCAGGACTAGATTTGGAAGTAAATAGGAAACATATGAACATTTAATTTGGAGTCAGCTAGAAGGTCAGCAGTAAAAGATGCAGGGCAAATAGGAGAAATGATTGTGAGGAGAAAAGGTTGGGTAAAGCTTAAGATTCAGATGGTGTTAATTTTCTCCTTATATATGCTTGAATGAAGCAGAAGAGAAAATGAGATACAGAGAATGCTGACTGCAATGGGAAGTGCAGAGCAGAACTAGAACTGACAGTAAGCAAGGTGGTGCAGTTAAGAAGATTTTAAAAATTGAACTTCAAGTTAAATGCCGTCCCTTCTGGATAGCTTTTTTTGTCGTTTTTCCCTCAGACTTCTAAGAATTGTTATGAAACCTTGTATTTATTGTTGTCACTGTACACTCCAACCTTGCTCTCATGAACTAACCATTTAGTATGTGTCATAGATACGTACAAGCTTGCTTTTGCTGCATTCCCGTGCACATAAATTTATAATGCATTACTTCAGTCCATGAAAATATGATTTATTGTTAAATTAAATATGGATGACATAATGCGAGCCCCTTGGGTCAACTATAAGCTTGAATGTTATTGAAAGAGCTGCAGCAGCTCTGTTTCTTCATTGCTGCAGACAAAAATGCCTCTAAAAATAGAATACAACAATGCAGACGTATTAAGGAGTCTCTGTGATGTGCTGTCCCTGGCATAACATTGCCATGTGACATTTTCAAGAACTATAAATACATTGACTGCATTATTGTGTAGAAGTTAAGAAGCTTTGCAGTAGTCACTGCAGAAGCATTAAAATCGGGCTGAATTTGTTGTGAATACTATGAGGGATTCAAAGCTTTTAAAAACCCAAACCAACTCAAACAAAATAAACAACTGAGGAACTCTTGAAATCATAAAGATATAGCTGTGATAGTAAAATATTTTATCAGTTTTTAGTGTAATTTTAAATGGTCCAGAAGACACAAGTACGATTCCATAAAGTTCCAGTTAAATGTCAGTATTATAAGTCCTCATTGTACAAGAACAGATATAATTTCTTTGAAAAAGTATCTGAGACTGTTTTGACAACAGAAGTTACAGTTACTCCTCTGTAGCAGTATTTGCTTATTTGTCAAAGTTTATACATAATTTTTCACATTAACCTTTTAATCTGAATGTTTTAACCTGCAAAAATTAGTTTTTTGGAGGTTTTTTTTTAACTCTTGACCAGCAGTTTTGTAGTGCAAAAATGTGAAAGAACATTGTTTTTCTCCAAAATGTCCTGTAATCTGCCTTCAAAATTATCTTCAGTGGAATAAACCTCACAGTTGTGACCTTGTGAGCTTGTGTTTGGAAACTTTCTACTGGAATTAGGATAATGCAAGTCTGGCCAGTACAAAACAGAAGACGATCTCTGAAACAAAGAGATGTGAGTGAATTTCTTCATTGCCACTGTCTTGATTTTGATTATTAAAAAAATGAAATTAAAAGACTGATTTATGCATTAGCCGTTAGATGTCTACGGATTGATCAGCTCACCCCAGGAGAAAGAACGGTAAGGCACAGGAGCTTAGTGTGCAGTATTAGAAAGAGGATAGCTAGATTGAGTGGTGTAAGTTCAAGTTTTCAGGACCAGGGATGTAGCCAGTATTTCACATCCTCACAGAATACCTGGGATGTGCTTTGATTCAGAAGTAAACAGCCCCCCAGTGAACTGTCAGTTTTCAAAAGCATTATCAACTGCAGTGCAAGAATAGCTCCTGCTCTGTAGAGGAGGGATACAGTGTGGGAGGCTTTAGTTACCTCAGAGAGGATAACCTAAGTAATCAGCCACTGTGGATGTTGTACTACTTGCAAGATAGCTCATGATTTAAGTCCCTGCTAAGAAACCTCTTCGGAGTATCAGTTTTGTTACAGACATAATATTTTCTTTGCTTAGCTGTGCTACCAGATTGTTGAAGCAAAATTCAGTTTTCAGTTTTGCTGCTATTTGCCTTAGTTGTGCAAGCAAAAACTGGGGATCTCAACAGCTAACTAGTTTCTAGTCTCCAAATCACACCTATGTGGCCAGAAAGTTAGAGGCGATTACTGCTCACCTGCACTTTAGGGAGTTCCTGTAGGAAATGTTTTTTACATGTACAATGTAATCCCCACATTAGAAGTAGCTACTGTAGTTTTTTTATCCTTTTTTTTATTATTATTATTGTACAAGATGAAAGACAATAACAACTCTGCTGAAAAAAAATCATTAATAAAAAGGAGGGACTTTGGCCTTTATGATGAATAAACCATTTTTTCTGAAAATTGTGAATTTAAATTCATCAGATGTGGATAGCACATAACATCGAGTTTGATATCAGTTCTAAGCCACATGCTTGGTATGGAGTTACCTTTCAGAAGTAAATGCACTGAATCCACAGAGGCACATAATTAAAAACTACTGCGTGTCTTTGAGATAGCTTTTAATTTATATCTCCCCTTTTTTAAGATAATACAGCTAAAAAAACTCAGGCCCATTAAGTACATTCTAAATGCTTTCTTAGGATTTTATACAGGATCACTATTCACAAAAACTACGTTAATATATAATACAGTTTGGCTAAGCTTTTCCACATTGACATATATCGTTCCTGTAATTGAGAGATAAGTTCAGTTTATTAGAATAAACATCAGTATTTAGATATCTATAACTTCTTAGTCACAGATTTATATTCCAAAAAAGAGATTTTCCTTTTAACAGGAAACATCTCTCTTCTTAGGGCAGAGCATATTACCAAAAATATTATGAAAATTTGTTCAAAGGGTATTACAGAATTTGAGAGAAAGCTATTAAATGTTGTAGTGATGGTACAACTTTTATCCCAAGATGTTCATATGTTTCTGAGTACTTTCCATGGGATGTATTAATGCTCTGCTTCTCATCTGGCTAAGTGTCTGCTGTTGACTATTTAAGTAGATGGACCTGTGATATGATCATCCTTATGTTCATTTGACTGTTACTGACAAATGGATCTCTTCCAAGACACATTTTTAGAACTGCAAATAGAAAAACAAATGAGAAGATAAACTTAGTTAGGATCTACTCTATTAAAAAAAACTGTGTTTTGAAGTGCTTGGGTTGGTAGCTAGTATACTACTATCCAGCTTCCAAGCTAGTTATTTCTCATTATGTTTCTGTGATAATAATAGCTCATCATTTGATTTCATGGGAGTTATTGTCATTCTAAAGGGCTGCAAATGTTATAAATGCAGCTGTACAGGGAACATTACAATGTCAAATGAAGTAGTGTCATTACAAATCTATGTATATGCTGCCACAATGTCAATACAAAATGAAAGAAAACATTGATCAATAGACCATAGTATCAGAAGTGATTGGATATAATGCAAAAAATGCATTATCTCTTATACAGTCTTGTTAAATGAAAATACAACTTTCAGGCTATAAAAACAGTGCATTGAATTTGAACTCATGTGTGTCTGGTTGTTGAAAGCCACTGCAATTTTTACTAAGCAAGTATGTGCCCCTTCATGCATTAACACATACGTTCAATGTGACCTACTTTATAATTGCTGTGGGAGTTTGCCTTTGCATTTTTTGAGAGTTTTCTGTTCAGATTTTCAACCATAGCATTGCATTAGCTTATTTGCATTGAATCAATTTTGCTAAGGGTTCTCACATTTTTATATAAAGAAATACTTAGCTTTGTTACACTGGGAATGAAATATCTTGATATCAATGTTAAATAAGGGAAATTGAGGTAGCACAAGTTCAGTGTAATTTAGCTAAGATCAAAAAGTAGATGGGATAATAATAGGAATAATACCTGGATTTTTTTTGCTCTCCTGTTCTGACCCTGTATGCACAATGTCACATTACTTCTGCTAACAGACATTTTGAAATAAACATTCATATCACAGAATATGAACATGTACTTGAATGCATGGTGTACATCTTTCAAAAACTCTAATGGGAAAAATCATCTAGTGGACTTGTATGGTAGCTGTAAATTAAATACAAAATGTTACTATTTCAAACATATTAAGGACACTTATCCCTATTGAAGCAAGTCTGATGTTTGAACAGAAGATTTTTGGGGAGTTAATAATTCTATTACACGGTGGAATAATTTGCCCAGAAAAAAAGATGGATGATTATGTTTCTCGGAAATAAAAAAAATCAAATGATCAAATAGTAGAATAAGTGCAAAGCGTTATACCTCTATAAGAATGCTGTATCTCTCTGAATATAACACAATTTAGAATATATAAATTGGAAAAAATCCCACAGCTTTTACTTCTTCATGCTAGAATAACAGAAGACCAGCTACATGAAGTCATTTAGAGTTCTCTAATAATTTATTTTAAGAAAGAAGGAAATATAAGAAAATGAAGTTCTGGAAAGGAGAATCAATTATATAATGTTCATGATAAATGCTTAAAAATTTATTTTACATTTTGTTTTCTTACAATAATGTAACAGTTAAGTGTATTTCCTGGTTATTCCCTGAAAGAAGGGACCCTCTGTTGGTGTCACTATTTTACTCTGTAAAAGTAACACTTGAAAGTAAAGACCGTCCCAATATTTACAGTAATTCAGTGTTCTATTTTCAAATGGTGCATCCTGGAACATTTACTCAGTGTAACAGTCCCTTGAAAGCATAAGAATGTAGGGCTTTTGCAACAATCTTTAATTAGAGAGAAAATCTGGAGGGAATTGGGCTTGTATGGCAAGTATATGCTAGTGCTAGGCTCAAGGGATTAATTGTCAATTAAAGAGGAAAAAAATTCGTCTGGAATGTTTGTTTGCAAAACAAGGAAAGAATGTCTGCAAAGGTTCCTTCTCTTGCATCTCACACCATGTCTCCTCTGTTTCAATATTTAAGAAGCCTTTAATGTACTTCTATGTTGGTCTTCCTTTTTATTCCCTCAGAAACACCATTGGTTTAGGCCAAGCAAGACTTTTGAATTCCTAGAAACCCTCACTGTCTATGCAGCTAAAGTGTAATTTTTTTATTGATGTTCTTTGTGTTGCCTTATTTGTTGGTATGGAATAATAAAGTTTATGTGGACAGCTGGTATGGGAACTTTACAAAAGGGCTTAGGCAACAAAGAAAAACTTTGATTTTTCAGAAAGAAACAACTGTGTGTGCCTTAGGTGTTTGAATGTTTGTATAAATAAGTCAGAAACAAACAACAGTATTGCCTTAGTTTGCACTCTTCTTTCTTGGAAGTATAAGAATTTATATGAAGCACAATTTTACAAAGAGAGTTCAAAATAATATTTTTATATACTGTGTATCTTTTATAATCGGATTCTTACCAATTACTTGGATGATTTTTTAAAAAAAATTACAAACCAATGCTTGTGTTACTGAAGAGACAGGTTCAGTGAAGAGCTCAAGCAGTATATTTTTTGCCTGGACTAATACCTTCACTGCAGTATGGAGTATCATGCTGTAACAACTGGAGCTCTCATGTGCTTTTCAAGTTTATTCTTCAGTCACCAGGCATTGTAAAACCAAATCTACAGATCCTAAAGGAGTGAATAAGCATGGCTGAATGAAGAGCCAGAGACAAATTCTTTAGTCTTTGCAGAAGGGGAGAAGAGAGTGCTTTTGGCTTCTGCAGCTTCTGAAAGTCATTTGAAAGCTCTCTCTTGGACTTGCATGCCTTTTATATCTGCAACTTACACTGTCGCCTCTGATCTCACCAACCAGCTTTATGCTTGTCTGTCAGTCTTTTTCTCATGAGATATCCCAGCAGCTCGGAGCAGCTGGGTGCATGAGTAAACAGTCTCCAGGTTCTACATCCTGTTCTTTACTCAACATCTTTATAAGATTCTAAAAAGGATCTTTCACTAAGAAATGCAATTTGCAGAGCTGAGTGGGGCAAAATCATCAGTGTTCCCTTGTAGGTGTTGGCTTTGCAGAGTGGGCATTAATTTCAATACTGGGCTTGCATTCTGAGGCTTGAGTAACACAGCGTTTTTTTAAGATAGGTTACAGCATCGGGGCCATGGAATCCCCTTCCCATTTATATTCTTTTGTGTATTTCTTCTATTCCTATTTGACGATCATGGCATTTCTCTTCCCCCCAGCCCCCACTTTCCTTAT
Source organism: Bombycilla garrulus (assembly GCA_013400315.1). Taxonomy (NCBI): domain Eukaryota; kingdom Metazoa; phylum Chordata; class Aves; order Passeriformes; family Bombycillidae; genus Bombycilla; species Bombycilla garrulus. Next base: position 269,759 of record VXBU01009907.1, on the reverse strand, counting down.
CTCCATTAGTCTTGTGTTTTCCAGCAGGCAGATGCTGATTTTTCTCATCCATGTGTAATCCAAATGAAATTTTCATTTTCCATATTTTATAGTCTGCAGCTATTCACCTTTTTAAACACAGGCAATAGCAGTCCAAGGGAGAAGAATTCACTCACCTCCTGGGGAAACTAAAAATGATCATAGTCTAGCAAGTCAGTCTTTAAATGTCCTTTGCCCATTCCACCCTCCCCTCTGCTACGCTTTAAGTATTTAAATCTGCCCCCTACCAGTCAGACTTCCTCACCAGATGGTGCCTTCTGACTAGCTCTGCCTTTCTTCAGAGGATGAATAAGTACAGCAAAGAGCATAAGAAACTGGTGAGACAGCTACTGGAATATTTCATCAGTGCTAGTGTCCACTTTTTCAAAAGGATAGTGAAAAATGGGAGAGAGCTCAGGAAGGAGCCACAAAAATGATTTGAGGGCTAGAGAAAATGCCTTACTGCAGGACTCTAAAAGAGCTCAATCTGTCTACCTTATCAACAAGAAGATTGAGAGGTGACTTGATTACAGTGTACAGGTACCTTCATGAGAAAAATATACTAGGTACTAAAGAGCTCTTTAATCTGGTGAAGAAAAGCACAAAAAGAGCCAATGGCTAGATGCCAGACATTAAAATGAGAAATCAGACATATTTTTTAACAGTGCAAGGAATTAAATATTGGCACAGATTACCAGGAGGACGGCATTCTGCACCTCTTACCTTTGCATCAGTGCTTAGCGTAGTTTGAAAGACTACTACTTAGTCAAATGTGAGTTTTGGATACATACCAGGAAAACTAGTGCTATTTAAGAGCCTGTGATTCACTGAAGATAAACCTAGATAACCTTATGATCTCTTGGCTTTTAATTCTATAAATATAGGAGTGCCGTCTGCAAAGACAGTTCATGAATCATTAAAATAAATCTGGTATGAGGCATACCCTGGCAATATTAGACACTGATTTTGTGGAAGTAGATTTGCATAAATAATTATTTTATTAGCCTAAAGACAAAGCTAAAACAAACAAACAAGCAAAAAGGAATGAAGTGATCCACAGTATATGATTTTAATATTTTGATAATTTAAGGTATTGTAATTTTTGAAGTCAGGACAATTTGAAAATATATACCTCATTTTGTAAAGAAAAATCAAACTGTTTCTTTGGGAAGAGTTTAAATTTGAATATTTTTTTCCCAAAATCTTTCCATTTTTTTTTCTTTCTGGCTGAAAGAATTCTGCCTTCCTTTCACCATAATTGCATTTATGGTATGCTTGTTTTCAATAAGAAAGCTACCTGAGGTTCTTCCAGAGATATAGGGAAACATGATCCATATTATTGTCTCATTGGTTGTTCTTACTTGTTCTCCTCTCTGAGAATAATTCTCATTTATGCAGGCAGTAATAAGGTTTTAAATGATGTAATCATATATTGTTGTGAAATGGTCATGGCTTTATCTTTAAAGATAAAGATTTTTTAAAAGGTTAATTATGTTCCACAAATTGTTTTAAAAGTAGAATGTTAATATTATTGTAAGACTCCACTTGGAAGGCAATTTCCCTATCTAATATATATAGTTTAATCTCAATATACATCCTTCTTTTCTTCCCTATTGCTACTGTTTCCCAGTGTTGTTCTATGTATTTTTTTCTTTTGTGTTTATTCATTCACCTGTGGGTATTTGTTTCCTTTCCTCTAGCAAGAATTCACTTAGTTAGGCCATGCATATTTATCTTTTCTCTTGGTCTTAACTCAAAATTTATTTTTTTCCATTTCTTGATGCCTTTTGTTTTTCTTTCAGCTTCATTCAATTTCTCACTTCCTCTCCAAACAAATCATACCCAGAACATGAGACTCTAAACACTAAAACAAGTGTTACAGCTTGGAGGCTGATCTCACAGGTAATATGTGTTTCAAGTAAACTCTGATGCAATTTCAGCCAAGGAAAAGGCAAGGGGCAGATTCAGATCTAAGACTGGAAAAGTGACAGAGGAAAAAAATATCAATCCAATTTACAAGGCAGAGTTGTATGTAGCATGGCTTAGTGGCTGAAGCAGGAGAACAGAAGATCTCAACAGCGTGGCCAAGGCAGGTGAGATGGAAAATAGAGGTAAGGAGGACAGAGTGCCAGCAATAAGCCTTAGCTGGAACCTAAGTTAGAAAGTCTGCTCTAGCCATCATGAGATATTAGGTACAGAAACTTTATGAGGTTTTTCTCCACCTGGCACTAAGGAGATGTATTCTCACACTTCATATCTTTCACTGGTATTATCTCATATATTTTTACCCCCTGTATAGTGGGAAGCAGCAGCCATCATCATCACCCTCTCCATCTAATCCGCTGTGAATCTGCTCTCCTTGTTTTACAATGTCTGGATACCACTGATCTCTCCACATTGGCCACAAAAAGCATCCCACATTAGGGCAATCTTTCAGTCTAAACCTCCACCTCTGTTGGGTCATGGGCACTCATGATTCTGTCTGGATGTCTCCTCTCTCTGCACATTTTTGCGCATCATAGGCTATCCCCCAGAATTTTAGAACTATTCAAGAAGTTCATCCTAGACAAGTAGAGAGCAAGGACATAGGAAAACATGAAAGTAGATTCCCTTTCCTTATACACAATGTAAGCTTAGCAGGGTAAGCCCTGAAGTTATAGATCAGAATCCTTAATTGAATGTTCCTAGTAATAAGAATTTTTCTGATGTGGCAACCTGATCATAATAGTATGTGGGGAGTGATGGTTTATTTGTTTCTGTGGTATCAGTTTTTTGGTGGTTTGTTTTGTTATTTTTGGTTTGTTTTTTTCTTATAAATCAGCTGTAATCAAAGGCTCAAATATGTGCATGCCTCTGCACTGGCAGTCAGCCTGAGCCTTTTGCCAGAGCTCATTCCTGCATACCATTTATTCTGAGTAAGTGACAGAATAATGCACTCAGTATATTCTGTGCATGGTCTGTAACTGGAGGTGGCAGTGTTCTGATACATCCTTTCCATAGTCATTTTTAGTCATGAAAAGTCCATTTCAAGTCTTTCGGTCCTAATCTATGTTTTTAAATAAGCAAACTGTGTGCAACTGTATGAGGGTTGTAATAGAGAAGATTAATATGATATGAAAAATGTCTTTACTTAAACAAAAAGGTTTTCCAGGACCCTAGTTTTATTCATTCATGAGCAATGTTTATAAATTACATACAAAACATACTGTGGCGTAGCATCAGTTCTGTGTGCAAAAAAGCAAATCAGGTAACAGCAGAGACATCCCTCTTTGTCACAGATAGCTGGAAGTATGACTATGCTGCATGGTTGCTATAGTTATGCAAAAGATTTCAGATTAAAAAGAGCAAGCTGGACACTGTGAAACCAACCTCTTGTTTTAGCCTCCTACCAGTAATAACCAAGCCTTGCTGCAGAGTTGATATTTTTTACTTTCCATGGGTGAGAAGCAGTTCACTCTGTGGAGCAGTGAACACTTTCCTTGTCCTGCAGAATTTCATGAAATTTGAGAGATTTTAGAGAAGCAGTGGAGCGGCTGGATATGAGCTGAAGAAGACACTTTGCTATAGCATCCTACTCCCTTGAACTGGTCCCAGCTGCAAAAATGGCACTATATTTTTATTGATTTTTTTTAACAGCCAAACCACTGTATGTACCTGAATCTGTAAAACAACAGAGTATTGATCTATTACAGAAAATGATCTATTTAAAGTATCTATTCTCTGATAGTCTGAGGTGCAGAGACATCTATTTGCTAGTGTAGCCTGGCACTACAGCTGCTAGTTTTCACCATTCGGGTGTAAATTTAACCACTGCTCCTCCTTAAAGTAACCTATTACTTAAATCTTCCACCATCTGTTGCCACATATATATATGTATATATGTATATATGTATGTATGTATATATGTATGTCTTTGTGTCTGTGTAGGCATCTGAAACAGAAGAGCTTCCAACACACTTGGATATATTTTCCCAACAAGCAATTTGTTTAACAGGTTTGCACTACAACTTCAAAATTATTTCACTTAAAAGGACACTGTGGACTTTAATTAAAAAGATTCATTTGGATTTTAATAATTCCTTAGGGGCTTTAAATACAAATCAGTTTCTATACCAAAAAAGTTTTCCTTTTTGTCTTAATCCATCTGTTTTGGGGAAGCCAGTCCATGTGCTGCTGGACTGTTAATAGTGCTTCTTCTTCTACTGTATCTAGCTTGCTTTAAGAAAAAAAAAAAGTGTATTTTTGATTGGTTTACACTCAAATTCAAATGTTTCTTTTACAATAAGAAATTGGAAATTGGAACTGAAATTGAGCATTTTTATTGGTCCAGACATACTTGATTAGAGTGTGGCTTGTGCAGTGCCGGTTGGGTCTCTAAGTGTGATATGGTAAATCTGCCCTTCTGTTACACAAGTGCAACCTTGAAGTCTCCATTAATAGGGAATCTGTATAGCTGGGACAAAGCTTTCTAGTTGACCTAATTGTGTATTTGACATTTTTGTGAGTGGTATTGTTAGACGGGGATCACAGATTATGCTGAGTTGGAAGGGACCCACAAGGACCATAGAGTCCAACTCCCAGCCCTGCACAGCATCTTCTCCAGGAGTCACACCGAGAGCATCATGCACATGCTTCTTGAGCTCTTTCAGGATTGATTCTGTGACCACCTCCCTGGGGAGCCTGTTCCACTGCCCAGCCTCCCTCAAGGGAAGACATCCAACTTAAACCTCCCCTGACACAATTCAGGCCATTCCCTTCAGTCTTGTCATTGGTCAGCAAGGAGAAGAGATCAGTGCCTGCCCCTCCTCTTCCCCTTATGAGAAAGCTGTAGCATGCAATGAGGTCTCCTCTCAGTCTCCTCTTCTCTATGCTGAAAAAAACAAAGTGACCTCAGCTGCTCCTCATATTTCCCTTTACCACCTTTGTTGCTGTCCTAGGTTACAATATAAGANCTTCCTTCTACTGGATTCCCAGAGGAAGGACCAGACCTTTCAACATCACCACTGGACCATTGGAGGAAAACTTTGCCCTTCTACAGGATCTCTGCTTCAGCAGAACCATCTGTCACCCCAGGAGCACTACTGGAGCCACCATTCCAACTGGACTGCTACCAACACCCTGACTGACAGGATGTCAGGTTGTATCCTAACTGTCAGGTTTTGTCTTTTTGTTTAATACTGCATCTTGTTCTAATTTTCCTATTAGGTTGAAGTTTGTTGGTTTTTGTTTTACTTTATTTCCTTTATGCATATTAAAAAACTGTTATTCTTATCCTCATATCTTTGACTGAGAGCCCCTTTAAATAATTTGGAGGGAGGGAGGGGGTTTGCTTTTTTTTTTTTTTTTTCTATTCTAAAAGAAGCTCCTGCCTTCCTTGGCAGGCACCTGTCTTTCAAAACCAAGACAGTTGCCCTCTTCTGGACACTCTCTAACAGCTTAATGTCTTTCTTATATTGCAGTGGCCAGAACTGCACACAGGAATTTTTATCTGAAGATGGCTGAACATACCACATAATTAAAATTCCATATTCCAAAATCAGTAAGAGATTTGTTTTTAATGTCAATGTGACCAAAATCTAATTATATATGAAAATACATTCCATTGAGTAGGAGGTTCTGAGTCCCATCATCTTTCACAAAAAGGAATTCGTACCTTTGGAATCTCAGCGGATGTACAGACAATCTTTGTGTTTTTCAATAGTATTTCCTAGTCCTTTCTGCGTATTTCCATACAGAGAAACATAATTCAAATGTTTAGGCTTTCATAAAGTGTAAAAATTGTAATGCTGTATGGCATCTTTGTCATACATCTGTATTAGCAACCCAGATTGGCACATATATTATTAGGATTTTGATTGCCTTTCTTTGATCTTTCTCTTTAGCTTTTATTGTTTATGTTTTTGAAATCTAAGCCTCAATCTAATCTAATTCCATTCTGCATGTCAATTTTTCTCCTTTCTTTTTCTGTAAAATTTGCTAACTCAGTCTAGGTATGAGTCAGTCACACACATGATATTAAAGTAATGTTCTTTTTTATTCTCTGGATTATTAAACATCTATTTAAATTCATATATATCATTTGCCTGCACATGCCAATTGCATGATTTAATGTTTTTTGGTACTGAGACAGATTCTGTGTATTGTAATACGTCAATTCCAGAAGTTTTCATAAAAGTCTATTTCACAGTTCTTATTTTGTGGTCTATGAGGAATCTTGTTTTTTGAATAAGTATTGATTGCATAGTACAAATGTACAAGCCTGCCTTTTATTCAGAAAGAATAAACATGGTTGACGATAAACGAGAGCATGAATGGCAAACCAGTAGGAAAAATGTACCCCAACACCTGCAAATTAGTAATTGTCCTCACTCTAAAATTTGGTAAGTGCAAATGTTTATGTGCAATGACTTCTGTAAAATCAGTTTGAAATCCGAGATTTGACATTTTCATTTTAAATATGGGATGCTTTCTATGGATTTCTTGTCCTCACAAATTTCTGTAAAATTTCAATTTCTGTGAATACACGATTAAATAATGCCATCTGTATTGGTAAGGAATAGCCAATATCTCCTCAAAAGGATCCCAAAGGGACAAGAAGAGATCAGCAGTAAACAAGTATTCTCAGCAAATACCATATACTACCATTTTGATTATTATACTGAAGTCACACTAGGCAAGGGAGATACAACCTTCTTTCAGATTAAATAGTTAATGCAGATGAACCGGGGTTGGATTTGGTCCAATGTTTGTTAATAGTAACATCTTAAAAGTTGGGAAAATTTCTATAAACACTTTAAGACAGGGAGAGCAGAAGGTGTTTTTTACAGAATAATGACAATCAGGTTTTCATGGTGAGACACAGTTCAACTGTGATCATTCCTACCCCATCTCTTGTAAATTAACCCTCCATGCTAGTAGTCATTAATGGAAATGTCAAGGGTTTGGGGCTTTTTTCACAACTGTAAGCTCTGCTATGGATTTCTGCACAGTCAGAGCTTGAGGTCAATCTCTTTATCCATGCTGGATAAAGAGCAGCTTCATTCCTGTTCTGAATATTCATGATCCTGGCCATCAGTGGCCATATCTGGAGCACTTCCCAGTTAAGATTCGGAGAAGATAAAACCTGCAGATTTATGATAAACAGGTTTATTACATTACATTCAGGGGTTCCCTCCATTATTTCCATTATTAATATGCCAAGTAGTTAGTTGGATAATGTTTGCTTTCATACTTACAAATCTTCTTGCTCTGCAGATTTTAGATGCTATAAAGTTGTCACTTTCAAATAATGCTTTGAAAATGCTGATCTTGGGAAATTTTCACTATTTCTCACTACGTGTCTTGACTGATCTTCAATGTTTAACTTCACTGTGCAGCTTTAATATGAAAGGAAAAACTGGGGAAAATGGAAAACACTCTGCAATACCACTGTTTGAAATCTCTGTGCAATCACCAGTAGACTTCCAGTATTTCATAACCCCAAAGGAGATCAGCTGGTTGCTGAATGAACTTCTAACATGATGATTCAAATATGACTCAATCTTGTCAAAATCGCCTAACACCTACTCAGTACCACCAATTACAAAACTCTTTCTTACCTGTCTAGATGTATTTATTGTCTGTCAGATAAGTAATTTATTCAACTCTTCTTGTTCAGCTATATAACTGCATAAAATGGAATTTAAAAGATATTTTTTTTCTGCATATATTATGCTGTGACTGTTGTAATTTGTAAAATAAATCATTCCCTGTATCTACTATCACAGAAGCTGGAAGAGTGGTCAGATGTAGCCTCTGAGAATACATACCTAGTCTACGTGATACTCAGGTTCAAAATTTACATCTGTTCTGTATCAGTTTGGGGGGGACTAGATAGAGATACCAGTTTTGCTTCAGTCTGGAAAGCAACATTCCCATGTTACAGCTCAGGACGGCTGTATATGTTTGAATGAAAAGAATTAGAAATTACTGTATAATACATTGCAATGGAAAATCTTATATCATGTTCAAGAAGATATAAACAGTACTGCCACAGACACAATGTTTACCGCCATGGTATAAAGTCAATAATTTTGATAGTGTTACAAATATTCATGGTGTCAAAGCTTTTTACCACAATGGCTTAAAAGTATACTATATTTTCAACAAATAAGCTTCTCAACATTTTTCAGATTTAGTCTCAAAATACTTTAGCAAATACATATGCCAATTCACTGATTTAGAAAGGAGTTTGGGAATTGACTTAAGGAACAAGTTTTATAATAAATAGAACAGGAGCTAATACAGAGAATAAAGATCAGAGCAAGTTCAGTTCAGTCCATTGCAAAAGAAATTTGGTAAAATTAGGCAGAGGAAATGGAGCAACAGTGATGGAGGCAACAGTATTTTAGAAGGAAATACTTGCAAGGAGACAGAACTAAAGGAATAGTCAGAATAAGCATGAGGCATGTGCATAAACTGGAGATAAAGAGCAAAGCTGCCATGAAGAAAGTTGCACATTCATCCTTAGGCATGCAGCATATAAGGAAGCCGTGAAGAGTCCAGCAAGAACAAGACACCACAGAAGCAAGGCTGCAGGCAGAAGATCAGATTTAAGAGTCATTAATACTGGGAAATAACTGGGTCCAGGAGAGCTGGCAAAGACATCCAGACAGTGACTAGGAAGATAGAAAAGGGAATAATGACAGAGCCTTGAGAGATGCCAGCAAAGACAGGGAAGAAATAAAGGATCCATCAGCACTAACTCTCTAATGCTGTCAGCCAGATGAAAAAACAGTGAGGTTGGTGCCACATAAACCTAAGGGTAGGAGTTTCTTATGGAGTAGTAGGTGGCCTATGGTGTCAAAGTTAACAGAGCTATCGAGGAAGAATGAGCACCAAGAAATGACCTTACAAGAAATAGGCATTTAATGTGAAGGATGACAAGACAAATTAGATATTTGGCAGTCTACCTAAAGCAACTCCTTCAGCTACTGTGACCACCTACATTGGCAGAGTAATTAGAAGATTTTCCAAACAAAGGAATAAATGGCCTGATAGAAGCAGGGAGATTTATGCCTATTTATAATGTGCCTGTCATAACAGCATCCAGATATCACGGCAACCAGTCAAAGGAAGATAGGCACTATCCAGCAGTGGAATATTTCTTCTGTTATGGTTAGATGTGTTTGCTACAAAAACATATCCCAAACAAGCTAAATTTTAGCAAGGATGACAAAGCAGAGAAGGCTTGTCTATAGTGATATACTGTGTACATCTTCAGGATAGGAAGCATTCTTTCTTTGAAACTGAAATAATATCTTTTACAGAAATTTTTAATGGTGGTTCACTTCCTGAAGAAATAAAAAACCAGAATGACTTGACTAGCCAATGCAGACAAGAGCTAGTGCACCATGTAAAACATAGTGTTAGAAAATCCTGCTTAGGGCTTCAAAATAATGAACTCCTAATGTGTTTTTCTAATCAAAGTGTCAGCATGAAATTCACTGTATTTGGAGATCATTCTATGCATGGTATATATTCTATGCATGGCAGCAGTGTATCAAAAGTTCACCATTGATATGTTTTTTGTGTCTCATCTTTGAATTAGATTTGCTTTCAACTCTCTTTTTTAATAGTTTTAAGTCAAAAGCAATACAAACAAGAAAGGAAAAATGCTTATTGCATCTGTTTCAAGCTCCTTGGACCAACAGACATTTCTGTCAGTCTCACTTATATTTCCATATAACATTCTTTCGAACAGAAGTTTGATATGTAAAAGTTTTTTCCTTGAGATTTAGGCACACCATAAATCAAACAGACCCCTTGTTTCCCTATTTAGTCTACTGAACACAGACAGGAGTGTACTGCAGGCTCCTCAATGGCTTATTTCTAATACAAGCATAATGTTGTGCAGTTCACAGATTACAGCAGGATTTTTGTTGGTTTCACCCAGGCAATATTTTTCTGTCACAAAACCAGAGCTGTATTTCCACTATTGAATCCACATAAATGTAGCAGCTGTGGCCTCAATGGTGTTTTTAGGGACTAATTTTTTTCTGTTTCTCGCTTTGGCTTTGGTAGCAACATTATTCTTCAGAGATGGATTTTTGCTGTTACATTTCTTTAAAAAAAATTGAGCATATGTATAATAAGTGACATGCAGGCTTATATTTCTAGGAATGTGGAAGAAATAAGCAGTTTAGATTTGGTTTATCTTCTAAGTTAAACTAGCCAAATAATTCAGGCTCTCTTATCTTAATTTTTACCTGGTTTTGATTATCCAGATTATATGAGGATTGTAAAGTTTCTTGCAATTTCTCTTGATACTTTTTTCAAGAAAATCTCCAAACAGCTATGCAGACAATTGTTCCTTGATCATTTTTGTTACTCTTGTCTCACATCCACCATTGTATTTATGTAAATAGACAAATTCAGGTATAGCCAAGCCTCTGACATGATACAGGGAAGTGCAATACAGTCTGGTATTAATGAAAGAACAAAAACCAAATGGTTGCCTTACTTATCTAACAAAATCAGCACCACAACATTTGTGACATATAAAAGTCAAACAATGTGGTTATACTAATTTGTTTCATGGCATATGCATATTACTTAAAAACCCATTTGTTATTAGAGTTTGTATGTGGTCTAAATCATGCATGCTGCTTGCCTACTGTGCTGAGGATTGTAACTGGGAATTGGTGTGTAACCTTATACTTAATATATACACAGTGCACTTCAGATAGGAATATAATAAAGTTTCTCGCATTGAGAGGAAATTTTAAAAACTTCCACTTAAAAAATTCTAAATTATCTGCTTAATTCAGCTCGAATTTCACAACACTAAGCCATTACCCAAATTAGGCTCCCAAATGTCTTGAAAAGATTGTGGCTGGGAAGAGAAAGAAACATTGTCTTTTACTCATTAGCTTACAGGACATCGGTAGAAGGATGTTGCACAGATTGATTTTAATAGATAAAGCTGAAGGAAAGGGAGAGAAGCTGTGTTTGCTTTATGTGGCCAGGTTTTGGTAGTGGGGAAGCTATTGGGGTGGCTTCTGTACTAAATTGCCAGAGGCTTCCCCTATGTCCCATAGAGCCAATGCCAGCCAGCTCCAGGATGGACCTGCCACTGAGCAAGGCTGAGCCCATCAGGAATGATAGTAGTGCCTCTGTGGCAATATATTTCAGAAGGAAAAATGTTATTGTGCAAATGTAATTGCAGGCAGAAAAGAGTGGGTTGAGAATATGTGAGAGGAACAACTCTGCGGATACTAAGGTCAGTGGAAAAACAGAGGGAGGAGGTGAACCAGGCACCAGAGCTGGGATTCCCCTGCAGTCCATGGTGCAGGCCATGGTGAAGCAGCTGTGTCCCTGCAGCCCATGGAGGACCACAACGATGCAGAGGTGTGGAGGAGGTCCATGGCAGAACAGGTGGATGCCCAAGACAGGGCTGTGAATCCCTGGGAAACCAGTGTTGGAGTAGGCTCCTGGTCAGGACCTGCAGACCCATGAAGAGAGGAGCCCATGCTGGAGAAGCTTTCCTGGTAGGACTTGTGACCCTGTGGGGGACCCACATTGGAGGAGGCTGTGCCTGACGGACTGCACCCTGTGGAAGGGTGACCCACACGGCTGCAGTTTGTGGAGATGTGTTGCCTGTGAGATGGACTCATGCTGCAAGAGTTTTCCATAGGAGGGACCCCACTATGGAACAGGGGACTCCTCTTGCTGAACAGCAGCAGGAACAAGGTGTGATGAACTGACTGTAACCCCCAGTCCCTATGTCCCTGCCCTTCTGTGGGGAGGAAGTAGAGCTTGGGAAGGAGGGAGGGATGAGAGAAAGGTGTTTTTCAGCTTTATTTTACTTCTCATTATCCTGCTTTGACTTTGTTAGTAATAAATTCAATCAATATCCTGAAGTTGAGTCTGTTTTAGCCATAATGTTAATTGGTGAGTGATCTCTTCCATGTCCTTGTCTCAACCCATGACTCCTTCATAACAATTTCTCTCCCCTGTCCAGCTCCAGAGGAGAGTGATAGAGCAACTTTTGTGGGTGCCTGGTATCCAGCCAGGGTCAGACCACTACAGAAGCTTAATGTAATGTCCTACTGTGGTCCTCCAATCCACACTAGACCAGAACTTGTGTAAGCATAGAGAAGGGGAGCTGAACAACCTCCATGATTAAAACAGTATTGTATTCAGGTCTGCCAATCCTACTGTCAATTCTTTATGAGCAGCAGGGAAAGACTAATCCCCAGATTTACATAGAAAGACAGGCTATAAAAAGCAAGTGTTGCATTTTGGAGCATTGATTCATTTAAAATTGGAATACAAAAATATGAACCCATACACATTTCACATTGAATTTACGTGTTGTATTTTAATTTTAACCATTTCTTGTGATGTTGTCCAACTTACAGTATGTTTTATGTTATCCTGATAAATTTGATTAAATGCTTCCCCATCCCGAGAGAAAATCTGTGAGAAAGAGCAGCAGAAGATTGGAACAAAACCCATCTCTTTGAAATGCCCAGGTGGTACTGATATGGAGCCTTGTAGCAGCAGCAAGTCCTGGCTCCTCACTTTCCTTCAAGAAGAAGGAAGAAACAAAGGAAGTCACTCATAGATGAGTATCTCAGGAGTATTTAATTTCATGGAGCACCAGCCAACCTTAGGTGCAGTCCAAATTAACCGCAACTTAGAAGGGTGTAACCTGAGCTGGAGTAGGTAAAAAGTTTTTAGAAAAAAGTAATGCAGAAAGTTGTCATTCCATTCCTGTAAGATCATGGAATCACAGAAGCATCTTCGCTGGAAAAGACCTCTAAGATCATTGAGTCCAACTACTAATTTATAATTCCCAAGTCCACCACTGAGCCATGTCTCCTAGTGGTACACTTACACTCCTTCTCAATATCCCCAAGGGTGGTGGACTTAACCATTTCTGTGGGCAGTGTGTCCTAATGCTAGGCAACCCTTTCAGTGAAGACATTTTTCCCTAATATACAACCTAAACCTCCCCTGAGCAACTCGAGGCCATTTCCTCTCATCCTAACTATAACATAGATTCAAATTCTCTGTGAGAGATCCCCTAACTGTAAGAGGTTCATTGCACTAACTGATCTGCTTCTGACAATGGAGAGGAAAAGTTTAAAAATTTTTTGTTTAATAAAAAGGATCTACAATAAGAAAAAGTCATGTGTAAAATCTGTAACTTGCTAGGGGGAAAAAAATCACAAAGCTCTGCTGCTTAGATTAAAAACAAGTTGTTTTACCTTTATATACAATGCTTGCAATCTGCAGCTGTTCACAAAAGACAGGAAGACTTATACAAACAAGCAAGGTTGTTGGCTTTGTACTTTTATATTCTTACAAAGGATATGTATACTTTACCTCTTGCAGTGTTACATCTATGTGCTGTCCTTGAATCAAGACCTCTCATTTTGGCATTTGAAAGGGAGGAAAAGAGGGAAAAAAAATTTTGTTTTTACTTTGAGGAGAATATTTCATGGTTCTTCTTTAATGCAGTTTTCTAAGACCCAAGATGCTAAGTATTGTTTCACATTTTACAGATGGGGAAGGAACTAGATGAAAAAGTAGTGCTCTACATTCAGATCTTACACTGATGATTAATCTTAAAATTGCTGTTTCTTTTTTCAGTAGCTGACACATATCACCTCTATTCAGTTCAGTTTCTCAGGATCTAGGAATTAAATGAGATATTAGCTGCAACAATATTTCAATATTTGACTGGCCTATGTCCTAATGTTAGCTTCCTGATCTTTTATACTGTGGATGGCAGAGTTGATTTTCCTAGAATTGTTCTGGGACACATGTTAGACTGCAAAACTGTGGTGGATGCTCCACCCCTGAAAGTGTTCAAGGCCAGTCTGGAGGGGGCTTTGAGCAATCTGATCTAGTGGGAGAGCATGGGCACACAGTTTGTGGTGACTGGGAATGGGGCTGTGGTCAAGCCTCATCCCTAATGGGCTACAGCTGTGTGGGACAGGTGACTGGTATTGAAGGCTGTGAAACATGGAGTGCCAAGGTGTGCTGACCAATCCCAGAAGGGGAGAGAGGGCACACAGGTGTAAGGGATGTAAGATGAATGGTATAGAAGGTTGGATGGAAGAACGATGAAGGGCTGATGCTTCAAGTCACTTATGGTATTGGCCCTGAGTCCTCCTTCATCAGGTGCACTGGATGTGACCCTGGATTCAGGAGTCGAGTCAGGAAGAACGGAGCCAGGCGGACTAAAAGCCCACTCAACAAGAGGTTGCACAACTTGTAGGTAAACACACCGCTCCCAGGTGGGTGGCTGGGAGCTTAGGAATAGGGGCAGAAGAATAGCCCTTATGGGCCATCTTGCTGTGCATATTGATAAGTATTAAATGTGAAGAATAGGCACTACATACTTTTCCTATTTGGTGTAAGAGAAATGCTATTAAGGTGGATGGACAGACTGACTTTTTTGCAAAAACTTGGGAGGAGACAGCTACGACAGGAGACAAGGTAGCTACAAGATCACTGCCCACATGGCTCTTGGTTTGGGACATGTTGTTGCAAATGCAGGTGAAAGAGAAACGGAGCTGCTGCTGCCACTGCCTCAGTCCCGGCCACAACCGCTGCTCCAGCAGCCAACACCCCACTACAGCCGTGTCCCCTTTGCCTCCTTCTCCCTCTGAGACCACTCCTTCTGTGAAGGGTCCTATCCTGACAGTATCATCCAAGAATGCGCATTTGCCCCGGACAGTGATGATGAAATTCCACAGCCTTGGGAAGCGGAGCCAGCCAAGCCTGGCCATGGAGGAGCTGCTGTGACCCCAGGGCCTGCAGAGATTTGGGAAATCCTGTGCTGGTAGACATGACTGAAGCTTGCAGCAAGGCTGGGACAATACAATACCAGTTTGAGCAGCTTACAAAACCAGTTGCTGCAGCTGTGCAAATCTCCAGAAGCTGCCATCGATGTGGGCAAGTGGGGCATTTCAAGAAAAACTGCCCCGACCAGTCTGGTGGCTTTTCAGGGCTGGGGAACATCAGGCAATGCTTTGTGGGGCCGTGTGCCTGCTGCGGCAGACTGGGACACTGTGCCAAACAGTGCTATGCTAACTTTGGTAGCAAGGGATGAGTGCTGCTGCCCACAGGGCCACTGGGGGCTGGGAATATGTCCAGCTGCCCCTTCCGGGCTTATAAAGCACACTCAGTGCCATAACCAAGGGAAGAGCCGGAGTGGATGTCATTACACCTGTCTCAGTCACCACAGGCAACAACACGGTACGTGAAATGCTCTTAGGTGCTTTTGGACATTTGGGATACGGGTTAAGTGCATTAAAGTGTTACTTTGCGAGGGCTGTTTTGTGTTACCTGGAGTCATTGACACAGGCTATCTTGGGCAGATTTGTGCCATGGTGGGAATGCTAGTATTGTTCAGTTGCTGTATAAATGTATATGTCTGCATAGATACATAATTTTGCAGATGTATAATATAAGGGAGGAAATGGATCACAAGATATTCCTATTTTCTTTTTCATTGCATTATTTTTTCTAAAATGTTTTTAGGGAAAAGATGATTTGCATGCATGCACTGATGCAAAGCACCTTGAATAAGCCCGAGATCTCAGCTCAAGGTGAGAGGAATCAGGGATTTCAGAGTCACTACAATGGATTTGTAAAGATATAGTGTTTGCAAGAGGTGTAGTTAGGTTTAGGTGGAGTCTTAAAATGGACAGAAATAGGTCATTAGAGGCAGTGGGATGAGTATCAAGGATACTGAGAAATCTGTGAGGTCTCAGTATGAAGTCTCCCTTGCTGATACCTTTTGTGATGCAGTACCTAGTACAGAATCTGTTGAAAGAGAGGCTGGAGGGTTTGGGTCTACAGGCACCCCCAAGGTCATTGGGCCTAAATTGTTACTGACTCTAGATCTAATAGAAAGTGTTGTTTAAAACCCATACATGGTTCTCCCCACCCCCATTACTGCAAGTGACTGCTGCTGGTAGAATTGACACCGGAGCTGATGTCACTATTATTTCAAAGACATAGTGGCCTTTTAGTGGGCCTGCAGTAACTTCTGCAGGAGTTGGGGGACCAGCTGAGAGTTGCCAAGGTCTAGTACCTGTGAGTCTTGTTAATCCTGATGGGTGGGTAGCTATGATCTGTCCTTATGTAATCTCAGTACCTTTAGATTAGAGAGGATGTGACTGTTTGACCCCATGGTACAGCAACACACTCACTGCAAGTATTTGGGAGTGGAAATCTTGGACTAAGCTGTTGAACCTCAGATGGTGGCTATTCTGCATTCTAGACAAACACTGAATGGTTTGCAAAAATTACTAAGTACAGTTAATAAGATCAGACCACTGTTGGAATTATTGTATGTGCTGTTGGCACCACTTTTCAGTTTACTGAAAGGTGATCCCTCATTTTTGCCATCCAGGAGCTTGGGACAAGGCAGAACTGGGTAGAAGATGGCAACATAAAGGCTCTGTCTTATCCTTGCATGAT
This sequence comes from Bombycilla garrulus, assembly GCA_013400315.1. NCBI lineage: Eukaryota > Metazoa > Chordata > Aves > Passeriformes > Bombycillidae > Bombycilla > Bombycilla garrulus. The sequence continues at coordinate 253,259 of VXBU01009907.1, read as the reverse complement.
TATTGATGCTGTTAGAAGCTGTATAGCTATTGACCGAATTATATAGCTGTTTATTTTGTTAATATTATAATATATGACCTTTAGCTTGTTCTTGTGTGTTTTATGAAGTTGTACAGCTATGGGCATTGTCAATATTCTATAGGTACGGCTATGGGCATTTCGATAGAGTGTGGGAGAAAGTTGCCAGCTATGAGGGAGAAGAAAGGTACTTTGAATGCCTGTTGGAGGCTTTTAGGACTAAATATAAGATGAAGGAGTTAGAAGAGGAGCTAACAAAAAGACTCTATCTCAAATCTAGCAATTAATACAGTAGCTCTGCAAGAGAAATATACCTGAAATATACCTGAAATATACATCAGAAGAACAAGAACAGACACAAATCAAACAAGATTAAGTGCTTGAAGCCAAATCAGAAAAGATCAGCTGTTTAGTTTGGGGACTGATAGCATGGAAGCAGAAATACTGAGAGCTGAGTAATCAGTACAATGTGTTTATTTGATAGTAAAACCTCTGTGTTGCATTTCAACCTATTAGTCCTAAGTGAAATATGTAGATATGTCATAATGTCCATCCACCTGAACATGTCTTTCTAGAGATGCTGTAGGGTTGTGCAGAGAAAGTGGTGAAGGCAGTCTTGCCCTTGATAAATTGCAGCTGTGCCAATTACCAAAGAGTGGGAACAGTCTTGTTCTCACAGCTATGGGTGGATGCTAGGAAAACAAGTACAAAACTGCCCAAGGGCAAGTGTTGAAAAAAAAACAAGACAAGCGGGAGAGAAGCAGCAAGCAGAGATATTCCTTTAGCAGATAGAGGAACTGAAATTACAGAAGACAAAAGGAACAAGAGAATTTGCTAAAGCAGCAATGGGAGCTAGAGGTGGAGCAGTTCCGTTATTCAATATAATGTGTTTATTTGCTGGTGGAACATAAATGCTGTGTTTGAATTGCAGCTATTAATCACTGTTAATACTCTGTAAGCATAGGTATGAAATTTAATTCCATAAGAATAAGTATAAAGTTTTTGATGTGCTTGTTAATATCCCATAGGTATAAAAACTTTGATGATATGTATGTTGGTTTGGGAAAGGAATCAAGGTCAGTACATGGATGCATTCCAGAATTAGTGCAAACTACAAAAAATATACTTGTACCATGTTTGCCATTTCTTCTGCAAGGGCCCTGTAGAACGATGGCAGACATAGCATTTACTTAAAATGAAAGAGGGAATTGTAGGCATGCAGTTTGTGGTGATGGGGAATGGGGCTGTGGCTGAGCCTCATCCCTCATGGGCTACAGCTGTGTAGGACAGGTGAATGGTATTGAAGGCTGTGGAACATGGAGTGCCAAGGTGTGCTGACCAATCCCAGAAGGGAAGAGAGGGCACACAGGTGTAAGGGATGCAAGATGAATGGTATAGAAGGTTGGATGGAAGAACAATGAAGGGCTGATGCTTCAAGCCACTCATAATGTCAGCTGTGTGTCCTCCTTCAGGAGAGATCCCATCCAACCAAACCACTTTATGGTCTTGTGTTTAAATTTGGTTCCCCTTGCTGCTTTCAGCATTAGGAGAGCCTACAGGAGCCCTTGTAGCCTGTGCTGGGAATCCTGTTGCCTCTGCCTACAGGAATCTGAGAGTGTGCTGACAACAGAATACCTGTTAATGTGGGTATACCCAGTACTAAAAATGTGCATGTATGTGGATCTCTTAAGGCCATCATCATCCTGCACTTCAGAGAGGCTCCACTACATTATTTTTGAGTGCTTCAGCCAGATCATAAACTTGCAGCTAGCATCAGATTTCCACTGTGGCTATTTACATACAAGTTTGTCTGGAACAAAGATGACAGGAGTGGATCCTAAGAAATACTCATCTCCAGGAACAGGATAAAATCCATTAAAATAAAGGTTACTTAATGCTGCATTTATTAGTAAATAATCATTACCTTATCTGTCTTTACAATTCTATTTTCTTACTGCTTAAATAGTGACATCCCAGTAAAGGTCTAAAATCTACTTTCATACTGTTTTTCTAAGGCTGCCTGCTTTATTGGTGGTTTCAAATCCAGAGCCATCAGTGTGTTGGGTTTTAAATGGGCATCTCTCTATATGTATGCTTTCTGCTTGTGAGGGACGACATCAGCTGGAAGTCAAACACACCAATTTTTCTCCTGGTGATAATTAGGACCTTCCATTGGTCTAAGAGGAATATTTGCATTCCTGGAAGGTTGGTGTTTCAGTAGCAACCCTTATATCAGACATAAACTCTCAGGGATTGACTTGGCTTATGATGATGGGATTTCTCCTTGAGCCAGGTGTTATGAGCCCTGAGGTCCCATCACCGTTTGGGTTTTGTCTTACAGATACCCACAGATTAGAAAGAGTGGATAAAGATACCTTGGGTGGTGTTGGAAACATAAGGCTTATTAACTTCCAAAATAACAAACAATCTACTGAGAAAAAGCCGTGCCAGAGACTGGAGGTCCATGTCTCTGCTGTAACAACACCCCTGAAGTGCCATGAGGTTTCTTCAAGCAATGCTTTTGATGGCTTAGGTTGGGTTCTGGCATTCATCCAATCCAGGTAGTTCCAGGGGCGGGGTGATGTCCAGGGAGTCCAGTGAAGTGTCCTGGTTCAGAACATCTCCAAATTGGGAAAGAATGTCCGGGCTCCCCCACCCCCCATGGCGAACAAAGACAGCTCCACACCTCCTCCTGGCCTGGGCACTCTGACTGTAGGAGGTGCTGCAATGCAACATTATGATACTTTTCTGGTGTTTTCTATGTTCACCTCACCTCTCATGTTACTCTTTCAAACAATACCTGTTCTTACCCACCCATTGTTGTAGCCCAGTGAATATATGGAGTATAATAGCAGGTATTCTTCATGGCGAAGATGGTGTCTTCTGTGGAAAATTCAGTATGATGTATTTCCATTCAGCTGTTACTAAGAAGTGAGAAATTCTTATCAGATTTCCAAAATCCACAATAGCAATACATGAAATAACATGAAAAATTAGCCTGCAGGACTGTAGAGGCACCTAAGTGTATTTTCATGCTTACGTGCTATAGAATGATGCTATTATGGTACTTCCAAGGAGAATCAATATTCTTACTTGCACAGATTATAGTGTGATCACTAAAAACTCTCGACCTTGTTGCTAAAGCAAGGAACCCACCTGAGCCTTTGGTAATTTTCTGGAAAAGAAACTATTCCAACTGCCCTCGTTCAGAGAATAAAATTGGCTATGACTGCAAATTAAACTGGATCTTCTGGAAAAGATTCATTAAGGTAAATAGGTATAATTTTTTAACTGTTACTTTATAAGTTTTAATTTTACTTTTTGTTCTTTTGGCTTTTTAATTGCTCAGCAAGAAGTTTTAAATTGTTTGTTTATAATCCATATGTTACATGTTTTTATCCGTATTTCACAAGTTGTTCCATTTTGTACCATATTGCTCATTTACCTTTCTCTCCTGTGTTTCATGTGAGGCAGTTATAGTCTTTTTCCTAATTAGGACAACTGGACAGAATATATTCTGTAAAGCATATTTACATGTTTTACAGCAGGACAAATGGGCAACACCTTTTTCTTAGCTGAAATTAATATCCTTCATTGTAAACAATGTAATCCATCATGTTTAGCTTATGTGAAATGAATATCCTGATAGTATGAAAGCTTACTGAAAGTGCAGTGACCATCTGCATCTCTCTGTTGGGCTTTAAAGGCCAGTTCTCCCTTCTAAAGATTTATAATACAAAGGGCAATTCTCTAATTAGTACTGTAAATTAATGTTGCCATGAGGTTAAGGAAGAAGCTAACAGCCCCTGCAGTATTTCAATTAATGTTATTTTTAATTGCTTGTATTAGCATTTGAGAACAAGATTGATTAGCTTTTGACTGTCAAAGAAACAGAACTAGAAGCTCTTAAATACTGAAATGGAAGCTGTTAATTATGATTAAAAATCCATAGATACTGTACATGGAAATCTGGAAGGTCGTCTGAGTGTGAAAGAGGGTATGTTTCTGTTCAGTTTAAAGAAAAATTTAAAATGTTAGCATATAGCCACATGTATTTCTCATGCTCTCTACTAATTGATCATGCAAATTAACATCTCCAAAATCACTCTAAAAACAAAACAGCTTTAATAGTGCATCTGTTTATAGAAAGTAATTTTAGAAGTTGTTTAACTTTAAAGTGATTAGTTAATTCTCAATTTGTGATTAAAGTGGCAAGACCTGAAATGTCTCCTAAAGCTGTTGTGAGTTTTCCTCTGCAGACCTCAATTCAGGAAATAGCAGCTGTTTGTTATGTCTCAAAGGCTAGCTCTGAGACAGTACTTGTGCTACTTCATTCCCAACTTTGAGGTCCTGCCTACAGCAGATTTAGGGACCTCAGAACAGGACACAGAAAAGCCAGCAAGCACAGCAGACATCTTCCAGTAGCAAGCTAAAAAAGGTCCTGAGGTGAGTTGTGCAGAATTTTATGGAGATACTTGTGTCCAACAAGGCAGTCACAGGTTGCTAATCTTTCCAGAATATATATATAGTTGTTTAAAAGATTAAATAATGAAGAATTAAATGACTATTACTATGTAATAGTAATATGAGCAATCTGTGAAGAAGCGCAGCTGGATTAATGTCCTCCTTCGCCTTGAAAGAATTCAAATACATCATTCATCTCCCAGGGTTGTACATTAACAGCCAGACTATTAAGGAGTGGAATGGATAGAACAAGGAAGTTTTTTGCTTCTAACCAGGCCACTGAAACTGTGCTGTTTTGGTTAGTGTTTGGGCTTGATGATCTTGGAGGTCTTTTCCAACATTAATGATTCTATGAATTCTATTCTACGAAAATATGACTGACTGAGTAAACCTAACTAGTTAGCCTTAATTAGTTCTGTAGTTCCTGAGTCCTGATTGTATTTGAGAAGAGGTATATTTTCTGATGATAAAATTTTGGCTGTAGTCCTTAAGCGCTTTATTAAGTGTTGCATAGTTAGTGGGCCAGGATCAGAGTTGATGCTCTGTGTGAGCTCCTCATGAAGAGAGAGCGCACAAATGTCTACCTCCTTAGTGTTACTTGGATGTGTATTTAAGAGTTTTGCTGAACTGGAACTAGATCACAAATGGAGAGGAGCATGTAGTTCAACATTTTTTTTGTCAGCAGTTGGGCTGGTCTAAAAGTGCTCCTCTCCTCAGTCAGTGCCTTGTCCCTACAGCTCACTTGGCTTATCAGCCACATACTTTGTTGAACAGCATTATCCTAACCACTGATGTGGCTAAGAATTCTCCTTTTCCTACCAGGCTAATTATTTTTTGGCCTGATTATCATGGTTGGAGGATTGTAATCATCAACGTATGGATACAACAGGCATACCACATCAGCTCCTGCTCTGAAAGCCAGTGGAGTTTACTTTTGGTAGGTTGGTCCCTTTGCTGTATTGAGGCTCTGAAATATGTTTGCTAAGAGATCATCTAAGCACAGATTCTTGTTGGTCTTAAGCAAAAGAAGGTACCAGAGAGAGGTACACTGGGATTTGCAAAAAAGTACAGTTATCAATGCATGAAGAACTTCAGTGGCTATCAAAATTTGTGGCACTTATGCAAGTCATGTCTGTAGCTTAGGCTGCAGCCAAGCGGCATACTCAAAGTCTGGCTGGAACTTCAGATCTTTCTAAGTCTCCAATCTCATATATCTTAAACATAACACATGGAGGACTTGGCTCCTACCACTACAGTAAAAATGCTTATGGTCACAAAGACCACAGTTCCAATGGACACCGTTGTCCTGACTTCCATGTGCTTCCTCTTTCTCTTGCCATTTGATTCACATCTCCTTACCAACTCCATTATTCAACTCATATAATTGCAGAAAAAAAATTATTGTAAGTTGTAATTATATACTAGCTATTCTAGAATAAGTGTAATATGAGGGAACCACTGCCTAGCTTCTTATAGTTTTACATCTTTTGACAATGGACAATAGTACAAAGTGAAGTGTGAAAAACAAAGGGAGATTAAGACAAAGAAAACAAAATTTTAAGATGAGATTAGATAAATAAAAATTAGTTTTATATTTTTCACTGTTGGGAAAGCAAAGTAAAACCACATTTTCATTGAAAATTTTCATTATGGAAAAGGATTTTTTTAGCTGAAAAAGCTTTCATAGGGAAAAAAAAATCAGCTACATGTATCAAAACAGTGTGTCAACTCATCAGAGGACCAGGATTTTTTTTAGAGGCAATTAGAAGGTATATTTTAGAGCTAATTTGACTGTCTAATGAGAATATCGCAAATGAAGTGATTGAAGATAGCTCAAGTACTAGTGATCACAGTTTGTCAAGGTCAAAAGTTTATTATTAATATTTACATACATATAAGTAGGCAAATAGTTTATTCAGTGTTAATGCTTTAAAGAAAACTGCAATGTAATGACCAACAAGGCATTATCATACCAATCTCTTCTGCTGTTGAATTTCTAACTCCAATACACATGTCAGAGAGACCACTATATTTAAATCCTGGAGAAACAGATGATAAATCAAAATTATGGAATTAAAAATGCCTGATTACATACTTCATCTGGAGTATCATATTCAGCAGTGATCACCGTACTTTAGGATATAATTGCTCTTTATGGCTTATAGTACAGAATCTGAAGTACAATAAACCTTAGAGAAAACCATTAAAAATATAGAGAGTAAAAACAGTACTTTATTTTTAATATTTGAATAAAAAAAAAGTCCAAGGTAATCCCTTTGCATGGCATTTTTAGGAATATTTGGACAATTAACTGTGTGAGCGGTGTAAACACATTCTGCTGAGCTATGAAAAGCTGAAGTAGCCTTAAACTGTTTTAATTTCTTTTTCCCTTCAGGGTTCTGACTTTATAAGAATGTGGTACTAAGTCTGCCTGAAAAATTAGTTTATTTTTTTTTAAATGCTTCAGTCTATGGTATCTTTAACTTGACTTATTTGTGTTGTAACATGATTTTTGTCTGAAAAGGAAGAAACAGAAAAAAATTTCCATTCATTTAAAACCATTCTAGGTATACACAATCTGTTTCTTCACCTGTCATGTAAATCAGCTTAGAAAACCTGATGTTGAGGAATGCTACAAACTTAGAAAAGGATATTGCTGACTGCTGGATAATTGGTACATCATACTTGAAGTCTTAAAACACAGACACTGGATTTCTGAAGACTTTACAAAGTGCACGTTTACTTATTTTTAAATATTTTTTCTCAAGCAGTGCCTCTTGAGGGATTGATTAGTTAATTCCTTATTTATTATGTCAGTGAGGAGATTCAGTTAACAACTGTGTCTTATTTTATCTATTTCTATAGTGGAGAAATGTCTACTTACTTATATGTGTAATCAAAATCAATTTCTCTATGGCCTTCACTTAATATCTAAGTACCAACTGACTGTTTTAAAAGTGTAAAAAATCAGAGAGAGAGAGGACATTAGTTACAATGCTGAACATGTCTTTCTGATTTCTCTTCACTAAAACTAAGGATATAAAAACACTTCCTCGGGCTAGACTTAAAGATTAATTTCTGAAGAGCTTTCTAAACTCTTTGCTTTGGAGAGATTGTCCAGCAGTTAGGGATGTGATTGGCTTGCCAATCACTGAAATTTTGTTATGTGTACAGCCCTAACCTTTGCAGACATTTACTTCTTTTTGGCTACTAATTAAGAGGTGATTTTCTCTGTGTTAGTTGCTCTTCTACATGCAGTGATCACCCCATAGCTACATGAGTTTTTATCATCAGAAAGAATGACACCTATCTGAAGAAGGAGAGGAAGTTTAACTAACTGTTTGCAAAATGAGAGAAGGAAGGTGACAGAGAAGAGTCTTACCTCTTCTACAAATGAAAAAAATAGTCAGATCTGTCCTGCAGGATAATTTGGCTGATGTTTTCTGTGCAATGGTATTTGAACAGCATGGTTTCCTCTGCTGGGAAGCTGTTTCCTCCCAGATTTTGCCTTGACAACTGGAAGAATGCTGTTCTAAAGAATAAATATCTCACAAGTTCTACTGTGCATATAGAGAGTCAAGCATGAGGAAGATCTCGGCTGAATATTACTGCTAGGATAATAGGAGCCAGGAGCTAGGAATCCTATCTCGGGTCTTTTCATGCAGCAGGATTTACATAACTTTGTTAGCTAGTGTCAAACAGAACTGAAAATATGGGGGAATTTTACTATTACTCCAGAAACAAATAGGTCTGTGGTGGGAACTCTGTTAGATTCCTAGTTTTCTATAAGTATATTTTTATGACATACAGTTCTTATTATTTTAATGGAATGTAAATTTATTTGCTTGCTATGGAAATAGTGAGATAATCGGGTCTGAGAATGAGGTTTATTGCAATTTCATTTTTTACAGTACAAAAGGTTACTGAAACACTTCTAAATCACACAAGTTCTGTTAAATCATTTGCATATAGTCTTTCCTACTGTCAATCTTTACCTATTGTCCATAAATTTCATTTAACCCTCTCAAGACTGGCTTTACTGAAAGACAAAGGTACTCTTGTCTTAAGACACTGAAAGCCTTCATGTACCCAGATATCAGAGTCAGAAAAACACATATCTGTTTTAAACTTTTTCACACAAAAAGTTTGTTACAGTTTCATGCTCTGCAGGCCCTGGTTAGCAGTATTTGTCTGTTCTGTGTAATTCCTGTTGCACTGTGAGAACGTTATGTACCATGTAGGACAAGAACTTGGTAATTCCAGTGAGAACCTATCCCTGAGCCATTCTTCCAGAAATGGTGTGGTCCTGTTAAAAAGGATGCCTCATGGAGGGGAAAAGACTATTAGATCCAATGCACACATTAAAATAACATGGCCAGAGAAAAAAATTCTAGATAGAAGATTTTTATGGCAAGAACATATGATAAAAGCCATCTTTAGTCAATGAAGGGTATAGGAGTCTGTTACTGAAGTTTACAGAGCTCCCTTAGTAAATGTTTTAGTGTTAAATTCTGGGTTAGATACTAATTTGATGCGTTAGCAAACTATGCCAAAGCACACTTCTGTTCTTGTCATGAAACTATGGAGAATAAGGTCTACATGTCACTTCTGTGGCAAGTTGGCATCCAACAAGATTTGTTTGAAAACCCTATACTTGCTGAATGCATTGCTCATGTAACCTCACTGTAATTTACTTGAAACTTTGCTGCTACAAATAATGATAACATCTGTTTTGATATGACATGAAATTAATTTAATCTGGTACCTTATTTTGAAACACATTCATTAAATTGTTGAATGGTGAAAAATATGTCAGCATAAATGATTCATTCTCAATGTGACAGTATTTACATGTCCCGAGAAATAGAACAGTTGAATAGATAATGTCAGATATCATAGCATTGTTCAGATGCTGTGATATTTTTATTGATTGGACAGCAGTTGCAAATTCAGAGCTTATGCTACATTTCACTAGTATCATGACAATGAAGAACATGAGCAATGATCTATCAAATGTGGGAAAATTGCGCCATGAAAGTAAATAAAGACACAGTTTATAATTCTCCGAGAGGAAAAGGATAACATTTGTTCTGGCATTCAGCAATAATGAAACACAGGTTCTGCTTTTTTGCTTTAAACATAAAATGGGGTTATAATGGAAGAGCAATTCTTCCATTACTGATAGTATGAAATAGGTGAAATGTTTAGCTTCTGTATAGTGTAAAAAAGCCACTTCTCAAGCAGACAAACAGAGAAAACTGTGTTGAAACTGCAGTTTGCAATCCCTATTTTATCAGCCTTTAGACAGGAGGCCTTTTATCCCAGATTTTTTGGTTGTAAATGCTGCAAGCTTTTTTGATAGCATTTTTTCCTAGCAAAAAAAACAAACTCAAGCTTAGATCATATGTGAGACACTCATTGTATCTTGAGTCCAAAGAGCAAGACTAACAATTTAACTAGAATTCCTAAAGCATCTGGGAAGTCCCTAAATGTAGAACACTTAAACGAGTAATATCTCTTTTCATAGGATTATTTGGATGGTGTGAGCAGTGATACATCAAGGAACATACGTAGAATTTTTTTCTGTATCTTTGTATTCTATCCCTCTCACCAGAAGGGAGAGAAGAGGGAACTGTGCAGGTGTATGAATATAGATGCTCAATGACATTTTAAATGCTACAGGATATTCATGAGGCCCCCAAATTTCATGCTGGAAATTCACAATTTGTCAAAGATCCTTTTTAATTTTTGCCAGCTCTAGAACACTCTAGATTATTGCAGTGGCACTGCATTAAGACTGGTCAATTTCCCTGGAAGTCTTTCTGGGATTTACTGTGTTTTGAAACAGTAAGGAGAAAGAAGATGTAGTCAGACCTTGAGCCAGAGGCTCAGGGACTTGGCTCTTATCTTATGCTGTGTCCAGTTACTGAAGGATGTCTCAATGTGCTGAGTGAGACAGGTCCTTGAATCCCCATGTTTAGGGCATACAGAATCCAGTACAGTTCTTGCTTCAGTGCTCAGTTTCATAAGAAAAAGTAAAGCTTGGAAGAGGAGACAGAGATGGTGTCCACACCTCTTGGGTTCTCAGGAGCAGAGAAAGAGTCATGTCCCTGCCCACTTCTAGGCTGTATTTTAAGAGCAGTTTCACAGTCACCATTTCCTCTCTGGATGACACCCTGGATCAAAACTAGACCAAAACAAGGACTTGACTGTAACTTCAAGAAAGCAGTAGAGTAGCCTTAAGGTGTCCCTTCAGTTTAGGCTGTGGAACTGCAGGCTCACTGCATGTTGCGCCAAGCTTGGCACTCCACTTCTGTTTCTTCCTCCCTGTGATGTTACTATTTGTCTGAGTGGTTACTGATTGGTTATATAGAAGGGCCTAGTGGCAAAGAGCTTTAAAACCCTTTTTATGCTGCCTTCCACAGAAATAAATATTTACAGATTATAGACAGCCTGTGAGAATTGGTTTTGCAAGAATAATGAAAGCTCAGAAGAACCGACATGCTCAAGTACATAATAGGCTTAATAATTCTCCTTGTCTAGCCTGGATCTGCATTGTTTGGGCCATATATTTGTTTCTTTTAGCTTTTTGAATTATTTGCTGAGCTGTTTTTTTCTGCTGAGCAAACAGTCAGAAATATCTCTATGCATATTTTCCAAGAAGAACTGTGCACAAGGACCTGTTGTTTGGTCAGGTTTTGTGCATGTGACTGCCACCATTGACACAGCATCTTCTTGGAGCTGGCAGGGTAAGGGAAATATTTCATGCTTGTCTGTTGGGGTTTCTTTCTTTACCTTTTCATTTTCTTTTATTTGGACAATTCTTCTGAAAATCACCTATCATCCAGATTTGGATTTCTTTTGGGTATCCTCCTAGACTTTTACTCATTGTTCTTTATTTCCATGCACTTTGGAAAGGTGAGAGTGGAGGTGCCAAAATGGATTGATTTCCTCCGAAGGGCAGCTCGGAGAAAATGGTTGGAAGGGATCTCTGGAGGTGACCTGGTCCAACCCTCTCTCAAGAAGGGATGCTTAGGGTCAGTACTCTTGGACTATGCCCAGACGAGTTTTGAATATTGCCAACATGGAGACTCCACAAACTCCTTGGGCAAATGGTGACCGTGCTTAGTCAGCTGCACAGGAAGAAAAAAAGGTTTTTTGTTATGTTTAAATGGAATTTCTTGTGTTTGAGGTTTGATCCATTGTCTCTTGCCCTGAACCACTGAAAACAGCTTGGCTCTGTTGTCTTTGTGTTCTTTCTTCAAGTACTTAACACTTGTTGATAAAACCTCAAGCCTTCTCCAGGTAGATTAGTCCACCTCTCTCAGCTACTCCTCACAGGAGAGATGCTTTAGTGCTTTCATTATCTCACTGGACTGTCTCCAGTATGCTCATTTTGCTACTGTACTGAGAAAAGAGCAATGTCCCCTGTTCTGACCTCTCCAAATTCAGGAGCAATGGTGGATGAAATGTTCTTTAACAAATTTCTGTTAATGCCAGACAATCTGTCTGCCCTCAACAGAGAGTTGCCTACAAGAGAGAGGAGCATTGGGGATGGACTTTGGAGAAACTGCATTGCCTTGGGAGAAAAAATATATTTTATGAAGCCTAGCTGCAGTAATTAACAATACCAGGTTAATGGATAGGCAGGATCAAGTTTCACCAGAAACAGTCCTTTGTTCTCCCTAAACCTTTAAGCAGTATCTTGGTCACTTCAACACAAGAAATAAGGCTGAAAGATGTTTTTCATCTATATAATTTCACTGCCTGAGATTCCTTTTAGAGCGATGCACTGCTGTACAAGGAAAACAGATTAAATCATATGACATATATTTGTGAATTACAGAGAAGCAAAATAAGCAATTAGTCAGTTAGGCATGTTCTACAAGTCCTTCTACTGAGTGCTTTAAAAATTAAATTTTCAGTCTCCTGACGCAGTCAATATATTCTGCTGCAACTGTTAGGATTTTCTTTTCTAGACCAGTGAAATAGTAATCCCTCACTGTGTGTCAGAAGCCCTGTGTTTCTGCTGCTGCCACCCCCTGTGGTCTGTCCTTAGTGCTAGCAGTGCACCAGTAATGCTGAACAGCAGCTTCATGGGAGCAAGAAGACTCCAGACCTCAGCAAAATCATTCAGCTGTGTGTGCCCTTGAGTCACAGCCATGGAACATGTCAGGAAAGCAGCAAAACATTGCAATTCCTCTACAGGATATCAAGGGATCCTTTATCTTGCTGCAGTCATTCATAGGCCCCTATCACTTTCAGATGATGGCAGAAAATCACTGGCACTAAAGTCCCTACTGTCCAGCAATGACAAAGAAAATATCACTGAGTATCAATTGTCTTGTAGCAATTGTCATTGAGTACTGACAGCACGCGAAGTGCAGTGCCATTCCAATTATTAGGAGGTCTCTTAGTCCAACCTGGTTTTCCCATAGGTAATTGATATCAATTTATTTATCTAGTTTTTCCTAATTATAAGGAGAAGAAAAAAATGGCCTACTGAGATGCATTGGCATTTCGTAATGTTTTCAGGGGAAAAAAATCCCCAGTAAAATAGACAAAATATATTTCTGTAGGAAAATGTGATAAGTCATTCTCTATTGATTTTAAAACTTTGTATGAGGAAAATTTTGTAGTATTTAAAATGAGATTGAAGAGCGAATGCATTGGATTTTTATCTGTGTTATCAAAGTCTGGGTTTGGTTTTGATTGTCTTTTTTTTCCTGAGGAAATGTTTCATGTTGTAATGTAATAGAATTAATAAGATCTGATACACTGACTTATAATGAAATTTCATTTTTCAAAAATGGGCACATAAAAATGTCTCCATAATAAACTTAGAGAAAACAGAAGATTGCATTATTTCATCATTAATACAAAGACATGGATAACTAGGAGGATGCAATATGCATACTTGAGTGAAATCAACACTCCTGCAGAAGGCTGAAGAATACGGGCCCTGCGTGAAAAGTTATTTTAGCCAAGCATTGGGACTCCAAGCTCCATCACTGGAAGGCTTTCTAAGGATATGGTACTCAGTACTCTTCAATAGTACGTTTCCAACTCTACTTTCTCTCTCCTTTACTCTTCAGTTTTTTTCTCTTTGGTGATCTGGTACCATTTCTCTGTGGCCTAAATGTCTTTATATTAGCCATTTTGTTTCAGTTGTTACTCCCCCCCAAAAAAACCAACCCAGAATGCTGCATTTTCTATGTTCATTCATTCTCCCTTTACAGGTCCTTTTGCTAAAGCTCTGCTTTCTTGGTTTCAGTCATTTTCATGACATTTTTCTTCATTTTCTTCTGTACTAGCATGTCTTCATGTGCCTCCAAAAAGTTATTTTCAAAGTCTTATTTCATTATATAACTCCTACTTACATCAGTTAATGCACTGTGTATGTCAATATTATTAACCAGATTTTACAAAGGATATGGTAAAACCCCTCTATTTAGCCTGAAAGCATATTATTTGTGAATGTAGTATAAACTGTGGTATTCAAGCAACTGTAAAGATGACAGAGCCAGTTTCTGTTTTGCTGGAGAATGAAGCTAATTAATTTACTGATGCGATCAGAATGAGAGGTAGTTTTTCAGCTGTTGAGGGTAAGTCACTCCTGTTCACAGGGTCTGTACAAGGACCCTGTTTAAGTTGGGCTGATGCATGAGACCTTGTATGGGTAATCTACGTTGATAGAAATTTATAGAACTGATTACTTCAGTCTATTATATTAATGCAGTTCTGAATAGGCTAAAGTTCTCACTGGTGGCTTTCCTCCTTTAATTACATTCTTTTTACTCTGTCACCAATTTTATGATAGTTATTAAATTAGTGCTGTTAAGGATGGTATCTTCCCAACCTGTCCTAAAATATCACTAACATTTTTAAAAAAATAATGACCAATATATTTTAAGATAATTGTCCTAAGTGATGCTTATATTGACTATTAAGATTCTCAGTCACCAAATTTTACAAGAAGATATATAATAAGGAAATGTTTTAACAGGATTTGCAGGAAAAGTATCTAGTAAAACATTGGCATTTCAAGTCTACAAACAAGAATGATATTTGGAGAAGTATTACTTGCTGTTCTTCCAAATTACGGTGCCTAAGGTGTCTTCTAAGATTCCTTGACTGATGAATACAGAAGGGTTTGGTTTTCCACTCTAAAAGAAGTCTATCATGTAGTGTGACTTTTTGTGTGTGTTTTCAATGAGGTGTTTTTTTTGTTTTTACGCAATCGTTTCTATTCCAGGCAGCTGCAATAAAGCAGCATGCTGTGCCCCATTCTTAAAAAGCCTGAGCTGGAAAATATTGCTCAAGAAGATGAGAGAAGCTGAAGTTGACTTCAAATGTCAGTGAAACATATTCTGACCATGCACTCAAAGAGCTGGAATTTATAAATGAGCCTCTCAGCTCCATTCCTTCCACCCTTACTTTCTGTAGATCTGTCTGTGCCCCCACTCCCCAAGTCACCTGTAGCAGTTGTGGCTTCACCGGACAGCTGCAGCCTTCTGCAGACTATTTCAAAAGGACATCAATGGTTTATGATCCAATTAATATTTCCCCCTTTCAAATTCTGACATTGTGAAAAGGACATTTTTCCAACTTAAGATTAGTGCTGTGAGTTCTTCCTTACCCCTTCTGACAAATAGTTCATTTTGCTCCCCATCAAAAATTTCTGCCAGGAAGTTAATCATCCCTTAAACTGTGGATTTGTTTCATGCCAGCCTGGTCTTGCTGTATTTTCATTGTTGTCTCAAGGTCTCCTAGCTGCAGTTCCTGCTCCAGAACTGTGCACAGCTTGGTGTGCTGCTGGCTGTTCCCATCACCTCCACCTCCTTCATGCAATGTACCATGGTCCTGCATCTCACCAGGGAAGTGAAAAGTGCTTTAAGCCAAGATAGGGTTAATTTTTGCATTAGCCAGGAGAAGGAGTTGCTGAAGGGGAGTGGCCAGGACCCAGGTGACGTTTTACAGCCCCTCATGTCATTGCAGGGGGCTGGGTGGGCAGAAGGAACTCTCTCATTTCTGAGGAGAAGGGTGTTCTTTCTGGTTGGGAGAAAATGTAGTGAGGAAGAGCAGAATTGGTATCATCACAGGCTTGCCATGTAAATTGTTTCTTTCTTATACCTCTTTTTATTAATATTGTTACTGTCACTGTTCATTTCCCTGTCCCATTGGTGTTTCCAGTAAATCATTCTTATCTCAACCTGTGATCTTTGCCTTCTGTGCTTTCAATAGGAGGGAAAGGGGGAGTAAGTAGCAGCATGGTTTTAGCAGGAGTACTAAATTAGAAAATACCACTCCCAAACCATGACAGAAAGTACGTCTCTCATACACCTGCATTGTCCTAATCCTACAATATGATCTGAGGAACCACAGGTGCAGGCACAGTTTGAGCTCTCTGTCTTCCTGCTTGGGACTATCAATGGCATCTATGCCCAAAAGGGATCCCCTCTTGCAGAACCCCCTTTTGGTGGGTGCTGTGCAGGGTAACTCAGGCTTCTTGCTCCAGGCTCCGAATGCTGCTGCAGAGGTGAGGTATCTGGAAAGCAGGCAGGCCTCCCATTGTAAAACTTAAATTATTTTAAGCTCTTTGTTCAGTGGCATGGCCAGCTTCATACTAGAGGCAAGGCAAACAAAGGAGGGAGCTCCTGGGCTATCATCTCACCCACTCCAGCTACTCTCAGGGGCAGGGCCCCAGCTGGGCGGGCCTGAACTGCTGCCTCTTAATTTCAAGTCATGTCAGACATTTCTTAAACATGGTCCTGGGTTCCTCCACTGATGTGCTGCTTGGTTTCTACCTCAACATTACAAGCAAACTGAAGACCTTCTAAACCATGCTTTAAAACTGTCCTCAGATCTCTCCTTTAACCTTAGAGGGTGTCTAGCTGAATAGCTTTCATTAGGTGTCTGATTTTAGATTATGAGGTTTAGATGAGTCACATGCCAAGACAACATTTTCTCTCTCCATGAGAAATGTGTAGTTTTCTCTGCAGCTTCTGGAGTGGGTCTCATGTGATTTTCTACTCTTAACTCTTACCCATCTTTTTAAGGATGCATTTGTACCTACCTTGCATCCAAAGTGGAATAGTGGGCCCCAATGGCCACCAATAAAAGAGCTGTTAGCAATCCATTTTATACAGATTTTAAAACTCTTGGGGGAAAAAGACCTGGGGCAGTGGAGGCTACCACTCCAGGCTGAGATGCCTTAGCTCCCCTTTTAGCATTTAGAAGCATCAATCTACTCTACCTGACTACAATGTGTAATTCAATTAGCATTATCCCTTAAATGCTCGGCTGCTGTTATACAAACTATTCTCTGTTTACTCCTGTGATCTCCTAATAGATGCATTTCCTATTGCCATCAGTCGGTATCTTTTTCTGTCATTTTACTTCTCTGCTAGAAGCCATATACTTCTTATCTCCCATACTACAACATCCAGTCCTCCTTTATAATATATGTTGCTATCAATATTCCATTCTCATGTATTTTAATCTTAGTTGAAAATATTCTATCATCTTTGCTTTGCTCTGATAAAAGAAATGTAATATTTTGGTATGAAACATACTCTGTAATCCACATGAATATACGAGAGTTTTCTTTTCTGTATTGAAAAGAGGTCTTTTTTTACTGTATCTTTAAATCAGAAAAGATATTAATTTTTAAAATTTATTTTTCCTTTATAGGATTAATTTAGTGCTCATGAAAGCTGCCACATTTACAGTTCTGAGAAAAAAAGCCTGTTTAATTGGCCATGGAAGAGATAAGCAGCAACAGTGTAAGATTCCTAGGCTACTTACACATTCACCTGAAAAAAATTGATGATCCTGCTCCCATTCAAGTCAACAGCAAAATTCCCTCAAATCTGGTACTTCATTTGGCTTCTAAGTCTGCCTATGAAAATAATCCTTATGACAATGGTAGATATGCTGTGTTCTTAAAACTCTTCTCCAACTGGAGATCCTGTGAGTTTGCTCTGAGAACTGAGTGCCTTTCACACAGCCACCTCTATGGCTGCTATCAGTCTACCCCACGTTCATGTCAGTGACACAAAGAAGAGAGGCACTATAGGTCTTCACTGCTCTCTCAAGTCCCCTTGATGATAGTAAGATTGTGATGGTTTTAACTGTGCATAATATATTACAAATCTCCTTCAAAGTCACATTTTAGCTGTAAAAGGAGTGAGAGACCTTTTCAATAAATAGATGTATGGTGTCTACCACTGTGATTTGTAGATGTTATGCCCAGAAGAAATCTTATTTTATAAACAGATGGATCTTTTTTACTTGATTCACTAATGTTTTGCAATTAACTAATTAACAGGTTTATTGCCAAAATTAGCAATAAAAAGTGTTAAGGAGCTTTGACCAAACCAGCCTGGCAATTACATAGATACAAAACCATCTGTGTGATAGTTTGAGGCTAAACATTCCTCAGATCAGAATTTAACGTGCTGTTTTCAAATAAAAGTTGACAAATACGAAACCAAACCCTGCAGATTTTCTCAACCATTTCATATTTGAGAGCCTTAGCCTTAATTAGTATTAATTGCAGGTAACACAACGAAAGTTTGAAGGGCTGATTATGCATTTTCTAGATAAACAAAGCTGTTTAATATCCTATACTTTGATGGACTAGCTTCTTTCAGTCTCCTCTAATGATATAGTTCTGGGTCAGGAATCTTTGTGCTTTTTGTGCTATAAATAATGTTTGGTTTTAAATGGTGTTGTACCATCTAGAAAAATATATCACAGAGGATGTTTAAAATCTAATTATTCAATATTACTGCAGGTCAGGTAGAGAAGGGGGAATTATTGTAAAAATAGACTACTGACTTTTGAGTAATCAGCTGCATAATTCCTATGTAAAAATCTATCCCTTTCAACTTGACACCACAAAAATGTAAATTAACAAACCCTGTATAATATGAGTTTTAAAAGATCTTAGTAATTTTGTAGATTTATCTCTAGGGGTATTTGATAGATTATGACCAGTCACTCCTGACCATGAAGTCACTAAAGAAAATATGGACAAAAATAAGTCATAGTCAACTAAGGAATAGTTCATAAGTATATCTAGCGGGTGTGTGTGTCCATCCATGCCTGTATGCACCAATTCAATAATCACAGAATGAGTCAGGTTGGAAGGAACTCTAATGAATTCATCATCTGGTCCAACCTGCTCATGCAGAGTCATCCTAGAGCACATGCCACAGCATTGCATCTGGGTAGCTCTTGAATATCTCCAGTGAGGGAGACTCTCCAGCCTCTCTGGGCAACCTGTTCCACATGCAGTCACACACACAGAAGTCTTTCCTCATGCTTAGGTGGAACTTCCTGTGCATGAGCTTCTGCACATTGCTTCTTGTCCTGTTGCTTGACACCACCGAGCAGAGCCTGGCTCCATCTTTCTGCCACCCTCCCTTCAGACATTGATGAGGTCCCCTCCCAGTTGTGTCTTCTCAAGGCTGAACAGGCCCAGCTCCCTCAGCCTTTCCTCATAACAGATGGTCCTGTTTGTTAACTATGTTCATAGCCCTCACCTAGACTTGCTCCAGGAGCTCTATGTCTCTCTTGCCCTGAGGAGCCCAGAACTGGACACAGCACTCCAGATGAGCTTCACTAGGGCTGTGTAGAGGAGCAGGATCACCTCCCTTGACCTGCTGGCAGTGTTCTCTCTAATGCACCCCTGGGTACCATTTGCCCTCTTGGCCACAAGGGCACTGCTGGCTCATGGACGCTTGGTGTCCACCAGGAGCCCCAGGTCTTTCTCTACAGAGCTGCTTTCCAGGAGGTGCCAGTGCGTGGGGTTACTGTTCCCCAGGTGCAGGGAATTTGTTGACTTTCAAATGGGTTCCTTTCTGCCCATCTCTCCAACCTGCCCAGGTCCTTCTGAAGGGCTGCACAGCACTCAGGGGGATCAGCCCAAAGCTTCTCCCAGCTTTGTGTCATCCATGAACTTGCTGTGGAGGCATCTGGACCTTCATCCAAGTCACAGATAAACAAGTTAAATAATGATGTTTTGTCCTATCCATTGTGACCCATCATGTTTTCTCATTGACATTGCATGTTGCACACTGTATATATTTTTCTTTTTTTATTAGATCTATCTTTTGAAGCTAACACTTAAACTGACATTGCATTCAATTTTTAGTAGAATGGAAAGAGAATTAAGTAACTCTGTTACCAATACAGGAAATTATGAAATTCCATTTTCTAAAGAGTATATGAATATATGTTATTATATGCTTCCAGTATCTAAATAAAAAATGCAACTCTGTTTAAACTGCTGGTAAGGAAAACAGTCCTTTAAGTGACCAGAAGAATAAAACAGTAACTTTCTTTTAGAATAATGGTTTAAAGCCTGTATAAGATGGATTTGATAAGACATGACTTGTTATTTGTTTAAATACGATATCCATACTAGAAAGTTTGTTGGGACTGGGAAGGTTGTTATACTTAACTGTTGTCTTAAATGAAGGCTAAGGTCATTTTTTTCCAATTATTTCATTTTATCTCATTGTTATATTAATTTATATTCATGTCAAAGAGACTGTTCCTTTTCTGACTCCTAGTGATGTGAATGAAATATAGACATACATTCAGCGTGGTTTTAAAGATAGCCCTCAAATCTGTATTTAGCAGAGTCAATATATTTGTTTATCTTACTGAGTATAGTGGCTTGCACTTTTTAAGTTCATTTTATTATGGATTCAATTAATGAACTGAAGCATATTTGCAGTATTGTATTCACAATGGGCTTTGTGTCTATCTGAGGACATTGCAAGAGAGGTTATAAAGATTGGAGAAGTCAGGAATTGCTTCAGATTGTAGAAGTCTTCTTCCTCAGAGTTCCTAGCATATACACAGGTCAGAGTATTTCATAAGGAGCATATGTACTTAATGGGAAAAATATAAATTTATATCACTTTTCAAAAACTGGTGGATGCTATCATTTGCTCAGAAAGGGTTGTAATAATAATAAAAACACTGAAAGATTTCAATGTAGCAGAGCTAGTGGACAGTGCTATAATATACAATTTATCCTATTTGATACTTGTTAACAACTGCAATGATCCATGAGTAAGATTCTTGAGTTTTTGTGTCTGGTTTAAATTAATGGTTCGGGAGTAGAGTCTATTAGTGTGTGCCACATAGCTAGCAATTCTTTAAATTCAACACAAACTATGCCCAGCCTGGGGTTCACAAGGTGTCCGGTTATGGGTGTGATGGGAACCAATGCCTTCTTCTGCATTTTCAGTACAATATGGCACTGAAATATAGGTCTGTATGATGCTTCTTCTGTTTACCGTATGTCTGATACTCATGTCCCCAGGCTCAGGGGAAGGTGGGGGAAAGAGAAAGGGTACCTTAACAATTTTACTACCTTTTTCAAATATGAAACAAGAACATACATAAGTTTTCAATATATCTGACCTTTAAGGATCAGCAAAGGATCCTCAGCAAATCTGCATCTGAACCTTTAGGGACAATTGATGAAGTCATATCCCGGAGTGGCCTATGGGACTGCACAGTGATTCCCAAAAACAGTGGAGATATTATGTGAGTGAAACAGAAATCATACAGTGATGATCTGAGGATCAGAAAGAAGTAAGGTTTTGACCTTGAGGAGATTTAGGAGTACATTCTGAACAACTGTCTGGGACATAATTAAAAGTATTTTAACATGATAGACCCTGAAGAATGCAAACAATAATCTGTGCACATGGAAGAGCAAAAGATATTGCTTTTATATCTGTGGAGCTTATGGTCAGAAGTTATATGAAATATTCGAAATGTGACAGTTTTATAATAATTTTATACTCATTGTAATAATTTTCATTTGCAGCTTTTTGCCAGTGAATCCCTGGAATGGCATTAAGTATTACTCACTTCAGCTTACCCTGCAATACTGGAGTGTCTCTGTGGGCTTTCTTTTTTCATATATCTGTGCTGACGAGTTTCAAGCAAACAGGCTTTAAGATGATGCCTGCTATTCAAGCTAAGGAAAGAATGAGGAACAAGAGTTCCCAGAGACATTCTGTTAAGTTTCTACATGAATAGTATACTCCCAGATCTCCTGAATTCTTTTATAAAATCACGTGTGGTATTTTAAGCGTGAAAATAAGTCTTGTTGACTTCTGCAAACTAATTATTGCCATAAATGGTAAGATGACCGGAAAAGATGTAGATGAGGAAAATCAGTACATTATTTTTTCTTCTTCAGACTCTGAAGCAGTTTAATCAATATCCCCTGGTCCACATAGAGGGCACATTATAATTTAGCTTTGGTGTAAAAATATAGGATGGACTATGTAATTCACCCTGTGGATTCATTATGATGAAATTGAAAACCAGTGATACATTACATATGAGTTTATCTTCTCCTGAGACGTATGTATAGGTCCAGAGCAAAGAGAACTCCATGTAGTTGAAACAGAAGCACTTTTACCAAGACTGGGGAAGTGCCACAGTTTGGCTGCCGGTTTATGACTGATAGCTTTGGCTCTCTGAATGCCTCTCTCCCTTTAGTTAGGGAATTATTTCTCACAAGCTATAGTAGTATCTGGTTCCTGTGTTTAAAATTCGCTTATCAGGCTGATATATGACTGTAGAGCTAAACAAGAGGCAAACCACCATGCACTATGCAAGTAAAGTATTTGCTTTGTCTCCTTAGATAATTACTTCTACATTAATTTGACAGAAAATTCATCCTCCACATACTCAAACCAACTCTCCATTTTTATAATTGTTCTGATTATTTATCTTAATAATCATCATAGCACAATTAGTCAAAATCTGCCTGTTGGAAGGGATTACATTTATAAATATCACATACCTCTTCCTTTTGTAATATATATGGCAAACCTGTGTCCGTAACTCTGCATGCAGCACAATAAATCCGTTATTCTCACCACCTCTGACCTCCCACCTGATCAATGGACTTTATTTAAACCTTTAGGGACATCAAATCTTGGGCTAAGAGCAAATATAGTGAAGTTAATATAAAATATTTCTTAGAGAGAGGTATAAACAGCTGGACGTCTGTGCCTCAGTTGAACTGTGAAGTCTTGCAAGCAACTCAAAGCAGCACATGATGCCTTAAAAGCAGTCATTCTGGCTTGGATAGTGGAAGCAAGGCAGCCGTGTGTAAGATGAACTCATACGATTGTGTGCAGAAATTTGCCAAGGGCTCTTGACACAGAGGGGCGCAGTTCTGTTTGGAGTAGAAAGCCATGCTTTTCAGTCTCTCAGGAGCTGCTGTCTCACTCTGATGTGATACATTCAGTACAGCTTGAGCCCCTGGACTTCAAAGGCAGTGGGATGGAGGAGCCCCATCTGAGGTGCCCTTGCCTGGGTGTTTGGCAATGGGAGCCACGTAAACAACCTGCAGCAGAGAGAGAGATTCTCAATGCTTCACTTCCCCAAATATGAAATTCAACCCTTTTATGTTATTGATTTTTTGTATCAAAATCATATTGGAAATTTATATAACTGCTGTTGTTGAATACTGGTAAAAAAAATCACAAGTGCATCACATCATTCAAATGTTTACGGCATGCAGGCTGTACTGAGATGAAAGCTACTGCCTTCATTTACACTCACTAGGAATCTCCAAATTGAGTCACTTCCTCAAAAGGTATAATGGATTCCTAAGGTGCTAAATTAATCTTGAAAGATACTGTGTAGAGTCTTGCATACAGATAATCTGCAACAAGTATGATATAACAACTGTAGTCGTCCTCTGAGATGAGAAAGATTATTTCCCTCCATCAGTTTGGTTTTTTTAATTGTTCTCTGCTCATAAGGACCTTTACTACTGTTAGGGTGCTTCCCTTCTATTTAACCAAGAATGAAGGAAGCTATTTTTATCTT
This sequence comes from Bombycilla garrulus, assembly GCA_013400315.1. Classification (NCBI taxonomy): domain Eukaryota; kingdom Metazoa; phylum Chordata; class Aves; order Passeriformes; family Bombycillidae; genus Bombycilla; species Bombycilla garrulus. The sequence continues at coordinate 229,895 of VXBU01009907.1, read as the reverse complement.
TGAACAATACTTAGTTCTGTATAAAAATCTTACATTTTTTGTCATGTTTGTAATGCTTTGAGCTTAATGCCTCAGTGAAGGAGTAGCTGTTCTCAGTGCAGCTGTTTGTGGCACTCAACAGAAACTTTTTGATTTCCTTTAGTTTATTAATCTTTACATCTATGCTCTGCTTTATACTGAATGCATAGCTGCATTTGTAGCTTTTATTTATGTCTGCATTAGCCTCAACAGTGATAGACATTGCTAGTTAAAGATGTACAGCATTTATTTGATGCCATGAAAAATCCACATACACTTTTCTGCCTTACAAACTGGACGGTAACAAAAACATTTGGCCACATTAAGTGCCACAGTGTTTTTCTCCTTTACATAGGTTTCTCACAGCACCAGAAACAGGGATAAAGTGCAATATTTTTTTCTGCATAAATGTTCTTCAGTGTTTAAACTCTGTTCAGAGTAAGGAATTTTCAGAGAAAAATGATCTTAAATTAATTGTGTTGTTTTATGATTTCAGTTTACTCACCTCCTACAAAAAAAGTCTTACAGCTTCTGACTGCCTACTGACACTATTAAACAAAATCAAATAAATATTAGTTCAAACACTGTGCAAGTAAGGAACAGCAGATTTTGTGCCTGTATAGTGCTGCTTACATAAGCACAATGCTAACTACCTCGCAGGCATTGATTAGCATGGTATCTGTGTAAGATGCTCCAGACACAGACAGATTAATGAGCTCCTCTACATTTAACTGCCTTCACCATTAATTCTGAGGTTGAGAAGAAAGGAGAGGATAGGTATGCTCTGATACAAATCTACTTATTCTGTCAAATCTCATAAAACTTCAGCCTTTTATATTAAGATCATTATGTAACAAAGGCAAGTAAACTACAGTGGCCTTGCTTTACTGTATTTTAGTTTCCATTCCGTATATTTTTGCAATTCTAAATCTCTATTGAGGCTTTTAATAAAACAGAGTCTGAAGTTTGCTAGGTTCTGGCTGTATCAGTGAGAAGAGGGCAGACAGCATTATAGGTTACAATAATTTTTCTCCCTTTTACCCATTTCCAAGGTCTTATGGATTTGTGGTTTTCTGTTTTAGTTTTGTTGAGCTAAGAAATCAGTGCTGAAACTCAAATATATTCTTTGTATATTCTGTTTTATTTAGCCCCATGCACGTCTCATCTATTCTTCAAGAATGGAGAGAAACCACAAGCAGTTTCCTTAATCCTTGAAGCTTCACATCACTTTGTACCAAATAAGCTCAGTCTCTTTTCTTCCAACTCAAACTTTTTTCCTTAGGATTTTACATGCAGCAGGCTAAGCTTAGATTCCAGGTCACTTCCTTTGCTTCCAGGACAGAACCTTGTAGCATTGTTTGAACTACTTGGATGCCCACTTCTCTCAGTTGCTAATGCAATGACTTTATTCATAAAGCAGGTTAATTGCTTCCACTGTGGGTAAGAGGACAGTCATTCATGAAGTCATAATTAAAAATAGCAAAGATGAGTTCATCTGGGGAAAAGATGTTTTTATTTATTGTTACTTTTTATTTATTGTTACTTAGTGATAAAATAGCATTCTTTTTGTTATTCATTGAAGCTCAAAAATTCACCTTAAAACAAAATTTAAGAAGAATCCCAGTAACTTGCTTGCAGGAGAAAATCCTAATTCTGGCAGGAAAAGAAAAAAAAATCACATGTAAACTTTCACTCATATTCAGTAGATGTTCCCACCTGATTAGGTGTCCTCAGGTCCTCCAGACATAAACCACTATCTGAATACCTGAAATTATTAGTTTGTTTTTTAATGCTGCTGTAGTAAGCTATAAACATGGTAACAGGCAACATTCACTTTTGAACACTAAAGAAACAGCTCCCAAATAATTTAGACATTGAAAATTAAAGCAGGATTCAGAAAATGTGGGAAACTAGGTACAGGAAAGCCTTCTGTATTTCTACACAAAAATGCTTTGGGAGATGCAGATAACGATATTCAATAAATGTCTGCCTAAATCTCATTGACAAAGAAAACTATCAGTTTTTTGGAAAGATGTCTCATTGATATTGACTGCCTTTCTGATCTGATTTTTTTGGCTGAACCTTTGTACAGATGAAATGAAGAAAAACCACAGCTGTTATGCTCCTTGTAACACTTTACACAGTTAGACTCTTCTCAGACCTGTCTAGGAAGATCATGCACTCTAATGGAAAGGGTTTGACTTTCACTTTGTTATCCAAGTAGCTATTCACTTGTATATGGGAAAAATAACTTTTCCACGCTTTAATTAACATCCATCACTAATCTGGCAAAATTTGGGCAGTGAAGAAACAAAGAAAAAAATGTACAGATTGTAACTTTTTAATTATAAAATCAAAACATTGAGGGTTTTTTTTTGTTTTTTTTTTTGCTTTATATTTACATACAGCTTTATTAGGAGTAACAACACCACCTCAAACCTTTCAAGAGCAGAATCCATGAAATTATTTGGTAGAATCAGTAAGATAATGCCTTAAAACAACTATAAAAAGGAAATTCTTAGAGTAACAATCAAGGTTTTAAGAAGTATCTCAATAAAGGGTGGAAAATACTTCTTATGAAATTAAATGGGAAAGAAGTTGGCCTTCTGTCTCACAGAGAAGATGGAAGGCAAAATAAAATATCATTCTTTATTCCTAAATTGTGGTACAAGACTGAGATAATGTTCTTGATGTTCTGCCCTGGGCAATAACCCTCCTGGGGAGAATTTATTATGTTTAATATTGTAAAGCAAAAAGGAAATTTTAGCTGTATTAATCATAATAATGCCTTATTTCCTTCAAGAATAATCTTTTGGCTTTAGGTTTGCAATCCCTCTGCTGTCTGCATCTGCTTGATTTGAACTTTTTGGGCCAAATAATCTGAAATAAAGGTTTTTGACAAATGGAATGGACTTGATATTCCTCGTCTCATGGATAAGTGAGGGAAATTGGAAGGCTGCATGACTGCAGCTGTCATACCATGTCTAAAGGAGAAGACAGTAGGGATTGACTTAAGCAATTTAATGGTTATATTTGAATTATGCAAGCTGCAGATCAGTACTGAATTGGACTGGCATTATTCAGTTGTCTTTTAACTCATCCCTTTGATTATTTGCTACTAAACTGATGGTTTGGAGAGGGTGAAAGGGAAGGGAAAGAGAGTGAAAGGGAATATTTGTAAATATTTCTAATGTCCTCCTAAACGTGCAACTCCACCAAATAGCGGCAGTAGCCACAAAATTCAAGTGCATCACATTTAGCTGCAAGAAAATAACAGGCCTCCCTCCTCCCCACTTTATATATCATGCTCTTACTTAAGATTTAGTGAAGGGAAATAGCTGCCCTGGAATCATTAGCATCTGGCTCTCACAAATAATGGCTCTTAAGTCTGTTTTGAGAAGGAGCAGATGATAGATTTTTCTTTCAATGAGGGGATTGTAAGGGGCAAGGAAGAAAGAAAGGCATAAAAGCTACTCAGGGACAGATCAGAATAAGCATAACTGCAATGTTGCCAAATCTACTGAAAAGGGAGTATCTTTCTCCTTCCTCTCCATTGGAAGTTGCATAAATTACATGTACACCTTGTGCATGACAAGGTCAGAGCTGTGGGCTTTGGCACTGAGAGCCTTCTGCTGTATCCAAATTAGAGCAGAGACATTCGCATCCCCAGCTCAGAGAGGGAAGAAAGCTGGTGTTTACCAACCCTGTGCAGTGTTTACCCCTGGGTTTTCCCCTGAATTTCCAAAACAATGAAATGGGACAATTGATGCTGCAGGTGATGTACCCTAATTTGCTTGTCTTCACACAGGAGGTTGAGAATCTCGGTTTCATGTATGGCTGCGGCTGGTGTTACAAGGTGATTTTCCCCAGCTCCTGTCCAGTCATGCAAACAGAGACTGCTCTCAGGGGCATGCCCTCTCTTCATGTTCAGTGGTGTGAGTTGGCTCTGGAGGGGAGGGTTCATGTGCTTTATTTCTTACCAGAATACAGCATAAGAGAACTACATGTGCAGACAGCACTATCTCACTTGGGGTGTGGTGTACTTTAGCTACATACCAGAGAGAGTTGTTCACCATTAAAGACCTGAGCTTCTAGGTTCTCCAGAAAGATAGAATTCTTTTAACCTGTAAGCCACAGGGGTCTACTTAGAAAATACATATGTTGAAATACAACTTAGGCTTATGACTTCCCCTGTGTGAAGAAGTGACAATTTCAAGCACAAGCTCAGCCCCAGAATATGCAACACATTTCTCTGCTGACCAGAGCAACTCCGGCAGATCACTTATCTCCCCCCTCTTCTGAGTCTGTTGTTCAAACCTGATCAGGAAGGAACCAAAAACTGTAAATATGCACTGTCTCTTCTTATTTCAGAAAAGTTCATCCCGTTATTAAGAAACAGACATCCTTATGTTTTGGCTAAAACAGTACTTGTCAGATTCCTGCTTTCCTTTGTCAATACTAGCCTACAGTAGTCCTGGCAGTTCTTGACGGAGTCATTCACTGTTTATGGACAAAATTCTCACAGACTACACTGTAGATATCTACACTTATCAGATTCATATCCAGAAGAGACATATTTCCCTCATTCTTCTTGCTATGTCCAAGCTTTGGCATCTATGCATATCACCCATGCTCCTTCAGAGATCTGTTCGCCTGGCAGAAGTGCAGTGTTTCCCTTATTCTTATTTCCCAGCAGAACTACAGTATATTTTTTCACCATCACCATGCACTTACAATTTAATTAAAATATGTACATTATACAGACCATCTGGTTTTCCCAAAACTCTGTACCTGAGCCTCTGTAACAGAGAGTGCAGTGGAATTAGTTCTTTTCTCCTCTGATCCTTTAGCAGTAGGGTGGTGGAGAAGATGTGGAGACTTCAGAAGAGGGAAGTGGAGCAAGAATACAGGAGAAAGAATATAAAAAACTGTGGGAAAGAATTGAAAGCTGACAAATTAGATTGTAAGGCCATTGGGCTTGCTATGTTTGTGCAGGGTATAATGTTATTGGGGCAGTCAGGATATGAACAATAATGAGAGTTTAGTTGATGAGATGTGGTTAGCTGAAGTAGTACCATTTATTGATTTTTCAAACTATTTATTTCTTTTTATCTTACTCAGATATCCATTTAGTTGGCATCTGTCTTAACTTCATATATCATTGTTAAGTGTTTTCTTCCCAGACTGACTGCTACTTAAGGAATAATAGGAGGGATGCTCTGTTTTACTAGACAATAATATGGTTCCTCCTTGAATCAATTACAAGGCTGAAGGGAACCTGATTATTGCCAGAGAAAATGGGGCATCCCTCCTATTGTGCTTAATATACTAGAAGTGAACCAATAAAGTTGATTTTTGGATACAAAGTTAATTACATTGAAAAATCAGCTGTAATCCATCTGATGAATACTGCTTTTAAACACGCAGAAGTATACTCATTTAGGCCTATTATTTCTTATTTGTAGGAATTAGGGTATCTATAAAGTTAGCTGATCAATTTAATTTTAATTGTTCCCTTATTATGGAAAGAAGTAGGGAATGCCCACCTCTTAAGAGTGTCATGAGAATTAAACAGTTAATGCTTTTACAGCACTTTTAACATTTACAAGGAAATACAAATGCTTTGCCTTATTAAGTAATAATTAGTATTAAGCAGGAATAGCTAAAAGGAGTTTACAGATCGCTTTCTCGTGCCCTTTCCAATCCCTACTCCTTATTAGGAGGAATCCCAGCCAGAGTGTAGAGAATGTCCTGCCTTAGGAAGACAATTTACATATGCCTGCATTTGTTTCAGTAAATCAAGCCTTCTGGTTCTCCCTTTTTCTACTCACAAGTGAGAGGGATGAGTTTACAGGCAATGCAAATTTTAAGCAAGGCTGTACATAGGCAAAACATATTTCTAGAAGCCACAAGAGGATATGGAACATCAGAAAACAGGCAAGCTGTCTGACCATTTACTTTTTATGGACATTCTCCCTTCCACAATTGTGCCCTTGGTAATGATGAGATTTTCTGTGATAACCCTAACCAATACAAGAGTAAAGGATGACATTTGTGGTAAAAATCTACCAGTGGCAGGAAAGACGCACTGCCATATCCTTCATCTACTGTGGAAGAAAAATATCTAAGGAAAAAGAACTGGGTGTGCTGTAGGTATCTACATGTTCATAAACTTGTACCTCTGATGTTGCAGTTCCTGAGCTTCATCCAGGGAGCAATGAGTACCCGTTGGTATGAACGTGGTAATGTGGAAATGTGTGTCAGTCCTGATTAGCAGTCACCCATATGGGTTTGCACAAAAGGGTAATCATGGACTCACAGGAATTTAATTGCCTGTCCTCTGATTTTTAAACCACAAACAAGTGAAATAGGGAGGTTCTAGAGTGGTAAAGATTAACAAGGAGGAAGCTGTGATGGTACAATCACATCCTAACTTTGAGACTGTGTGGCAATAACTCCATATTAGTTTCCCTGAGAGTCAGCATTTTTACCATAATTTTATGTACTGTTTCCCGAATTTTGAAGGGAAATACAGTCATCTCATGTGTTCCTGCCACATTTATTTGCATCAGAGGAACCAGTCACTTGAGCTTACAACTTGAAGTTAATAAATTCCATAAGCAGTTTCATAATGCTAAAATTGGTGGATAAGGCCACTTTACCCACAGAAAGCACCCACTGTCCTCTTCCAGGGAAGAATTGTCCTGTTTCAAGACCTCATGTAAAATAACATGTAGGTTAACATTAATCAGCATGCTAAAGGCAAAACTCTACCCTTAATGAAAAGTGAGAACTGCAGCTGTGGAGGAAGGATTTTATACAGGAGAAAGAATATACATGCATGCTTTGCTCACTGGTGAAGCATCCTGTTACCAGGACAGATCTTATCTGATTTATTTGAACAGAGGTAGAAGCATTCAAGGTTGCTGTGCTGCACAGCCAAACCCTACCTGGCTGTTTGACTGTCAGGGAAATGAGATGATACTTCCACGAAGGTTATTTTTAATGTGATCTGCTTTCCTTGAAAAAATAGAAATAGTCTAGTATGTTTAACTGTGGGTTAATTGTATCTCCATTTTCAACCAGGGTTTATCCCATCCCCATTATATTTCTGTAACATATTTTGAATGAGCTTTCAATCCTGCCACATCAAGTGTTTTTTAATGCAATTCTTCTGCTAGTCAGAAATATTAGTAATTAAATTCTCTCAAATACACTAGTGTAAAGCAGAGGGAGAATATCCCAATTCTATCAGCACTGGTGTTAATTATTTTAGGCAAGCTGTCATTTATGTTTTCTAAAGTGGATTTTGTTCTTGCAGTCAGGAACATTGCTTAGTGCAGAATTAATTAATCATTATAAATATAAAACCTGCAGTATCAGCTTCTGTGTTCAGTAAGGTTTCAAGAGGCAAGGTTGAAGGAGTCAATACACTGCTGTGGGGGATCATGGTTTTTTTCATCTGATACAAGGACAATTAAATTATATGCCTAATCTTTACAAGAATATGTATTTAAAGCATCATCACAAAATATTAAAAAAAGAAAAATTGATAATTTATTGTGACTGGAAGCTTTTACTAATGCAATATTGTTTTAAAAACACTGTATAAAACAAGATTAGTGAGGTAGAAACTGAAAATATAAGTTTACTATAAATCTGAAGAGTTGTATTTAAAGGTGTCTTTCTCATTTTACCTCTTTGGAAAATAGTTGAGTCATTAATTTTCTTGCCATAGTAAAAACACCAGCATAAATATCTACAAGACCACAAAAATAAACAGATAATAATCCAATTTGCCAAGAGCAGCCTGTGTAAGAGCTGAATGCCAGCACTTAAAACTGTGGGGGTGGTTTTACTAGAAGAGTCCAAGCAAGTCTGACAACTCAGAAAAACTGGGATTAATGATGAAATAAACTAAATATTTAATCTTTCTATTTGGTGTAAGAGATGTTGGCTTTTTCTTTTCTTTACCTGCTCCCTTATTTTCCCCTGAGAAAGCAATTAAAGCACATCCTTTCTCAATAAAAAAAAGGGTGTGATTTCATTGTCTAAGACATGCACTGACTTTGCACCACCAGAAAATTGGCTGGTTATTTTCTCATATAGGGATCAAAAAGGTGATGTATGGCCAGTAGGTTTACTAAGTTGCTGACCATCATGCTGCATGTCTTATTGTTTTACAACATAGACATGCTGGCATTTAATCTCCAAAAGCAATGGATAATATGAGACATCTAGGAGGGGAGGGAAATCAAATCTACCTAGAGATGCCTACTCAGAATCCTATAAAAGACATGTTGACCTCCTGTTGAAAATGCACTTTCTGCTTTCCAAAGGCATTCTCTTGACATGTAGTTGTACATGATTGAAAGGTATGGGTGTATCTGTGCGATAGATAGTATTAATTATGTAAGCTTCCTCAGTTTTACAGCTTATTGTAAAAGATATTATTTCATTATTTGTATCAATACAATTATGTTTGTAATGGGATTTTAATTGATTTTGAATCCAATTTTAAAAATCCCTATTTTTAAAGCACACCTCAGCTGCTGCCACTTTGAATCTGTGCCAAGCTAGCAGACTGTAACTCATTGTGTCATCATTGAAATGTCTTGCTGCAGTGCTGGAGTTAGGGATTCAGAAATTATCTTCATTTAATATAGTCTTTTAACTCGCAGCCATTTCAGAACTTAGGAATGCTGAAATCTTCAATAAGCATGCTACTGACAGTCAGTACGCATCTGGTACGATTGTGTTGTTTTACTTTTGACACTTGAGCTGATAATCTTTTAAAGATGCTTTTATTAAGTAGTGCAATTATTTTTCCCAATACGTGCTTGGAGTTTGGTTTTACCTCAAAACCTTATTTACCCAAATAAATCTAGGATTTGGAAGGTGTGCAATTGATCAAATACAACTCACAAACATCTTTCCTTGTCTTGGAAACAGCATAAATCCACATCCAAACATCCTTAAGATTTGAGATGAGTAGAAATAGGCACAATCATTCCTTCATTTGGTCTTCTTTTATCCACTCTATGTATCTCTCATGAAGCTATTTCCTGACCCTCTTGTACCTGTGTTGATAAAGAAAGGGTAGTATTCGAGCCGACATGTAACTATCTATTGTAAGATAAACAGTGGTTATTTTATGCATGCAAAAACCTTTCTTAATATTTGAGATAACTTCACATAAGCTCATTTGGCTACCAATAGGGGATATTACTGCCCTCAGGCTGAAACAAGAGCCTAACAAGCATTGAAAACTGTGGTTCGTCTTCCAAGATCATGTATATTCTGGTATTGCAGATGATGATCTTGGTTCATGTTTCAGTCTGTGGAGCTTTCCAGAGCAAACTTTCCATTAACCCAGAAGATTCTAAAAGGTTAATTAATCACTGATTTGGTCTGAGGGAAATTGCAGCAAAATATTGCTCAAAAGTATTAAAGCGCTCTTTACAATTTGCTTCAGGCAATATTACCTAATCCCAGGAATGGCTTCAACCCTCAGGTGGTAGTTCATTGTGGTTGGCCTCAAGTGCAGCCAATAATCTGTATTTGCTACTAGAGCTCTGTTAGTAATTGAATTTTGGTTTAGTGGAAGAACCAAGCATTTTGGAGAACAACAACAGCAACAAACATAAAAACCATAACTCCCTTTGTTTTCGGTTCTATGATTCTGTATATTTTGAGACCATTTTTGATAACCATGAAAGAATGTACTTAGAAAGTTTTAACTACACCTGCTTCTGAAAACAAGAATTTGATCTCCTTTCCTCCCTTCTTACAGGTGAGTGTTCTAACCACTAAGCTTTGAGACATTGATATTTTTTTTTGCCTCTTGAAATTGTTCCACATTCCATAAAATGTTCAGACACTAATTATTGCAGAAGCTGGTACCTAACTACCAAGGCACACTTTTCTTCAGAGCTTGCTCACTGTTCACATAAATGATTCACATAAATGAATGAAGAGGATATCAAGCCAGATAATGAGTCAGCTCCAGGACTGGTATGGTTATGTCGGTGCAAGGCTGTGCCCAGGCTAATTAGCTCATTTGAAGAGAAGAGCTAATTAACTCTGGAAGAGCAGCGAGCTGCTGCTTCTTATATGCAGCTACTATTTCTACCTTTCACATCTGCAGTACCTGTGTAGTTCTGAGTCTACTGTGTAGAACTCTGGATGCAGCATTCATCAGTGCAGACCATCCTTATGTTCTTGGAATGTACTATATGGATGTACTTAACGCCAATAAATTTGTGGTTGGTCTTTTTTTTTGTTTTATCCTTTTGATCATTTTACCTCTGCCTTTGTTTGTCATATATACTATAATACTGAAACCTGTTTAGCAGCACAGATTCTCCCTCTGAAATAAATGAAAAATATTTGGGGTATGAGAAAAATGTAACAGAAGCCATAAAACTGCACAGACAAGAACAATTTCTAATGGTCTCTCTGTTTTGAATGAATGTTATTAGGAACTGCTTAGCTGACATACCCCAACTGTGTGGCAAGTAAGACAGGCACATGGGTAAATGCACATGTGACTTTTCTAGCAGATACTTATTAGAATTTCCCATTTAAAACTTATTCTTCTGTTTTCAAATAGCAGCACTATATAAAAAATGCAATTCTATTACTCTGCAGTTTCATTTTTTTATATAAACTCTGAATACAGGCTAATACATCTTCTCTCCCCATGATACCCTGCAGTGTAATTCACTGAATAAAAAAATAGCTCCCTATACAACTGAGCATTACATTATAATGAAGAGACTCAGTTATCAGATTATTAATACTTCTAATTGAGGCAACCATTCTGAAACAAGAAAAATAATAAATATTTTTATCTATTTTATATTTGAATCAGGGTGTTTTCAATCCCATTATTATAAAATAGTTCAATGGAGCTTGCACAAAACCGGTCCAGATAATAAAAAAAACTGTTGAATTGTTACAAATGTTAAGGTTCTGAGTACTATTGTTTGCCATAACTCAACTAAACAGGCAAGTGAGACATTTAGACACCTGATGGCAATCTTTCATTAAATTTGGTTAAGTATGATTTGTGTCTCATCCTGTATGACAATGTCTCAGACATAACAATACAATTTAGTTTTGTATAGGGCTTCAGTCAAAAAAAAACCCCAAAAAAACCACAAAGAAGTCTTATGATGAGATGCATAAGGGAGAGATAACACTTCTTGAATGTGGGTTCAGTGGTTCCCAGAAAGGCAGTATAAAAAAAATTACATTAGCTGAAAAAGTTAGAGGGGAAAACCCAAGAGTTTTAAAGCAGCAAAGACAGTTATGCATTTTTGCAGCTAGTTGGAGTGAGAATAAACTGGAAGAAAGTGGCAAAGGGAGGAAAACATAAGTGAGGTTTATGTTGTGTTAAATGATGAAACATAACCTAATGCCATGCATGAATGGTGTTACTTCAAAGACTTAAACAGACGCTGTTCACTATTTCTTAGGCCTGACTGGCCAGTTAGCCTAGCTTTCTTATTGCTATGCCAAGTACAGTAAACTTATTTTTGCAAAATGATCATCTGTGACAAATTCTACCATTCCCCACTATCTGTAGTCATCTTAAATGTGCTGAACTTTGCAGCAGCTCCAAATTTGAAGTTAGGAGAAAGACAAGCTGATGGAAATGTGCATTTGAATCCATTTGGTAGTTGATGTAATAAATAACAGTCCTAGTGTTTGTCAGACTGTCGGCATCAAAAACTCTGAAATACAGTCTACAGAACTTGACAAAAAACTGTTAGAGGGAATTGTAGTTGTCAGACCCCTTTGGCTCGTGATACAGCTTTGTAGGAGCCAAGGAGGGACACAGAGTTTGGACTCTCTAACTTCGTCTGGATACAGGGGTCATTTCTGCTCTTTCCTTCTTGATAGGGCTTAGTTTACTAGTGCATCTGTCTTCCCTCTCTGTCTCCTAGAGAACCCCAACACAATTATTTACACTGGTCGCACTGAAGAGATACTTTACATGCATCCAATTCTTCTGTCCCTGCCTGAAGGGCTCAAGCACAGCTGGTGAGTGGAGACAGATGGGGAAGGGCAGGTAAATTGTGAGACAGCCACCGTTTGCTCACCAAACGGTGGTTTTGTCTCGACAACTGCCCAACTGTGGAAGCATATTGTGAATGCCAGGGGCTGTGGCAACAAAGGAAAAGACTTTGATTAGTCTTCAGGCGGTAGAACAAGAAGCTGGCACTCTTTTCTTCCTGAAAATATTGTGTTGTCCTAGAAACAGCTTAAAGAAGGGATCCATTTAGTATTTTAAGTAAGTGTAGGCCCAAATGGGTGCTTGGTCCCAGACAAAGCTTTAAGTGACCCATTTATGCTCGAGCAGTCACTCTAGTGTGTTATTGATGTGAGAGACAAATTCAGTAAAAATTATTACTTTCTGAAACATCTTTTGTTTTTAGGGAGAAATGGTTTCTTGGATTAGGCTAAAATCTATAATTCCTTAAACCTTAAAAATAAACAGCTACTTGACAGAGAAAGGCAAAGGCACCAGCCACTAGCATTTACTCTGGGGTGGAGGAATCCCTGTAGAAAGAAACAAAGGATTATTGTTATTATTTTTGTACATATCCCTGAGGGAAAACAATTACAAAAATCAAAGGGGTAATTTTTATCCTTTTATCACAGTTCACCCAGCCACGGAGCGTTAGGAGCCATTAGACCATTCAGCCATACCTGTTAACTTGGAAAATACAGAGAGGATGCAAAGTGCCTCCTCCTCTTCAGTGGTAGAAGCTGCTACTCTTCATCCATGACAGCTGGTGGGCAGTCAAGATGCAGTCAGACAGCCTTGTGTTTGAATCTTCTTTGAGTGTTTATCTCTCAGATACAGCATACATCAATCTTACCTTTCGAAGATTTCTTTTTTTATCTCCATACTACCTCTTCATAAAATAGTTATTCTATTTTATAGAAGATGAACTGGGTTAAATAGACAAGCAAACAAACAAATCAGATAATGATTTTTGCTTTGGCCCATTGCCTCAGAAAAAAGGCTTCCTATGGTCATAATGTAAAAACCTGCTAATGTTAAATTAATGTCTCTACATTCAAATTTTATTTAGCGTTAGAAAAATTGAAAGGAGGTCCTAAAATTCCTAAAACTGTGTTAATAATTTAAATAGGACATTCAGCTTCTGTTCCAACAAGTGTTCCTTTAGCAGTACACTGGTCTGAGGATAAGGGCTGGAAAACATAAATTTAATCCTTAAAAAAACAGAGTTTAAAAGGCTAGATATAAATGTATTACAGACATTGATTGTCTCCATCTCTTCTTTTAATCCCCATAGAACTGAAATAAAACTGTGTGTATCCATGTAAGTAAAACTCCTTGCCACAATGGGTATATTCTTCCCACTCACTTGCCCTCCAAAATGGTTATAATCTGCCCTTATCCCAAATAAATTTGAAAAATCAGAATGAATGTCAAAGGAAATTATATAGGTTATACTCAGGAAAGAAATGAGTGAGTATTCACCTCGTGGACATATATTAGTCTCCCAACCCTGGTGCATTTTGGAAGCAGATTTCCAAAAATTTTACTACATAGGCCACTTCCCACTCACCTTCTAGTGACATTTACTGGCTTCCAATCAACCACTTTTCCTGTAAGCATGTCAGCTGCAGTTGCTTTTTATTGGTGTTGTAGCTTAACCCCAGCCAGAAGTCCGATAGAGCTGCTGGCTCACTCCCTGTGAGACACTGAAATGTTAAAGATTAATGACTCAAACAATCGCCTATTTGCAAAAGCCGCAGGTGATTTGCTGAGGCCATGTTTGCACACGCACTCCCCAGCTGAAGGGGAGGAGGAGGGTTTCTGGACATGGTGAAACCTCTGATCTGTGTAAGAACAGCCCAGATGCAGAGGGAGTGCACACTCACCACCAGAGGCTGACCCCAACAAATGACCTTTGTTAGCAACAAGCTGAGTTTTGAGCCAGACAGGGAAAGAGACCAATAAGAAGAAGATCTTGCAAGGTGGGATGGTGCTTTTTTATTATGCCTGTGGCTTCCTTAACATAACTGGTTCTGGTGTAAGTCTCCCCTCTGGGAAGGTATTGGGATAGTCACGCATAAGCCTAAAGTTATTCATCCTTTCTGATGGAGCATAACTGGTTCAGCTATGCTGACAAGAGAGACAGCTGTCATGTGTTAGGTGTCATAAACCATCAAAGACCCCTGAAGCATCCCCAGACTTATTTCTGGGGCCTCCCATCAGATGACTGCATGTAATCCACGTTTACATCAGACAATGTAAAACTACCCCCAACTAGGGGAGGTGCCTGGGCCTTCCCACCTGACCTTGAGTGTATATTAACCCCTGAAATTTGTGTTTGCAGGCTTCCCCCACCACCAATGGATCAAGACTGGGCAGCATTCTAATCAACAGACACCAAAATTGCAACAACCAAGTCTCATTTGGATTGATCGATGAGTGGTGATATTTCTCTACTCTTATCCTTTCTTTCTCCTTCTTTCTTTTCCTCGTACATTTTATTAAGTGTTATTATTTTGTTTTTATATTGTTATATTTCTACAGATAATAACCAAACTGACTATATACTTCCTTTCTGTTGCAACCAAGTTGTTCTGAAATAAACCTGCCATATATATATTTATAAACACTAGTCATTTAGTGTTGTTTCACTCTAATCTGCCACACAGGATCTATTATTAAGAACCTCAGTTAATCCACCTTCAGGGGCAGGTCATAATACTCCCCAGCCAGCATGATCGGGAAGAGAACTGGAAGGTTAAAAGCTAAAAAACTCATGGTGTGGGTTTTGGGTTTTTTTTTTAAGTTTTTTTAATAAAGACAACTTAATAGGGAAAGCAAAAACAACACATACAAACAAAACAAAACACCTGCCTGCCCATGGAAGGTTGAATGAATTCCTTATTTTGCTTTGCTTGCATGTGTGGCAATCCCTGGGAGAGCAGGCCCCCTCCATGTGTAATAGTGACTTGGGAAGACAAATGCCATAACTCCAAAAGTAATCCTTTTGGTTATTTGGGGTGCCTCTCCTGGCTGTGTCTCCTCCCAGCTTCCTTTGCCAAATTGTTTTTTGTACAGGCTTCTTCTGCATAAAAAGCAGACAGGTCCTTAGCTCTGTAAATGCTGCTTAGCAATAACAAAAACATCTCTATGCTATCAACCCTGTGTTCAGCATAGATCCAAAACATAGGCCCATACCAGCCACTGTGAACAATCTCAAATCTACAGAACCAGCACACGTGATAAAAGAGACAACAGTTGTTTAATTACAAGCTTAACTTTTAATTGGAAGGCAAATTTTTCAAATATTAGAAATGCAAGCAAGACCTGGACAATTTGGTCTTTCCTCATTATCCCCTTTAATATGATCCCGTGTTTGATTTTGGTACTGTCAGAAATTTTCCTCACCTTTGCTTATCTAGAGTTTCAAAGCAGCTCTGGACTAGTCTTCTCCCTGTTCAACTCCAAGTGTCAATAGTGAACAGCTTCTTTTCACCCTCACAACCTACAGGGATTGGGTAAGTAACAAACAGAGTCATTAGAAGCATTATATAATTCCATATACTAGCTACAGGTCTATGGATTAATAGCTATTATATTAAAAGACTCTTGGCAGACTGAGCGGAACTGCATTGGAGGCTGCAGCAGAGATCTAATTTGCTTTTTTAAATTTTCCTTTGTATTTTTGTTTTGCTATTGTTTTTATCCCAAAAGATTTAATTCATACAAAGCTGAAAAGCTGTTATAAATATTAGAAACCTAAACCTGCTACTTTCAGGAAAATTTCTTTCAGATTTTCTTTGCAGAGTTGCCATTTCTTTGATGTTTGACAGAGACTTGAAACCTGGGATAGAGTGACCCATATAGGAAGAAAGAAAATAGGGGCACCACATTTTTGCTAGAAAAACTGGGACATCTGGTCACCTCATTTGTTACCAAAAAGAATATCTTCAGAGAATGATATCTCTAGGTACAGGGATTTGATGATTTCTTGACAGTGAGAGGAAAACAGAGACTGTTAGTTGAAAGTTGATCTAAATTCCTTTTATAGGTAGGAATTTTGAATTTTTAAATAAGAAATGGTTCTTTTACTTATTAAATTTACACTAAAAAGAGATTCCTATGTCTAAAACCGAAAGCCCATTCGTGCAATTAACATCTTAATAAATCCAGATACACTGAGCCCCTTCAAACATTAACATGATGTGTTTCCAGCTATATACCTTCCTCAAACCTGTTAAAAAACTTTCATAAGAGGTTTACTTTATGGTCTGCTGGAATGGAATGTTTTATAGGCAGAGAGGAAATCCTTTGCATGGGCCATACATAATAAGGCAGAGATGTATTAATGATGAGAACACAATACTTAGCCATGTAAACTCTAAAAGAGAATGTCATTACAATCAAATAAATCAGTGAACAAGATTCACAAGTATTACAAAAGCTTGAAAGAGAAAGCTGAAATTGGAACTCTTTCTAAATGATGATGTACAGAAAGAGGAAATTTTTTTACATTCTTAAAACTGGAGGATTTTGAAATGAGTGTTTCGAGAAAGCAATATGTCATTAAAACCATGTTGTTTTAAGCAAATTTTATTACTGGTGGGAAAGATTCCGTGTTTAGGTTTTTATTTTAGAGCATTTTCACTCTGATACCAGCAGTAGTGTAATTGTTGCATCACCAAACATTTTATTGCCAGGGGATGGTTCACAAAACATTGTTTCACAGCTTCATCACTGCATAGCAGAACTGGTTAATGAGCTTCATTGTGTTTGATCTGGGGCCGAAACTTTATTCTTTCCAAGGTTCTGTCTTAGTATAGTCACGTCAGATTCAGTCAACTATAAATACTACTGAACTTCTTGAATGGCCACCTCTTACTGTTTCTTGACAGGTTTGTTGCTCCAGGGACACCAACACAAATTTGCAGCTTGCCAGTGAAGCAGCAATAGTTTCCATAACACCGTGCCTCCTTTGCCAACTTCCATGTTCCCTGTTGAACTGCAGCAAATACACCCAAAGGATCTCCCTTTGTCATCTTAGCAGTTCCTAGCATCAATCTCCCCTTTCTTCACCCTGTTTGTAGCACTCAAACCAACATCCGGATCATCCCTTGAAATCACCAGCCATTTCTATATTTCCTTTGCATTTCCTTTGTATTTCCTTATCTGTAAGGTTCAACATAAATGAACCTTGTCTACAGAAGGCACTGAAGGACATTTTCAGCAGTATGCTATCTCTGAGTCTTAAATTGTCAGAAAGGACTTGCATTTTATTACTGTATAATTAGATACAATCAAGAGAGCAGTGGTTTCAGGTGATAGCTTCAGTCTTTAAGTGTCATAGGTCACATAGTTTTGCTAACTGGCTTTAAAGCCTCTTATTTGTTTTGTTTTGTTTCCAGATGTTTCTTCAGGGCTCTGCAAGTGCATGACATACCCTGTTCATGGTTTGACTGGTCTGCCTTCTCCCTCTGCTGCTAAATCAATTTGTGATTTGTTTGTTATATATGTTCCTTTTTCGTATTTGTACTCATTGTGTTACTAGCATTCTGAACCATGGGAATGAAATTCAATAACCAAAGTTACCAAAGTGGCCTTTTGAAGGAACCTTAATTTTATTAGCTCAGGAGGAGTAAGGAATTTGAGCCATGCTGAGATAACATCACACAGTAGGTCACACCCAAGGGCTGACATTATCTCTTAGGGACACACACTCCTGGGGTGTCTTATTAATTATAGTTAATTGCATGGAAATTAATGAGCTTTTCCAGTGACTACTAGGCTACTTTACAGCTGCGAGACAAACTATATTAACTTTGATTTTTATGTTTCTTGGTCTTCCAACAGTTTCACTATCCACTCTTCTAGTGTATAAATAATGTAATATTTTTTATTGTTTCCCAACACCACTGCTATATGCTTTCAGTAAGAAATTTTCTCCACTGTTTTTATTGTGTTTATCATCTATGCCTAAGAAAGGAAATTTGCCTCAATTACTTTAAAGTTCCCTTTGATTTGAAAAAGGTTTAAAAGCTGTTTGCAAGTATAAATATCTAAGGGACATTATGCATGATTCTGTTAGTCTCCAGTTCTTATTTAGACAACATCCAGAAAACCAAGCTGTCCATAATAAAATACTGAAAAAGGTTCATGATATTGCTGATAACTAACTTCAGAATTCTTGTTAAACAGCTATATTAAAAACCTAATACCTTCCTGAAACTAAAGCACTAATGTGAACATGAGCGATTTCAATGCCAGAAGTGAAAAACTCAAACAAGAATCTGTATTTCTAAAGGAATTTGTTTGCTTGGAGACAGATATTTTGGGTTTCCATTTGACTTGAAAGATATTGGTCCCTTTTGGATATTTCTCAACTCTATATGATAGGCTCTATATTCATAGACCTGTAACACTTACTAAACAAATTTAACATTCAAGGCATTTCTATTTTTTGATAAACTTTTTGTTGAATATAGATTGTGGCTGATGGCTGATTTTATGGAGTAACTGTAAGAAGCTGAAAGACATGATGAATGAATTGAGAAAAACTTGCTGTGAAGGAATAAGGATGATGCTGTGCTATCACTGCTGAGTGTTATTCATTATACACTATAAGCACTGCTGCAGAATATTTAGTGGTGAACACATACAAAGCTCAATATATCTCAAAAGCCCAGGAGAATTAATTAGGCCTTAAATAACCCCTGTTAATTTTTAGCACATACTACTCATCTTTCCACTGACAAGATTTTACAAAAATACCCTTTTCTCAATCCTTCCAAATATTTCCAACATCATCATGAACCCCATTTCTAAAATCAGTATCTTTTCATGGAAAACACAATGTTGAACACTTGAAAGCTCTAATGCAGCCTGTATTCCATAAAATTTATTCTTTGTAATAATATGGTCTGCAAGTTATGACTCATAAAAGTTTTAAATGGAAAAGTTTAAATGAGCATACAAAAACGAACTTGAGACATTAAATACTTATTCATTGCTATATAAAGTTTGATTTTTTTCAAAAAATTTTTTTTCAAAACAATTAATATAAAAGAAGGAAAGCAAAGCAAATAAGAGAATATATTAAATAGAGAAAGTTATAATGAAGTTCAGTTTACTTTTGAATTAATGTTGGTAATTCCATGTACAGCTGTATTTGATGACATGTTTAACTTTTTCAGTTCGAACATAACATCAAGAGCAAAAATTTGCATAAAACTTTCAGTTTATCATTCATACACTTCAAAACAGCTGTTTCAAACTTATCTCTTCAGTCGTTTAAGACATAACTTAAGGAAGTACCTACAGGAGGCAGATCTTTTGACAGCAGACAACACTCATCTAAGAGTCAAAGGCCCTAATACAAAGGTCCAAAGTTGCAAGTTGAATTTTAGAAAAAAAAAGGCTGGCACACTTCTTTAGCAGCGAAAATATTTAGCTGCTCGAGAAAGTAACTGAAAGATAGAGCAGATTCTCCAGNATAGTCGTAGGACATCTGGCTTGTAGCCAATAGGGAGATAATACAGGGTCTTAGGAAGTAGGGTAAGTACATGACTAAGCATTTTCTCTCCACAGAGGCCTTGCTATAAGCTCAAAGATTGCAACACAGTATAATTTTTTTTTTTTTTTAAAGGACTCCCGTAGTCAAAACAGTTGCTGAATACATAGAAGAATTTTAATGGTCTAGCCCATGTTAAATACAAAGGTATCATAACAGCCCCTTCTGGGCTTAGAAACTATTAAGTCATGCATCTTGACCTACTGCAGAGGAAATTTTTATTACATAAAACTTTGTTAATTTTTAATATTTCTTTAGAATTTTATCATTTTAGGCCACTGGATACTGGTGAGCTGGCACCTGATAAATTATTTCCTGCTAGTAGACTAAATTAGCTGTGGCACACTCTTCTGGAAGTCAGTAAATTTACCATGGGTCAAAAATGTCTCATCAGAGACTTCTTTCACAAACCAGCAGCATATCTAACTTTGTCATACAGGTCTAGAACAGATGCTCTTAATCAAGAACCTGAATGATCCGTAAGAATGTATTTCTGTAGCCATTGGAGTTGGAAATAGATATATCTTGAAGGTCCCTCCCAACCCAGTTATGGGGGGCAGAGAGCTCCCTCACCAGAGTAAGGCCTGACCCACGCCCTATCACACATTCCAACCCCAAGGTGTCTTGAATGAGACTCCCTTTTCCAGTCTCTGACACTGTCTTTCCATTTTATCCTGACGCCAGGAATAAGTGCACTGTATTTATTCCCCTGAATCCTTGTGAATCCCATGTCATCAAAGTATCATATACCATGTCGGGTCTGTAGGGACAACATCACATGAGCTATGTGGCCTATAACAGAAGTTTTAAATACAAAGTTTTAAATATGAACTATAACAAAAAGCAGTATTTGTCTCATTTTCTAGGAAACACTTCCAACATTTTAAATGTGACAGCGTGGTATAATGATGTAGTTGGGAATGGTGATACCCTGATCCCATCCCTTGCAAAAGGCTCTAATTCTCCAGCCACATGCTTTTTATGCCTCATTGGGATGTCTTGGATATGTCCTTGCTGCCAGGGTATAGTGGACACTGCTGGACTTAGTGAAAACTTGGGTAAAAAATCATTCTTCATAGAATAATTAAGGTTATTTCAGATTGCAAAAATCTATAATCAACTGAGCTCCCTACCCTAAGTGTCTTGCAAACTAACACAGTTTTTAATTATTTTATATGAAGGGAGGCATAAAACCTGATTGAAGATGTTTTATATCCTCCTTTTTACCCTTACCCTTTATCAAATGGGAAAATTCTAAGCATCATATTTATGGTTTGCAATAGATAGAAAAATTTGTCACAAGATATTTGTCACAGGGCATATTCAGTGCAAGGTGTAGGATGCATTTTGAATTAATGCTGAAACAAAGTACCCAGAAATGGATCCCTAAGAAGACATAAATTTGGCTGGTTATTTGAAATTAATTTTTTAAGAGAAAATGTATACAGGTGTGAAGAGAACATTCAAGAGAAGGTTTGCATCATTACAGGACTTTTAGACTAAAAGATGCAATTTGAAGAATACTTTTAGATGCTCAAAGAGTTGCAGAATGGTTTAGGCTGGAAGGGACCTTGAAGATTATCTACTTCCAAATCGTATGCCATGGGCAGGAATACCTATTGCTAAACCAGTTTGCTCAGGGCCCCATCCAACCTGACCTTCAACACTCCCAAGAATGGAGCATCCACAGCTTCTCTGAGCAACCTGTTGGAGTGTCCCATAACTCACCCTGAAGTCCCCACCCTTCTTACGTGGAGGACCCCAAAACTGGATGCAGCACTGCAGGTGGGTCTCACCAGAGGAGAGCAGATGGGCAGAATCCCTTTCCTTGCTCTGCTGCCCACTGTGTTTTTGGTGCAGCCCAAACACTTTTGGCTTTCTGAGTGTGAAGTGCACATTATTAGCTCATGTCCAGCCTGTCATCTACCAGCACTCCACGTAATACGAAAGATAAATCCTTTCTTCACAAGTCATATTCATGTAGTACTGATCACATTGGTACGTGGTGGAAAGACCTCTTTATGGACAAGTAGCTCTCACAGGAGATAGCATTTATAACTGCCTATTTACAACATACAGTGTTCTATAATGACAATGCTAGAATTGGCTTTTCCTTCCTTAAACCTTCATTGTATTGAACCACGTAACCAGAAAATCACAATGCAGTGATCTTTCTGCATGCTAATCCTTCTGTGGGAGCTTAATGACTTGTCTGCTCATGTTGGAGATAATAAACTCCACAATGGAAGCAATAGGTGGCTTGGTGACTTTGCATAAATCAGTATTGGTAAAAGTGAAAGAAAACCTATATACAGAAAGTAAGCAGTTATATTGCTCACATTTTTAGTATTAATTCTAATTGGCTTTAAAGCATCTATAATCCAGTGAATAAATGGGTAAAAATCAAAAAATGCAAATATTATCCCAAGGTACAATCAATAACATCCCCTAAATAGTCACTAAAATAATTTAATATCTCAGAATGATCGATCTTCATAAACAAAGCCATACTATGTGCTTGTAAATACTAGCATGTTGTTCAAGGACCAGAGATAATACAACGCATGGTAGAAAGAAAGAGAGTTTAACAGTTCAATAACTGAAAGCTGAGGTACCTTTTAAAGTTTATCTTACAGGAAAACATGGGAAATCTGAGCCTTTCTAAGTAGGAGACTTGAAAACCCAGGAGATTTGAACACATGGATTATAGGTTTGTGATTCACAAACCATCTATAGAAAATGGTGCTGAGGATGTGTCCCTGTTTTCCCAGAGAAAACATTTCTGTAATTAATAGAGCAAATGCAGCAGAAAGAGCACTGTATTCTCTCTGTTAGTAAGAGCTGACAGCATGTAGAGAAACTTACTCTGCTGCGTATGAGTTGTGAGTTCTTGAACTCTGATTCACCCTGAATTTGAATAGCAGAAAAAATGAAATTTATCTGCTACTTTATTTTCAAACACAAGAATGAGAAAAAATAAAAAGTGAAGAGTGAAGGGATCTATTCTTTTTCTTGCACTACCGGCTGATTTAGTTCTGCATTCCCCAAACTGAATAAAGGTATCCCAATTTTGGTCTTGTGTACCTTTATTCTTTAAAAGGAGAGAGGAAAGTATACATCAAACTGTGCACAGTGATAGTAATACATGTATGTTTAGACAGGATCTTTCTTTAGCCTTTGCTTCCCTCATGCCCTGTTATAATCTTGTTGAAATTTATCTTAAATTATAATATAAGCCCTTCAGGGCTGCATCTTTAGTAGTGGTTACACAGAGCTAAGGCTTTAAGCAGAAGAGGAAAGAACAGAGAAAGCAAGCAGGAATAGAAAGAGTCAATGCTGAAAATAAAGTAAAATAGGCTGTTTTAGTAATTTTCTAGTTAGTGCTTTAAGGAACTAAACAGTAAGTTTGATTTTTATTGGCATATTTGTAACACTTGCATTTTTTATCAAAGACATCAAGATGTCAAAGAAGATAGATGGAAGAAATATTAATACAATTCTGAATTATGCAATGAATTTACTTTGACTTCCTTTGAAAACAGCCTCTCTTTCCTAATGATTCCCATTCTTCTCTTGTGTGAAAATAATTAGGAAATAATTTTTTTGCCAGTGCTGTAGGTGATTTGCTTCACTTCATATAATTGTGTAAGTTATATGCTGCTTCTTGTTAAAGGCTTGAGTAAAATTACTTTTTATTAGAAATGGTAATCTAATCTTAAACAGTCACTTGACAAATGATATAAAAACCATGCAGAGCTTCTGAAGCTAAAGTATTTCCCTGTATGGCTGACTGCTTTAGGCTGTATGAGAGGGCAGCAGGGAGAGCCAGCCCTGGGGTAGCCCTTCAGACAGGCAGATTATCTTTTCTACATCTTTAAGCACCTATTCAGCTTTGAGCCACTAGTGGGCCATAAGGAAGCCATTCTTTCCAGCTGAAGCTTCCCCAAGTAATCAGGTGTTTAGTATGTTATACATAGTACACTAACAGAGCCTTATTCAGAGGAATATTAAATATACTTCAAGACACAAAAATACCCAGTCTCCAAATGCATAATGTGTATCCTGACATGAATACCAGAAGTTTTCTTTTTCTTAACTGTTGAGCATGAAGCTCAATAGGTTTAGTGGGAGAGGAGAAAAACCTTAGTGATGAGTATTACTAAAATGGAGAGGAGATTTTTTTAAAATTGGAATTGAATTTTGAAATACTTAATCATCTTTGTTTTCCTCACAATATATCTGTAAAGTCATGTTACACATAGGCTGAAAGAATACCTAAGTGTACAAAGCACTTGCTTTTCTCTTGAGGGAGTTGTAATGAGTTATAGTGTGCTCAGTGATTGCTCCTGGAGAACATGCCTAAAAAGTTGTGTATTACACTGGATAGTCTGTGCTTCCTTCAAATTTATGAAAGGTTATTTTACACTGTGAGTATTGGCTAAAAATGTTTGTCGCCTAAATAACTGCTGTGTGCAATGAGTAATTTAAAGACTGAATACTTCCTATGGATACTCACTCCACACTTTTTTTGGCATCCATTTTAGATTCATGTGTTTGTAACATCCAAAGGCAAAATTTATATCCAAAGAATTTAGTTTCCCAAAATGCCTTTGATTTATTTTTCTCATTTCCTCCATTGCGTTTGAAGTGTGCCAGGCCATTATGGAAGTGCTGTGGAGGAAATAACCTCTCTATAAAATGCACAATCAAAAGCATCTATCCTGCAAGCTGCTCTTCATAGAGGACCTTTGTCCCTGACTCTTTTGAGACACATCCCAGGAATAAAGAACCATCTCTGCAGGACCTTTTTGGTTTTTTTTTTTAATTTCTTCTTCTTTTTAATTAAGGAGGCTGAGGAAACAGGGAACATAAATAGGAAAGATTTTTTAATTCAGTTATCCTTTACAGTTTGTTCCTAAATTATGAAATGTGAGATAGATGATAAATATCTTCAAATATTTGATAAATGCATAAAATTGCAACAACCTAATTCCAATTATTATTATTATTACCAGAAAAAGCCTGTATTTAAAAATAAGTTATCTGTGGTGCAAAATGAAGCAGACAGACATGTAATCAATCACACAGTCTCAAGTCTGATCCACCTCTGTGTGCTCATAGGGCTGAGAGAGGCAGTTCTCTGCATATAGCTTTGCATATCACAGCACATGGATAAGGTCTACATCAAGGACACTGTAACCATAAATTTGGCATTCTTAAACCCTCTAGGACATGAGTTCTATAAACAAATGACAGCTTTTTAATTTTAAAAAACTTTGTAAGATTCTCATTAGGTACAATTTCAGTGTTTTTCCCGCAGCTCCTTAACCATTGCAACAGTGATATAAATCATGGAGGACATTATACTGCTATTGAGTCAATCAGCTGCTGTGGAAAGTGACTTGTAGTGCATGTTGTCACTTAGCAAAATTTCCTGTGCGTTCTCCTCAATCTTAAGCATTTTAAATAGCACACCCGTTATTTTACCTACTGTTACGTTGGTAGTAGGCTGGGTTTAAGCCTTTAAAATATTTGTGGTGAAAAAGCACCTTTGCAAAATGCTAAATTTTGCCTTGAAGAAGTAGTCGTGAAGAAATGCATGTTAATACTTTGGTGTAGCCGTTCTCTTAGTCCTGAAAGCTAAGTTAGG
Source organism: Bombycilla garrulus (assembly GCA_013400315.1). Classification (NCBI taxonomy): domain Eukaryota; kingdom Metazoa; phylum Chordata; class Aves; order Passeriformes; family Bombycillidae; genus Bombycilla; species Bombycilla garrulus. The sequence goes on along the minus strand of VXBU01009907.1, from coordinate 204,623 downwards.
AAGCCTTCTGCTTGGGAGAATTGCTACAAGGATGAGGAAAGAAGGATGCTCAATTCTTTCTGCAGAGTTCTGGTTTAATCCAACTTCATCCCTAGGGAGAGCATGGGGGAAGGGAGGGAGCAGTTTGCCCGTCCACGAGCAGAGAAAAAGAGACCCAAGTCACGTGTCCCGGGAAGTTTTATCCCCTAGGGGACAGGGGGACACTAGGAAGAGGGACCACTGGCCAATGGGTCAGAGGGGAGAAACTACATCCCAGAGCCAGGGGGAAATGGGACCCACCACCAGAGGTAGTATGGGGGAAAGGTATAGCTAAAAATCTTAGTGAAAACATCATATAAATTCAGTGCAACCAAAAACTCAGTGTAAACATCAAATGTAGTCCACCACAACACTTTGGCTAAACACAAATGGAATTTTAAGAGACAAGGAAAAGGTGATTCCACAGCTTGACAACTTTTTTATTGTTTTATTCCAAATACTTGCTACAAACAACGCAGGTGATTTTAGGAAATGTTGAGAAATGTGAGTTACTACTGCCTTTCAAATGTACTGAACCATAAAACCTAAGGAACCTTTCTCAAGAAAGAGGTTTTGTGGTAACATTAATAAGCAGTCACATAAGATTTTTTTAAAATCTACACAATTCATATGTTTCTTAGCTATCTGAAAATACTTAGCCTTTAGTTTTTTGCTTTACAACATATTCACATTATCCTTGTACTAACACATGAATTCTAGAAACTTACTGATTTATACAATAATAGAAAAACAGTTGGGTTTATTTGCAGCTGCATAATTCAGGGCTTTCTCTAGTTACTTTTTTCAAAGCCTTTTTTTTTTTTTCCCCAAAATGTAAACTTAGTTAACCTTCCTCTACAGATCCCCTTAATGGTAATCCGTATGGGTGAGAATGTTCTACTTTGCCAATGCAAATTTTAATTGCCTACCTTTTAGTGCACATCATCCTCTGCTTTACTGATAACTGCACCCGGCAGTCCTCACACCACACTGCTGTCCAGAGAAGACCACAGACATGTTTCAGCTTCCATTTTTGTTTTAGGTTAAAATAAGATGATAAATATTTCTTTTGAAGAGTGCCTTGGCCTTTGTTCTGCTGGAAAATTTTGATTACTACTAGACCTCAGATGGGAGTTATTCAAGATTTTCAAGTACACTGACTATTGGTCACAAAGGGTTGCTCCACCATTGCATTCAGATTAATTCAGGGACACCTTACAGTAGGTAGTATGGAGAGCAACAGTTTTTTCATAAATTCAGAGTAGACATATTTTCAGCAATCATCTCTAGGAATGGCACTATAAACTGCATGTATCTGCATTTATTTTTGTACTAATAATTACTGAGAAGGATTAAGGAAATGTATGTAAGAGGAACGTTTTATTTTCTTGGTCTGTGTTAGATCAATTTCAGAAACAATCTGTGAAGGACTTACTATCTAAACTTACAGAGGCTTCTTGTTTCCAAGCTATAATCAATGTCTCTTCACGACCTTTTGAAAGAGCCAAAACACATTGCTGAAGCTGAACCAAATAGGCCTGGGGGCTAAGATGTTTTATGGCATTGTTCAGGATCCTTCAGCCAGGACAGGAAAGTGGTGGTGGCAGCTAAGGATATATTCGTTCTCAATCTAGGTAGTTATATTTTCAAGGACTTTGGGTTGCAGTGCTTAGCAATAATTCTCTAAAACTTTACGAATTACAGTAAAGAAAGAATAAGTTGTTCTCTTCTAAAAATAAGCTGAAAAGAGGTCTTAAAATGTATACTAGATTCCCCTTTCCACTCAGTTCTACTAAAATGGTTTGCATTTAAGTTTCACACATTCAATTTAACATCCAAAATGCCAACATACTGGCCTGAAAGCTTCAGCTCAAATCAATTATCTTTGGTTTTTTGATCACTGAATTTAATTTTTTTCTAATACCAAAGAATATCTATCTATGATTATTCAGAAATCTAAAAGAAAGTGTAAGTAACAGAAAGCCTAAAGTAGGTACACATTTTCGAAGACGATCTTAAAACATAAAATTAGTGGCTGTACAAATCTCTTAAATTGTCCTTTGCATTTCTATATAGATCCCATTATTCCTAGAAAATTTTTCAGGACATTTCAGTTTGTGTCACAATTCATACAACATCTCTTATCTATGAAGTTGGGGTTCCCAGCTGTTGGATAGAGGATGTGCTTTTCTTATAACTCTCATCTGGTACTAAATGATAAGAAGGACAACAACACTCCATTTTAAATCTAGCTGTTGCAAAGAAAAGGTCCTATTGTTACAAAAGATGCTGTCATTTTTTAATATTAATCTCTAAGAATCTAATAATCAAATGAAATCTTTTGCATCATGGTTTATTTTTGTATGCTGCTGCTTGCAGTACATTGCCAGTAATATGAAAAAGGGATTTATTTTTCACAATTTAAGCATCTTGTAGCATGGGAGTATTCAGCCCATACAAATTAATTTAGTTGAATTACTTTAAACAATGAGAAACACTGTACCTTCTGCAAATGAATTGGTTCAAACAATAAGAAATACATTGATTCTTGAATTAATCAATTTGCAGAGTACTGCAAAATTCTCAAGCGCTTGTTTTTTTAATGACTCTCACACTTTTTGTATAGGAATTTCTAGAAGATGAAGCAAACCAATCCTCATAGCATTGCTTACCTTTTTTCTCACCTTTTAATAGATACCCAATGCTTGTTGTCAACTAAACTCACAGTTGATGAAAATCCGATCTGTCATCCTTAAATATGTCTGAGAAATGTGCTGGGTTTGGTAAACCCAGACACTCATGGAAATCTCTTGAATCTAATGCTGACTTGCTGTCTGTAGCCTGTCTTCTTTCCATAGAGAGTCCGTAGTTCTCCCAAATCAAACTTCCAGCCCCATTTAAAAACATTTCTTCCTCATATCTAATCTGAATCTACCTTCTTTTAGTTTAAAACCATTATCCCTTGTCCTATCACTACAGGTCCTTATTAAGGAGTCTGACCGCATCTTTTATACCAGCCACATTTCCTTGGGTTTATATCAGAAAGGCATTTTGTGGATCCCGTTATTCAGCAGTTAATGATGTCTGACTGAGAATCACATGGTCATGGTTTTGCTACTTTTTTTATAGGCCAAGACCCTTAAAAATGTTATTGCTTCTTTCCGCTGATCTCACTATTGCTCTGTTGTTTGCTGAGGCAAGGCTGGGCTCTATTTGTATTCATTGACTAGCAAGTCATCACCAGGCACTTCAAGTACAGGCCTTGATTTTGGTAAGAATTAAGTCCTGTCTTAATCTTATCTCATGGAGTAACGTCTTACACATAAGTCATGTATATAGCCAGAAAAAGAATTCCATGTACCTCAAAATATATAAGTATCTTAAGAATTTCTATAGAAACATAAGTGTATATGTGTACATATACAATATGTAAGCAAATATGGTAAGATGAATGTGCATTTAAAACTTTTCAAAGACTATAGTTTCGTTTCTTACAAGGGAAGTTGAGATTTTAAATGTCCCTAAGGATGAAGAGGCTGGACAACCTGTTCCAGTGTCTGATAACCAGCACAGTAGTTGTTTTTTTTTTAATGTATTTGATGGCTGTTGGCCACCTTTATCACAAGGACATATTGCTGGCTCAAGATTATGGAGCATTAGTTTTATTAGTTTTTGTTTGTTTTGTTTTGTTTTCTTTAATATATCCATGTGAATACTCGCAAAATCTGGAACCTAAATGGCATACTAAAAAGTTTATCTATAAAAACCATTCACTAGTGCCAACTTCTACACAAAAGAAGCTGGAAGGTCTCAGGCCATATGCCTTCCTTCAGATAGTGACAATCTGTCCTATTGAGCAAACTGACCCACTTGGACATTCATGCTCAGTAGCTGCACAATGAACATTCTTCATCCTTGGTGAAATGTTTGTGTCACAGTGCACATGCTTGGGTACCAGTAGAAGTTTTCTAAGACTATCCTCAGAGGATCTGTTTAGGAGGTTACCGCACTAGCTAAGGCTCTTCAGTTGGGTTTCAGATCTGCTCTCCTTGACATCAGGATCAGGCAATCCACTTCAGTTGATGTTGATAGATAATTTGTAAACTGTGTTGTCAATGCAACATTTTATCTGCTCCAAGTAGCTCATAAACAAACCTTTGATTAATTCTCCCAGTCTGTGTCTTCTGGACAGGATTTACAGTTTCTACTTATTTGGATGAAAAATAGAGAGACAAGTTGTCACCGTGGAGATGAGAAGTATTTTTTCCCTTCACTTTGTAGCTTAAGGAACATTTTATCATGACTTTACTGTATGAAAATGGCAGAAAATTTAAATTTGTGACTGATGATACAGAAGCTGTAAAACTTGATGAAATCAAGAGTGTTCATACCAAATTACCACAAGCTATTACCACATTTTAGATCAAGGACATCCAGTTCACAATGCAATAGAAACTTGGAAACGTTATTCCATGATCAATGCATAGGATGATGCTAGCCAATGACGTTTGAAAAAACTGTTTATTTATAGCCTCAGCTGAACATTGCAACACAGCTGGAGGAAAAAATTAGTCATTTCAAAGACAAATAATTCAGAAGGAGACCTGTTGGGGGTGGGGGCACTAAGTTTACTGTGTCCAGACATTTAATAGCATTGAAAGAAAGAATCTGAAGGAATAAGACTTACTTTACTGACCTTGTCTTTTGTTATAACATTAAATTTAACTCACAGCTCAGAAGATTGCATTAGTTTGGCTTTGAAACATTTTTCATCTATGTGTGCCTTTGAATCAGCACACTACTATCTCTGTTTATTTAGTCCAGTCAAGATGTATGTATAGTTCTGAAGCACTGTTTATGTAAGGCTCCTATATCACTCCAAAGCACAGCTACCATCCAACAACTTGGTCTTGAAAATTAGAAACTGAATGCAACTGGAATAAAATTCAATTCCTTTCAAAATTATTATGTTAAAATATATACAGGTAGTTTGTAGCTGATATGAAAAGATTAAAGGAAATAGCTATCTATTAATTCCAGGAGTATCAGAAATGTAAATAAGAACCTGACACACCAATTCCTTTTCAAATGCTAGTTAGTTTTTGCCACCCAATACTCTGTTGGATAAAATACTCTTTTGCAATCTGCATTTCTGAGTTTGCATATTTGCAGCTTTAAAGCCAATTTTGCTCTGATTTTTTTTCTTGATTTTTTTTTTTATACTGAACCTTCTGGGTTTAAAAAAATTACTTTTTTGAAAATTCTTATTTTGGCACATGCATTAAAGCTCATAATGTAAAAGTGAAAAGTCTGTTCCCAAGGAAGGACAGCCATAGATTGATGTTTGTAGATAGTTTGTATATAACACCCAGGGTAATACTAATCCAAATATAGAAAGTAATTACCCTGACCTTGATATCTGTCATCATTATCTTGCTTATGGCACAAATGTTTTGCTAAGAATGTCATCAAAACCATAGTTTTAGATCTATTTCCAGTAAGAAACTCCTAATCATTTCTCTCCAAATATTGTGGTTCTAAAGATACAAAAGTATCAGTGTATCTAATTGCCATAATTGTTCCAAGAAAGAATTATGATAAACCTCATTCATAGTCTTTATTCCAGTGGCTTTTATGTACTACTTGCAGTGCCAAAGCATTTCAAAAAATTCTGTATCTTGTACCTGGGGAAAAAGAAAGGAGAACAAAAATAATAATTTTAGGGAGTTAAACACCTGAAGTGCATTTGATTCTTTCATAGGAATATATATCAGAAATTGAAAAAACATCCTAATATTTCCCAACTTGCAGGAAACATTTCTGGTATACTGGGTACATACCAGCAGCATGGCTAAATGTAGCACTAGCCCCTGAGAAAGAAGAGGCTCATGCATCCACACAAAGAGAATAATACACAGTGATTCTCAGTCTTCTGAAAACAGCAGTGGACTATTTGGCTTATTCCATGATCATAAAAGCCTCATAATCTATGACTGCTGCAAGCAGAAGTGATTTATTGGAGTGCTCTCACATATGTGAGATAAAACTATAACTTGCTGGCAGCTATTATTTTTTAAAGGAGGGTATTAAGGGAAGGGACAACAGCTTGCTTACTTTGTAGCCTCAGAAAGCAATGTTTTGCAGCTCCAAAATAGCAAATTTGATGAATAGTTGTGTTGAAATTATAACCACTGTTTTACAATGAGATAAACTTTCACCTCCATGAGGAAATTATAGACGACAAAATCTGATTGTAAACAATCAGTGCTTTATATTCTTCCCTAACTGAGCAATTTTTGAATTTATGCCAGTCCAACAAAGGCATTAATAATCTTTAGCCACTAGGTATCTGAGAAAGAAATTGGAAATTATTTTTATTTGCTAGTTGGTGAAGTGATTAGACACTAATTCAAGAAGGAGGAAGTGGTAGTATGTGTTTGCTATTTTCATAAGAAAATACAGAAACACGCATACAAATGTGTGTCCTTTTACATATACGCGCATTCTCCCACACAAAGCAATTGCAGTGAATTGACAGAAGAAACCATAATCAGTTGCTAAATAATAAGGAAAGTAACTCAAAAGCAGAAGAGTCTCTAATGAGGTATGAAGCTCATTTCCTAAGTATCAAAGACATTTTAAAGATTAAATTTATACTTTATATATAATTTAAATTAGTGTTACTTTATGTTCTTATTAAGTCTTCTTCAATTTTTTATTCTGAAAAATATAGTGTAAACCACACAGCCTATTTTCTCTGTATAATTCATGGGATGAGGTCTGGGAGATAAATTTATTAAGAAATTAAATACAATGGTGAGCTGCATTTTAAAAGCTTTGTCCTGTTCACCTTGATTCCAAAATTTGTGAAAGAATCACATGCAACAGGATCAAAGAAGTCAGTAATAAAGAAAAGAAAATCAAAAGATCTACAGACAACTGTTTGAACAGGACTCTTGGTTTTGCCAGACTCAAGCATGAGAAATAATGTATTACACTATTCATCTGAGAGCCACAAAAATTCTTCATGCAGAAAATTTAAACTGCTTTGAGATGCCTTATTTTAGTGTAAATAAGTCTATAACCTGGCATGCATGAGTACTTATTGTCAATTTAAATCCCTCCTATTAAAAAGGCAGGATACCATGTAGTTTTAAGTATAGGTAGTCTGGGGACTGAAATTAAACAAGGAGGCATACTTGAGTTCTAAGTCCCCAAAGATAGTCTCTTTGAAAGAGTGGTGAGTAGTGAAACAAATAAAAAGCCAAACAAGATCCCTGAGTAAGGTTTATTCATTGGACAGTGGTACTTAAATTATCATATATAAGAAGCAGAGGAGTTATGAAAATGGAAAAATTAGTCTCTGTTAAAGTAGAATGTGAACAAACTCTGAGTGGAAGCAGTCATTGCTCCTTAGGTATGTTACTGGTTTCATCAGTGCCGAGGCTGGGCAGGTTGTCCTATCTTATTAATAAAAAAAGGGGTAAAAATTTGGTCTCTCCTGTTCCTTTCAGAGTCCTTCAAGCTTTTGGTACCTTATGGAGCATTTGATATAAAATCTGTCACAATTCTCCTATACACAAATATACTGCAGAGTACCTATTTGTTCTTTAATGCTGTGTTCCAAGCCTATAGCATTTGGAAGAGATTCAGCTGCCTTAACAGAGGTATCTTGTATTATCCTGGGTTACTGGCAATATCTTTGTGGAGGTGGCTGATGTGACCCTGGACTCACAGCAGACTTTGCTAGACTGACAGTCAGAAACCACCTGAAATGTCATTGTATGCACAAATTCTTCTTGTTTGCACAAATTCTTCTTTACCAAGGATGTTCAAGTTCATCTGGATTCACTGTGGAGTTTGTTTGTTTGTTTTTCATTAGTTGAACAAGATTTTGGTGCTCTTTTATGTAGATTGATTGGTTTCAACATCTACCAAGAAAATCTGAAAGCACAATGGCCCCTGCTACATTACAGGTATTGAAGTCCTCTCATTCTTCCCAGAGGACACCTTCTTAGAATAAGATATTTAGGATAGGAGAACTCCCAAGGCTTCCTCTTCTATTGCACACAGAAACTTTGAGATTCATTTCTATGTTGTGAGAGAGCAGGGTGGTTGAGAGCCCAAGGCTGCAGGGGCGGGTGGAGTCTTTCCTGCCAACTCAAAACCCGTGCTGCCACAAAATACAGAAATGGTCCCAGGAGCAGGATCTTCATCCATAGATCTTCAGCTCCTCTCAGCAGATCTCCTTTCCCCAGACACAGCTCTCAACCTCACATGGTGACTATGTCCCAAGGTGGAGAAAGAAGAACAGGAGAAGCAATTTTAAAAAGTGCCTTTATCACCTTTTTGTAAATCTTCTGATTAACATTTTGTGTTAGGAAAGCTCTAGTTCAACTTTCACATGAATGTATTGGTTTCATTGAAGTGTTCTTTGTGAAGGATTCTGTCAGACACTATTGCTGGTGTGGAACAATGTGTCCTAGAATAATAGGCTATTACTTACTAGAGACATCATTAACTCTTCATCCGTATTAATTGCAGGATGAGTTGGAACCTCTGTATTACTATATCCAGGAAAATACCTTAACCACAAAGCTAGTAGTTCTTCTGGTATTGACATTTTTAGCTTTTCACAGCTGATGCTGTTCTACTTGATATGACTGATTGAGTTTTCACTGTGAAGGAAAAACTGACTCTAGACTCGAGCATATGATTTTTAGACAGTGGTAAATTACATCAGGAGTACTGAAGAATCACCTCAAACTGAGAAGTTGTACGTATGATTCAGTAAGTTATTCCAGAGCCTCTTGATCTTTGACATTTTGAAAGGTATTTGAAATGTCTTTGTTCTACCTGAATGCAGAATTTGATTATTTTTTAAATTCCCTCTGCCTTTTTTTTTTCCCCAGGGTGGTGGGGGCAGAAATATGTCTGGTACATCTCATATTTTAGTATAAATGAAAATTACTATTTTTCACACATGTATCAAACGCTTCAGTTTACTACATAAAAGAATTTAGAGTTCTGCATAAAACAAAACCACCAATAAGGGAAACAGAAAGTGGAAATCCTACATAATTTGATTAAAAGGTGAAAGCTAAACAATTTCCAATAATTGAAGGTCGACTTTGTACATAAACCAGAAGAGAAGAACACATTTCACTATTAGGTGTAATCAAGCAAATGATTAAACAGTAAAACAAGGTGAAAATTAAATGAAAACCGGAGAGTGACTGAATTACATGTTTTCTAAAGATGCCATCAAATTTTATCTTCAGTCTGATTTTCTATCTGATGTAATTTGAAATTTTTTTTACTTAGTCTCTTACTGCAAATCCCACTGTTCTGTCATTTAATTTCAAAGCTTTTATGACTTCCAAATAAATTATTTTGAAATAATTTAAATCACAGGCAAGTTAAATAAAACATTTGTTAGTTCATTTTTGTTTTGTGCTCAGATGCTTTAGGTTAATTTTTATCAAACCACAGGATCATATACTAAGAATAGAGAATCCTTCACAGCCATCAATTGCCCTTTCTTTTGGTCAGAAACCAAAAATAAGATTAATTGTGTAAGCTTCCAAAGAGAGATTTCCAGTAACATTTTAAATGAAATGCTCCCCCCTTAAAAGGATTTAACTCAGACTTAATGAGAAAGTTATTGTATGTTAATTAAATAGACAGTGATTACTATGAATATTTATCGAAGTGTAACAATAATTTGCATGAAGATAGATGTTGAACAACTGAATTTCAGTAAATATGTTCCTAATAATTATTTCACATTCACTAAATTATGCAACTAAATGATTTTTTGGCAAAGATACTGAGTATTTATTATATATTATAGGCTCAATTGTATCATTACCTACACAGGTGCAATCCCATTTAATTAAAGGGGAAGTTGTTGTCACATAACTGAAGGCAAAATGCAATCATATGTACCAACTGATTGCTGAGCATATTTAATGAAACTGAGCAGCAGTTCTGAGATCTAGAAAAGCCGCTCTATTCACTGTTTTTCAAAATCTTATTGAAAATTAAGCTGAATGATCCACCCAGAGTCTTTCCTTTGTAATATACCACATACCTTCAACCAGTTCCAGTTTTAGGATCCTTGCAGTCCAGTCTATTGAGTTTCTTGCCTGCTCACTTTTGTATCCTTATCTTAAAGCTTTTACAGTCTGTTTGGCAATACATGCATCCTACCTGTACTGCAGCCCTCATAAAAAGTGTAAGGGAAAATCACCCTAACTGTTTTTTTCTACTGCTGCTCGTCTGTGGAACACTCTTTGTGTTCAAATCTAATTTTCCTATGGAAATATTCAAAGCTTATTTTGGAAATTATTATTCTTCCCCCTTCTAGATGCAGTATAGATGTTATACGTGGCATCCTTGATTTCATAGTCTAGTATTTGGTATCCTCAGCTGGAGGAATTTTGAGATAATTTCTACAATTTCTCAGGAGAAAGGAACAATCTTCAGGCTACAGTCAGGACTGCCAATTTCTGTGTCTCTTGTTCAAGCCAATTTTTTGGGGTGGTTTTTTATTTGTTTGGGTTTTTTTTGTCAATGATTCAGGACTAGTTTCTGTAGGTCAGTGATGACAATATTCTACTGGGACAGGGGAGATTCCTGCCCTCAATATAATTTTATATTTCTCTCTAGTGTCCCTTAAATGCTTATTCAGTCCTTGAATTCTTTATCAGGATTCTCCGTCCTTGGGCTTGCTTGTAAACAGCAGAGAGACAGGAAATGACACAGACGATTTTGTAGGAATGGCTTAATTCAGAGCAATTTGGGAGCTTGCTGCATACCAATAATACTAGAAGTTTCAAAGTAAATCAAAAAGGGAAGAGACAATAAAGCCTGCAAGTTTTGCCTTTTGCACTTATTTGTCAGTTCACTTCTATATTTACTTCTCATGCCACACCTTTTGAATCAGCATAATGTCATAAATTCTCTCCCTTACATGTGACAGTGAAGCATTGGAATGGGTTTTGGGATTTGCATGCTCACTGCATATCCAGTGCACTTCAGCCAGAGGTGGGAAGGATATGGCAAAGGAAGACATACTTCTGAAGGAAAATCTGTCAGTCATGGTGCAATGGTCGTCCATCTCTTTCCTTGCTCTTTGTCAGTACGACAAGATACATGGAAATAGATTGTGTCTTTGAAAGCTCAAGGTCCTTCTAAGAGCTGTTGGAACAAAAAAGTCTTATATTCTTAGCTGGAAAGTCCATCTGGAATTTTCTTCTCCATCCAGAGGCAAATTCTTCAAATGGCTTATTCTCTTAAGAGAAAGAAATTAATACCACAAGCAATCCTTTTTAGTGTTTTTAGAGCTCAAGAAATTGCCTTGCTTTCTGACCTTAGTCTAATTTTTAAAAAGCTAAAAATGGAAAATATATGTGGAAGTTTCATTAGAACGTGACTGAATTATGGACACGTACAGGAATGGCCGTGATATTTAAAAAAACTAATGGCATTATCCACTGGACAGAAAGGAAAACAGAATTATGAAAAGGGTTGCATAAGAATATTACCTATTTTTAGGAAGTCTTCTACAAGGTAAGGATTGTACTATTTTCATTGTAGATGACAAATGATGATATAGATGATGTATATTTAATGAGTGGTTTTTGTCAGTGATAAAAATTAGAAATTCTAAATTTAACCAAATCTGAGTCAGGACTGCATGAGAAAAAAAAAAATAAAGTGTCTAAAGCAAATAGGATAGAACAAGAAAGTAAATTTAAAAGAGTATTTATTTGGAATAGTCATATTTTTTTGTTACTGGAACTAGGCTACTTTATTCTTCTTTGTAGTAATAATAGAAGCATAAACAAACTCTTAAGTGTAAACACAGATTGCTGTAGCAGGCCTTGTCTCCCAGGATGCTTTCATGAAACATTTAAATAACAAATAATGACAACAGTAAGCTAATGTCAGTGGCTGACTGCTTTTAATTTTTTAAAATCAAATGTTTAGTGACAATCCTAGAAAAAGTAACTAGCTTTAGTTACTAGTAACTAGTTAGATACTGATGCATGATTTTTCAGTCAGCAGCATTCATCAGAGCTGTGCAATAAATAGGAGGAAGGCAAAAGAAACTACAGTCTCTGTCAGACACCTTGCTGTTACCATCTCACCTGTATTTTCCACACGCCATATCCTGACTCCAGGCATTACTGACAACCTCTCATTCCTCGGAATTTTTAATTTCTTTTTGGCACAAAATAAAATCTTTCAAGCAAAACCCTTGATTGCTTCCTAGCCCAGGAGATGAAAGGTGTCATAGTTTGCAGTCAAGAGGGCCCAGAAGGGTTATTAGCTAATGTCCATCTGTATTATAAACTCCAGCACTCCAAACCCTCCAAGTAGGAGGAAACCTCTTTCTGACTGATATCATACAGCCTCTCGGGTCCTCATTAGATTACCCCTGTTACTGATATATTCTACAGAAAGGTGTTTTCAGCCATACTTTTTCTAAGTAGCTGAACAGGCCAGGCTTCTGTTGCGGGTACTTTTTCATGAGGGAAAGTTACTGTCAGTGCTCCTGCAAGAATCCTTCTGTACTCTCCAAACAGGGATGCAGAGAGAAACAGAGACAAGGAAAGAAAGGTATCAGTCAAGAAATGAAGTGTTTTGAGCTGTGCTGCAATCCTGCACATGCTACTCTCTTTTTCTCTTTGGTTAAGATTTATAGACATAGTAGACATTTTGTACCGCCCCTGCATGGTGACTGGCAAAACATTTCTTGGATAAAGATATTCTTCTTGGATACAGGTATCCTCAGAGATAAGCAAAGCCCCAGTGTGAAGCCGTATAGCCATGTGTGTAGGAACTCCCGGAGTGGGGTTTAAGAATGAGGTTGGGCCTTCAAACAGAATTGCAGGAAATGGCAGACACACACTCCTAATTTTCCTAGTTTTGGGAGACACAGAACTTTACAAGTACTGATGGGTGTAATTGCAACAGATTAAACAGATGCAAATGCCAAGGTCTTAAATGGCACTGTATCATATTAGGGCCTAAGGACTTCTTTGGACATCATAGCAACAATTTTGCAGTGGAAGAGAAATTAAGAAAAAAATTACTGAGCTGGTGACTACAAGAGAGATTTAAAACTGTAGATCTTACCTCCTTCTTTCCACCCTCATCCCCACTCCTCAGCCCCCTTTATTTTGATCTACTTGATATTTTATAAATGTGGAGAGGTGTTTTATAAGTGGAGAGTTAATGGGAGAAACTTCCTCTGTCAACACCAATTCTTTTCTTCCCTGCTTTTGTTCAGGAAAGAGCACCAGGCTTTGACTCCCAGTGGGGAGATATGATTCTCTGGCTGTAAGCAAGGTTTTTGTGTCAAGAGTTGATTCTCTCCCCTGAGTACTGGAGTCTACTGAAGAGGATGAGACATAAATCCTTTTATGGATTTGACCTTAACCTTGTCAAGTTCTGCATCTTAGTTTTTGTCAGCTCCCAGACAAAGAGGACATGTTCAGATGTGTTTATTCTCTTCATATCTGTTTTCTATGTAAGGTTTCTGTTCTAAATTAGACAGATATGGAGATGATTACTTTATGCTGTCATTTCCTGGAAGACAGAGACTAGATGCTTACCTGATCCTGGACTTAATGAGTTGTCAAACTGAATAGGAAGATCCCAAGTACTTAGTATTTTGGTCACTAGTCTGCAGAGAGGAGACCAGAGATGTCTAGGGCAAGAATGCTGGTCCCAGAAGGTTGATGGCCAGGTGTCTGAGACTGATTGGAAAAACCTTACTGCAGTCAAAAACAAGGCCAAAGGTGCAATTAACTCAGAAACTGCTGTAATTTGTATTTCATTATAAGTTGTAAATCAATACAAATAGTCTTGCCAGACAGAGCCAATTGCATTTTTAATAAAATAAAATTAGTAATGAAAGAGAACACAGAATGTGTTACAAATATATGTTAGAGAAATTTTTCATAGTGTCTCATGAAATCTTAGCCTGACAGGATTTACAGAAAAATAAAATAAAAGGCTTTCTTTATGTTTTCTATGCTTAGATAAAGTGGAGCTTCCATACCAATAACTGATGTGTGTAATGACTAGTATAGTTTAATTTTAACAAGATGTTCCTAGTGTGCATTAGACTTCGTGAACATCTGGAGGAGAAAAGACTCTGTGCTGAGAAGAGCAATTAATAAAAGATCCCAGCAGAGTCGGATCATTGCAGGGATCTCCCAAACTCATTAACTACACACTGAGTAAGAAGAAAGAAAAGGTAAGCAGCTGGAGGGACCATCCATTTATACTCTGTTCGATTTCCTGGATCATAACCCCAGTGCACAGGAATGAGAGGGTACTTTTTCTTATGCACTGTGATCAATAATTTTAGCCAAAAATCTGCTGGTATTCAACCAAGATATTCATAACATTAGATTTTAAGTGTCCTTTATATGAAGTAGTGTTAGACAAGGTGTTTCTTCTCATGAAATGCCCTGGACTTTTATGTTCTTAAAATAGACTTTTAAAAATTAAATATAATAACTGAACATTTTAATCACTTTTAAAGCCTTTTTAACATCAATCTCCATCACTCCAGTAGAACATTATTTCAGGATGCTGCCATGGCTGTAACACAGCTGTCAAACCAGCACAATAGCCCAAGGCAGGATGGAGGTAAGAGTGTCCTTCTGATGAAGCATCTGCAGCTAGGATTTGTGACACAGAGGGAGAACAATCGCATTGACTGGGAGGAGCCTTGATGTCTGCCCTGGGTAAGCTGTCCAATGTAATTACTAGAAACACCCAGGACAAGGAATATATACATACTGTGGATGACAAAAACAAGTTAAGACACGAAATAGTAGAATAGCCTGAGCCACAGAGCAGCTGTGGATGCTTTGAAGGAACCCAGATGGTGCTAAAACAATCTAAAAGCATCCCTTTGTCTTCCAAAATTACAGAAGATATTTTAATCTTGTATCCCTTGAGGTCTGCATGCATAAAAATAATTAAAAATCACATTTAACTTTCTTTATCCTGTTCTACCTTAGTCATTCCAAGGGATTATTTTTTCTTTTTTAGTGTAGAAGTGTAAATTTCTGCAAGGTTGATATAAGTTTACGAATACAGTGCTGATGTTCATAAATGTTGAAAAACCACCCAGAGTTTGTTACTGCCATTGTGAAAGATGTCTCACTCTACTATTATCTTAGCTTTATGATACCATGTTTTGTGTGGGATGAGTCTTTGCACATATATTAAAGAAACAAAGACAATAATTATTGAATCGGCACACCAAGAGGAAGAGTGGTTCTTTAATTACACTCTATTCCATGAATACTGAGTGGAATACTACGGTAAAAAACCTTGATATTTTGACTGAGACGTAGCAGAGCTTTAGTGCTCATAATACTCTACTTTTATTGGGTCATATTTCTGTCTCAGATATATTAGTAGATTGTGCCAAGATTTAGACTCTGCAGCTGCAGGAACTTGAAAAGTTGCCTCTAGTGTATCAGATACAAAACACGCAACATTAAATTTTGTGAACTATAGCAGTTAGCTAAGTGTAAGATGTCTCTTTAAGGAAAGAGATTCAAATCAGGTTTCATCTAGGGCCCACTGAAACAAATGTGGATTTTGATTGGTTGTAAAATGACCAGTTACAGGTCTTTACCAGAAGAATGACAACAAGAACAAGATAAAAAATTTTATGTTAATTCCCAGTTGTTCCACGGATGAAGACATTGCCACGGAAAAGATGACCTCTGTCCAAAGAGAATTAGCAAGACAGAAGCCTAATAAGGTTCTAGATATCAGCTGTTGACATCAATGTGTTTTAATGGGATATTCTAAAAAGCTGATTTAACTCAACTTTATAGTTGTAATTTTATTCTTATATCTATTGATAGGTAATCGGGAACCCAACAGGCAGAGATGGGCTATAATGCAGAATTTAAAATGCCCATGTACTCACTGTGCTTGTTTTCTTATAAATTGAGGAAAAAGAGTTTAGGAATTATCTGGGGATGCTGTAGGTGGTAATACAATAATAGAATCATTTGGGTTGGGAAAAAGCTTCAAGATCATCAAGTCTAACTGTAAACCTAATATTGCCAAATCCCCCAGAGCTGTGTCCCTGCACATCTGTCACCCTGATTTTTGTTAAGACTTTCTAAGCCTTCTGATATTTACGTATTTGTGAAGAACTTTCTCACACACTTTCTGTAAACACCTCAGTGTTTTTGCATTCCTTCATAGAGGAGGAGAAAAACTGATAGACTGTTTGTCTGTCCAGTGTCTTAGGAGAGGTGGCACTGCCACCGTCCAATCCACTGTCACTTATGGAAAACTGTAAATACTGGAATCAGAAAAACCCTCTTCTCCTCTCTTCTGATCACCTGAGCTGTGGTGTGTGTCTGTGTTCTTTTGTGTCCTATAGCAACAGCACATCATCTACACATCTTTAAAATACTTCCAAGGATGGTCACTCATCCACTTCCCTGGGCAACTTGTTCCAATCCTTGACAATTCTTTCTGCTTGAAGATTAGAAATTTTTCCTAATATCCCGTCGAAACCTCCCCTGCTGCAACTTGAGGCTATTCCCTCTCAAACTATAACTTGCTAAATGGGAAAAGAGTAATTCCGGTAATTTAAGTTTTACTGATAGCATGCATTACTGCATTTTATAACAATGACAGCTGCATATTTGGATAGCAGCACCTAGGAAATTTCAGTTGCAAAAAAAGTGTACAGAAGGTAAGTAACTGTTGCAATCTTTGAGCCTCTAGCAAGGCCTCCGTGGAGAGAAAATGCATAGTCATGTACTAAACCCTACTTCCTAAGACCCTCTGTTATCTCCCTGTAACACTATTGGCTACATTCCAGAAACTCAAAGGCTATAGGTCAAAACACCAAGACCCCAGACTATTGGCTAGTTATCCCAATCCTACCTAACCCTATAAAAACCCCTACTTCTGCCCAGTTCGGGAGAAGACGCCGTTCCTGGACCCCTTCGCGGAACCCCCAATAAAGACTTCGTGGAATGCGCCGCTCGGCTCTTCTCGTCTCTTCACCCGTGAGCTAGCAAAGCGACTACCTGGCAAGCTGCGAGCTGATTATCACTGAGAGCTGAAATCACTAAAAGAGCTGAACTGCCTGATAGCCTCAGGCTGAGCTTGCCAGGATAGTCCACGGCTAGAGCGTATGCCGGAGGTCTTCAGGACAAGAGCTGCTCCTGGGACCGAGACTGGGACCTCGCTGTCCGGGCAATCTAAAGCGGTACCGGGGGTCTGACTGCCACCCAGGCAGGCCACCCGGGCAAGGCGGGCACCCCCCGGCCACCGTT
This sequence comes from Bombycilla garrulus, assembly GCA_013400315.1. Taxonomy (NCBI): domain Eukaryota; kingdom Metazoa; phylum Chordata; class Aves; order Passeriformes; family Bombycillidae; genus Bombycilla; species Bombycilla garrulus. The sequence continues at coordinate 187,260 of VXBU01009907.1, read as the reverse complement.
TTAAGTAACCATGTTCTAGTGGTACTTTAAGACTGCATCTCCTTAAATTCTTTTTAAAATAGGCACCTAGAATCTTGTAGAAATTCTGATATTATTACTGACACCATGTGTTCCAATACTGAAGGCCAAATATGTTCAGTCCATTTTGCTTTCATTATGCAGTTTGTAGAATGCATTAATTCCTTTTGCCTAGATTACTTAGATGAAGCTTCCACTTGCATCCATAGAGTGCAGAAGATATGAGCACATAGCATTTCATTATCCATAGTTTTGCTAAGTGTGATTCCCAGGAAATTACTGGAGCCAAAAAATCCTGAGAAGTGGAGTAAAAACCTAAGAAACAGGTACATTTGAGGGAATAATAAATCAGTTGGTCTAAGTGCAACTCAGTTCTCTGCAAAGAGATGCTAAAGTACTCCATGAAAAACATTGTATGGAGAACAGATCATAGGTGAATATTGCCTTTTTGTGCTGTTTGTTGGGTAGATTCTACCAGCCTTTACAGATTTTCTCTAACTTTCCAGTGTAGAAGATGCTAATTATGCAGAATAAATTCGAAGAGCTGTCAATATCATTTGGAAAGAGGCAAACGTTCAACATCAGATGGAACATTAGTTGTAAATAACAAGATCACTATTTTAAAGTTCTTATTCTTCAACTCAGTTTCGTTTCTTATATAACAAACAGTTCATATACCTTCACATTTGGCTAAATCTTGTTAGCATAAGCAGGTAAAATGGTTGAGAACATACTATACAATCATGGTATGCTCCAGAGAGCAGTGGTATCTCTGAATGTGGTAAATAATGCAGAAACGGCACAAGATGCAGAGACAAGATAAATATTTAGTTTGAGATCATGAAAGCCTGAGAGAATTAGAGCCCTAAATCCTAATAAAATTTAACAGGAGTTGGAGACCTTAATGCCCCTAGGTGCCTTTGAAAATCTCATTTTTATTTTCATTTAAGTTTGAACACTGATTCTACGTAATATCAATTTCACTACGAAGACACGAGTCTATTTTCCACACACTTTTAATTTCAAAAAGTATGATTTTCAGCATTGTAAGCGTACCAAATCCAGCTGGTCAGTGACTCTATAGTGATTTATCCAGTGAATAGCCACACTGTCTTTTACTTTGCTTTTGTTAACTAGCTGTATTTAGACTATTCCCCTGATGTTCCCTACTCAATCACTCTAATTATGAGATAAGGACTCACTGTTTCCTGCTTTGATAGGAATTGCTCACCTCTGAACTAAGCTGGAGTTAACGATGTTTTTCTCTATTTTTACATTAATAGTCTTTTCCTTTATTAATTCCTTGATTTAGGGCATTTCAGTGCATTGAGAAAAAATAAAATTAAGTTAGGTAAAAAGAGCTATACTGCACTAAACGAAAACCAAAAATCCTCAGTGTTATGTTGCAAGTCCGTAATTATTTCTATCCCTGAAATGTATTTATTTATTTAGTGTAGCATTTCCTGTATTTTACTGTTCAATTTTTTTTACTTTTCTGATTTATGAAGTAGAAAATATTGCATTAGTTAAAAATTTCAAGAAATATCAGTTCTTAATCAGGAGAATGATATCTTCCCTCTTCCCCATCCCATGTTTGCTTTCATTTTAGTTTCCTGAGTTGTTTCACTCAACAAAGTGTTGGTTTTTCCGCCAAACTGGGAAAGCAGTAGTTAACACGTATTTGGCCTTGGTGGATAATCCATTCCTCTGGCTCTTAGCTTCTTTCTGTGTGTTTTTGCACATGGCTACAGAAAAAAAAATAACAGTTCTATTGGACAATACTTTGGGGCATGCAGCTGTGTACTAATTGCCTTTCCAGCTTACCAGCATAAAAATGAAAGCAATATAGTGTAGTCCATTAATTTTACAAACATTAGGGCAGAGCTTCAACTGACATAAGTGGATGTATCTGATGGATTTACTCCTGCTGCAGATAAGGCTTCCTTCATTGACTTTTCAAAGTATTTCCAGATTTTAGACCAAGCATTGCAGTATAGTTTGATTAATTTCTCTTAGCCTGTGCAGATCATGGCCATCTTGTCTATTGTGGAGATTATACTCATCCTGTATCTAAAGTGTAATGTTCCTATTGTATTTTATTTGCTGCGTTCTGTAAAGCTCTTCACTGATTTTTAATCTATGGATCATTCTTATTTAGCATTACAAGCAGATTTGCAGGATCTTAACACAATAACTCCAAAAATAATGAACTGCTGTCAGCTGCAAGCTTTTCAGCTTAATAGTAAAATAATTCTGTATTATTTTTATTTCTAACAACACTGGATAACCTTAGATTTTGTTATGATGGAAAGAATGCTATTCTTTTTAATATCATTTATGTGACTGCTGAGAATATTGAACAGTTCTTGGATACATTCAAACCTTTTCTTTTTTCTTTTCTCTTTCCCTTGGCTGTAATGAGCTAATCTCTGTACACTATGGGCTGAATGCAAAGTATGAGGAAGAAGGTTTGCAGAAAGAAAAGGAATAATACTCATTGTTGATGTTTGCTAATTTGGAGTTGCATGAAATCCATAACTTGAAAGTACTTTTTAAATAGTGTTGAATTGAATTTTTCTCAGAAAGAAAGTGAAATTGAAAGGAATCCAGACCAGCAGGGATACTGCCTTGTGAAAAAGTATTTGAATGTATTCCTGAAAAAGCTCTGTAGTGGAACCCAAGGAGAGCATTTCTAATCCATGTGGGGCCACAAAACCACCAGAATCCAAACTGAGTTCAGAAAAGAAGAATGGGGTATTTTGTATCAAGCCACATGAAGGATGCTCTAGAAAGGCCTTGTCACCAGAAGAGGCAGTGGCAAGCTGAAGCACAATGGCAGCAGGTACCCATGGCTGTTCACAAGCATTGTCTGCTCTGAAATGGAGGTGCTCCATAAGGAAGAGGATTAATTTGAAAGAGTCCCAGAAAAATCACATGAATCCTTCCAAAACTGGCCCTGAAGGCACATCTTTAATTGAGCAGCATAGGCAACTATTTCACATGTTCTAAAGAGCAGCCTGGAAAAAAGGTGGTAGAAACATTTTGGTGAAGGAAGACAGGAGGCAGCAAAAGAAGCATAAAATAACTGCTTCATTATATAAAATAATAATCTCTTATTTCATGTCCCAAGAAGGGAAGAACAGGAGAATTTTTTGTACCAGTAAATTTCACAGAAATGGAAAACTTATTTCTTAGATTGATCTTTAAAAAAGAAAATAAAAAATGGGAGATTTATTCAAACAAATAATGTATATTAAATACCCATGAAAATCCAAAATAAATTGCACTGCCTAACCAAGATGAAAGACCAAGAATTCTTCTGATGTTTAATCTGAAAAATAAACAGTTCAGTATATTGATAGGGCTTAATTATGTCCTTTCTTACTTAAATGACTTTCTGTATTAAATATTCTTTATCATAATTTAAATTTAAATTTATTTTATACTTGTGAAACTTTTGTGAGGTTAGTTCACAAATCTACATCAAGAATTTTAATATAAAGAATGTTGACTTAAACTCATCATCTGCTTAATCAACAGTTTTAGTTTATTATCAGACAGCATCAGTAACCTTGATGCACTTTATCTTAATTTATGCTTTCATCAAACAGAGAGAGAACAAAATAATAAGTTATCACATTAGAAATGCATTGGAAAATGTACACCAGGAAAAGAATTCAGGAACATTTGTCAGCAATTGCTATCTTCATGCAACTAAACATTGGCAATATAGTAACACATTCCTTATCAGTGCCTTCTCCTGTGCAGGTCATGAAACATGTATCCCATCTCAAATTATGACTACAATTCATATAGACTGGCAGTACCACTAGGTTATATTCGACTACCAAAGTCAGTACTATCATTCTGAGGTATCTTTTCATGAAGATACTCCTCCAAGATTCTTCCCTGAGTTCTTGTACATAGTGACTATGAGGAAGTTTTTGAAGTGCTCTACAGCACATCAATGAGATTATCTTGAATGCAAATTCAAATTTATATTGACATGTCTGAAGAAAACACCCCTGTCTGGCAGTGGGCAAGGACTGAAGGCAAAATATGAGGGTAACCCTACAAGCATGCTCTCATGGAATGAGAGTGTGGGGTTTGTTTGTGGTTTTTGTTTTCAGTTGCACTCTTCCCAAACACTTCTGGAAGGTTTGGAAGGGAAAACTGCAACAAGCATTCACATAATTTCTTTTAAAGATGCCGTCTTTACAATTAAAAATATCCAAAGTACTGAATTAACTGTGAGAAGTGTGGGCCTTTTTTTCCCCACATAATTATGCACAACAGAAACACAGGGGACCATTAGCTTACATGGTAAATTGTTTGTCTATTTTAAACTCACTATTCATCCTTATAAAATATTGAACATACCAAAACCCAGGGGATGTTATAACAAGCACCACACTGGTTTTCTGTTCTCTCTCAGACACGGTGGTGACAGAAGCAAATCCTGGGGGCATGGGTTGTATTTGAGGTCTCTCAGCCACTTTGCATATTTTGAAAGCCGGTTCTCGTAAATGTGGTTCAGGAACTCATGTACTTCAAACAAAACATTAAAAATGTACGTAATCTCTGCATCCTCCATTGTCAAGAATGCATCATGGAATGAGGCGGCAATTATTTCCGAGGAAATTATTTAAATAAATATATGGAGAAAAAGTATATTTTTCTGAAAGCATCAGACATTAAACAATTCTTCCAAGGCTTGACATATTCTAGAACTCACAGCTTTTTTTTTCTGCCATTCTTCAGTGGATGAAAATTCTACAGCATTGATAATGTCTTTAGTTTTGTCTTTCTGCTTTCATTTTCCCTAATCTATTGGTATTTTCCTTTAGCAGTTTCCCTGATGAAAAGCAAAGATTCATTTACTACAAATAAAGTTTTAAAAATCATTAAAATTATTAAAGAAAAAAAGCTATAAATTTATGGAAGGATTAAACTAAAGGTAGTTGTACCAAACTCAAAGTAGGAAAAAAGGTCAGATGGCATTCTGTACTAAAGAAAGATAGAGAATCAGATCTGATGTCTAGTTTGAGTAAAATTGAGTAGAATCAATTTCCAGGCACAGAAATGTTGCAGCCCAGATGTTTTCAGCCAGAATTGGGTTTCTTGAAACTCATTTGGTAAAACTGCTTATTGGGGACCTTCACTTACTCATGTAAGTGAAAATAGTTGGTATGTAATGTTAATTCATATTATCATTAAATGGAGATAAATAAATAGATGTTTTCATCATCCTTCCACAAAGGTTACTTATGTTTTTTATAGAACAAAAGCCAAATGAAGAATTCAACCAAAAATAAACAGTAGATTGCAATTTACCCATGTTCAAGCCTTACAAAATCCCAGCCAAGTGTGAAAGAAACACATGGAAATAAATGTGTAGGCTGAACATTGGATGTCCAGCTCTTTTAGAAGTCAGATGCTTCTGTTTTGAAATTAAACTCAAAAAAAAAGCTGATTATCTTCTGCTATGAAGTGAATTGCATGGTCTCTTCATGCCTGTGGTATTTGCTTAATTCAGTCTTTGCCTTTACAATACCTTTTACACTTTCGGATAGTGAACTCTGTGGCTTTGAACAGATTATTACCTTTCTTGTTCCATTCCCAAAAGAATAAAGTATTGGTCTTGGCTTTTGTGTGTTGTACTTGATGAATGTGCCTTTCTCCATGTGATTGTCTTTTGCAATAAGAACATTTTCAGTAAAAATCTTGTTTAGGAACCACATGAAACTGACACAAAGCATATGCATCTCCAGATTTATTTGTCTTTTTGCAAAGTGAGTTTCTATTACCATGTGTACCCTTTCGAAAGCTGCTGAAGTATAGAAGTTTTACCATTTGGTAAGTAGCTATTTTGCATTACTGCTTTATGGAGTCACATCATAATCCGTAAAACTCCCCTTTATAATTATTAGTGAATTCTAAATGACAGAGTTCATTCCTCGACACCTTGTATGACAGTGAAAAATAAGGTTCTTCATGTAAGTTCCTTGCAATATCGACTAATTGGCATACTAATTGACTTTTACTATAATTTAAGTTTATTGTTTATTGCTTTTAGATTGTTGGCTGACATTCATTTTTCTACTAGAACACATTAGATACTGATTTTGCAAAAGCAAATATGCTTTAATTGTACTATACCAGTGAGATGTCTGGGTTTTTGTTTTGAATAACCTGTGTACCTAAGATGATTTTCTTCTATGGTTTTGTGTCCAGTAAAGAACAAATTGTATTTTAGCCTGGTATGTTATCAACAGAGTATATTGTTATTCTACAGGTAAAGAAATTAGTATAGGCCAGACTTTGCATTTTCTACTGAATGTCCAGTCTAACCTGAGGTAACATTATTCAGCTGTCAGGAACTTTTATGTTCCAAGTATTATAAGTCATCATCATCAGTATGTGTGCTAATATGTGTTACAGTCCTTCAGATCATGTTTACCAGGTTGCTTAGATTCAGTAAATACAAAAATTATTTTTAAGTAACATTAAGGATCTAGGCCAAGAAACAGGAAAAAAGTGTATATCAAGCTTGGAGCTGTCCTTTGTAGGCATATGCAGATGAGAAAAAAGACTTGATAGCATGACTTAGAAATTAGGTTTACATCTGTATTTCTAGATTTTACAATACTGATATAGATACTTGCTGCACTTTATTAAAAGCAACTTAATAGTTATGATTTATACATATACTGTGTCAAGGGATCTAGTTGATTCATTCAAATTCCTATAACAGTAACATAGATTTTTGCATGACTTACTAAATTTCAGGATGTACTGCTGACCATTGTTTGGGCTCTATTTAGATTTTTCATCAAGAAATACTTACATTTTTTTATACCATCAATAAAGTTAGCCTATTTCATTTAAAGCATGTTTTATTCTGTGGTGTATACAAATATTACATCATCTTTATTTTTAAAGGTCTATTTTACAATAATGTTTTTACCCATAATAAGTTTCATACTGATAGTGCTGACAGCACTGAAAATGGTCCTTTCTTCAAGTACACAGGCAAGCAAAGTTAATTTTCTCAAAATTCAGTCCAATTTTAGTGTCATACAGAGAGCAACCATGATCTGAACCACAATTATACATCTATGTCTAGGTATCCAACACAGTAAATTACCGTGATTACTATTATATAGTGATAGGGAGTAGGTCTCTCGATTGTTCCATGAACAAAAATTACATCATTTCTTGAGAACAAGATGTAGTTTTCACAAATGTTTTAACAACTTGCGGAGAATTTAAGTGTGATGAAAAAAATGTAGATGTAACTTCAGGACAAAAAAATTAGAAAAGGGGCAACTTCCCTGTTTAGATTTTGAATATTTAATCAAGAAACATTCATTCCAACTTGGGAACATATATCTGGCTATTTTTTTTTAAGCACTAACATTCAAGTTTTTTAAAATAGAAAGTGTCAAGGCATAGATGAACAGAGTACTTTTAGAAATGTTAAATGGAGCCTCACATAAGAAATTATTGACATTGGCAGAGAAATTTGGTGCTCAGAACTAGATGTTTTATCTTCTAGTTAAACCTGGAAAAGCAGCAGGCAAAGACAGAGTTGCCAAGGATATGCTGAAAACTAGTTATGGTAAGACTCTTGGTAAAATTCCATGAAGTTCCAGTGAAAGAAGGAGCCAGAAGAAAACTCAGAATAAGGTGTGAGTCATACCACACGGCTGCTAAAGTATTACATGTCTTTAGAGAACAGACAGTCTCCTGTATTGTCACATTAAGCATGATAAAAGCTGTGACTGGAGAAACTATGAGAGAATAGTGACATGAACAATTAATTTAATAAAACAAATCCTTAACAAATGCCAAGATTTTAAAAATATGTGTGAAACAGAAGGCAGAAATATGTCTGGCAAGTGTCAAGTATCTGCCACAACAGGCATGCCAACATGCCTAGGCAGCTGGTAAAGCACGGAGCAACTTACTAGAAGTGAACCATCTGAACTGTTCTGAGAGGGAAGTTTAGTTTCGTAAGTGCTCCAGTAGGGAAGAGCTAGACACAGAAATCATTGCTGTAACAGGGCTGGAGGCCTCCCACTGTGCCTCAGTTCGGTGCACTGTCTTTCAAAAAGACATTTTACGTTATAGTGAAGTTACTTGGATAAATCAACCTTTTAATTTAACTGATTAATCAATGAATTGGGGTCAACCTTTTAAAACTGCACAGGGCAGAAAGAAATCTTTTGCTCTGTGCTACTACAAATTAGAAAAAAATGTTCTGTCTTGTAATTGAAGATATGTAGACCTTCAAATATTCTAAAGACAATGAGACTTATTATCAAAAACTTTTCAATTAGTTCAAAACATATAGTATCAGAGAAAGAATAGTTTGGTAAAACATGTATTTTTACTATCTGCATATCTGAGTCACACTTTTACCCTCTAAAATTTGACATTTTACTGTGAAATCCTTAATTCTCACCCCAGAATAAATAGTTTTACCACCACAGTATAGAATGGGAGCTGCCTGGCCAGGGAGGTAGGGTATGGAGTTGTTGAGGAGCAGAAAGATGCTAACATGCAGAAATAGCTCGTAGGTCTCCGTGATACATGTCAGTTCCTGGGAATCCCAGTGAGTAGGAGAGGCAGCGATGGACTGCACAGGTGAAGAACCTGCTGGCAGTGAGGAAACTGCAGAAAGCAGAGGGGAAGCTGATGCACCATGTCAGTTGTCAGTGAGGCAGATCTGATGTGGAGGACAATTCCAGCAAGCAGGAGGTTACAGGCAAGAAGTCCCACTGAGGGAGAAGCAGTGAGACCAGGAAGCATCAAGAGAGAGAAAGACTTTCCAAAGAGGAGAGAGGAAGAACTTCAGAGTCCTGGCAGACAAAGTTACAGAAGTGGGTGGATGGTGATTGTGTGGGAGGGCAGAGGAAGAGATGAGAGTCAAGTTCTCAGGACTTTAGGGTCGTAGCACACAGAGGCATCAGAAGGATTAAAATGAAAGCCACAAATGCTGAATAGCAGGAAGGGAGTATAATACAAGTAGAGCTGGGATTCATGATGACTTTTTAGGACCAAGCAAAAAATATTTGAACAGGAAGAAAATATTGTCTCCCTTTCAGGAGGAAGGATGTGTTAAAAGGTCTGGAGGTCAGAGGGGACACAAGCAGATAGAGAAAATTCTAAAGAAGGAAAGAATGTTGAATGTACAAAAAAAGTGAAAGTGATGCCTGAGGGACTTCTGAGAGTGGAATTCTTCGGGGCAAATGGGTAAGGTATAAGCGAGTAAAGAAAGATGATGACAGGGAAGATACATCTTGTCTCTCTTCAGATATCACAGACTACATAAATGTCTCTCTTCTGTTCAAATAAATAAAATATAAATGTTGGGAAAATACCTATCCCTCTTCATGTTCCCTAGGTTTTACTCAGAATCCACACCCATACAGCTGAACTGATTTCCTCACTGAAGCCAACGGATAATTTTCTATGTGGACATATTCTAAATTTATGAAGGTAATTTGCTTAGGGAAAGTGATGTATGTGTGTGTGTGTGCACACGTGTATGTGTGTAAAATTCACCAGTTTTCTGTGTGGCCCTAAAAAATTGAGAGCTAAATCCTCAGGAGAGTTCATCCCTTCCAAATTTAACACCTTAATTACTCACTTAAACTGATTATTCCCTACAATCCTAGTTTGTCCCATTGCAGAAGTCAGTGTCAGGATTTAAAATTCACCTCTTAAAACTTCATTTTGGTCTAACAAAATATATCTTGTTGATATTAATTGAAGTTTGCTATCTGAATCCATGGAAAACCACTTGATTTTATTCTCAGGTTTTAGTCCTGACTTACCATTAAACTCACTGCGAAAGGTACCTCTGGTTGTCAGGCAAATACTCTAATGAATTAAACCTTAAAACTTCTCTTGTTATATACCTAGAGGCATACTTATTTAGCAAAATGCCCCACTTTGTCTATAGGATAAATGAATCATTGAGTATCAGCTACAGAATAGCTCCACTCTGAGATACCATTCATGAGTGGTCTATGTGTCTACTTGCCTTTTTTAAACCTTCATTAACCTTTTACCATTCATCTTCTAAGTTCCAGTATCATGTCAGCTTTCTGGACTAATTAATATTTCCGGCTGCCCTGGGACACTAATAAAAAAACAAGAAGACATGGTATTTTTTTCCTTCTGTTTAGATCACACACATTTGCTTATGAAAACAACTGAAATCCTTTGTGATCCGCTATGTGTTTTTGAAATTAATTCTTCCTCCATACATAATAGAATACTTTGTTGAGGTTTTTGGTGTGAATTCTAGATCCCTCAAGCACATGCTGAATGCCTATAACTTCTGTGCACTTGCAGTGCAGGATATTTAAAAATTCTTCTGACTTTGGATAACTTTTTCCTATATTTTTTCATCTAGCTTGTACAATTTCCCTCATATAAATTTTTTTAATCCTACTTTTGCTATCTCTAATTATAGATTTTTCCGTCCTTTTTACCCTCAACATCTTTGGCATTGAATTAACTTCTTACGGGCTTTATGGAGGTCTCTATTGTCAGCTGAAGGACTTCTCTGAATTGCCAGGTACTGACAATTCCAAAAATTGGTTTTAAATTTATTTTTGCTGCCTTTATGTTTACCCTGATTAGTCATAGCTCAGGATTTTCATGTTCTCTCTTTTGAGTTGCAATCTCCTCTGTAACATGCTCTGTCTCTGATTTCTGAATCATCCCCATTGCTCTTAATTTTTTTTTTTCACTTTTGTCCTAATCATGCTTCTTAAAAAAACAGTTACTTAGCTGGGACAATTTCTGCTGTGGTGGTAATGTGATAAATTGCAGTACACTCTGAAATTTGGGTCGAATTGAAATTAATTAATTATAGCAAGCAAGGCATAAGCAAACCAGCGCTGGGTGACAGGGGAGTCTCGCTCCACCACTGCCACACTGAGTCTTTTATACAGTCCTATTTCCTGCTGACGTGTCTTCTTAGTTGTACTCTGTGTATGTCTCCTACTGTTGCTAGGTGGTCGCATCCTGCCTCCTGATGGTCCTTGGATGAAGGTTGGTAGTCTTCCTCGGGTGTCTTCTTTCCTTATTTGGTGTTCCTGTTCCGATTTCTGGAACTCAAAGCTTATTTGAGCAAGTACTTATTGAGCAAGAGCATATTTATGTATGAGTTTTATCTTTATCTAAAGACTTTTGTTTCCTGTCCTTGTGGTTTCTCTTACAAGGACTTTAACTTTCTGTCATTGTGATTTGTCCTTCTTAGTGAACAAAACATCCTTTAATTTAACACAGTAACACGCTTTTATAACACACTAAATTGATCGCCTTTCGGATGTCATGTTTTAGTACAACACTCGGAGTGGTTCACATTGACTGTATAAATGATGTGCTTGCTCTCAAAAATTTCACTTGACTGCCAGGTTAGTGATGGCAACATTTTATTCATACCAGAATATATCAGAGTTTTCTAACAGAGTCTCTAATTTTACTAAAAATACTTACAAAATTGAATCAGTACAAATGTCTTCAGATTTTCACTGACTAGAAGTGGTGAGCCATATGTCACAAATGTCTATCCAGGCATTCTGTAATCTGCTCACATAACATGTTACATAAAAAAAGCATTTTAAATACCTGGCATACATACTCCAAAAGCATAAGGCTAAAAAATAATAACACTAGAATACTAATATACAAATACTTTCTCGTTGGTCCTGTTGTGTTATTAATCATCCCTAGCTGATATTAATAGCATATTTTCTTCTTTATTTTCCTTTATGCACTTTTTATAGTCCATCTCAATGATAGCCAGCTTTTATAACAAAAGTTTTGAATATGTCAGATTCAAAGTGTCTGCTCTTAGTTTTCAGGGTACTGCCAACAAAATAATTAAACCTACACATCCATTTCACACTACTGAGCCCTAGGTTTGCAGCTTCATTTGCAATCACTCTTCTGTCTGAATATATCTCCTCAGTTCCACCATTTAATCATTTTCTTCTCCCCGTCCCACTTCCTTTATGCTCATTTCGTGAGGCATAGCATGTCTTCTAATGCAGTATATATTCTCTGTCTTGACTTGTTTTGTGGTAAGCATGCAAATGCACTGATTTTGGTAAGGTTTCTTGATACCTTTCTGAAGCCATCATTGCAGTTGTGATCTGGTAAATTTATATTTGCAGAAATTTAAATGTTAAGGAATACAAAACTTCTGGGTATTTTGTAATTTAATTGAACCAGTAATTTTACAGAAACAGGCAAGTGATATGTTTCTGCATAAACTCCTTTTATTTCCTTAATACAGGCAGTAATTTCTTACTAGAACATATTTTGCAGTCATGATTATTTTGGTGTATGAAGACTTCCATGTCACAGGGAGTATTTGTAGTAACATTTTTGTAAATATCTATTAAATTATTTGTACTTAAGCACATTTGGATAAAATTATCTATTTTCTTTTCCTTGGTGGTAGGAAGAGGTATGCATTTTCTTAGTTTTGAGGATGAGTCCTTTGAAAGCATGCTGGTGTGATTTAGGCTTATGGAGGGGCAGTTATTACCAGTGCACTGCCGTCTGTCCTAGGTGTGGTGTTATGTACAGAAAAAAATTTATTTTATCCTCTCTTCCTTCAGTTTATATACGAATTCTTCCATGCTATTTTCCCTTTCGTTTTAATAGCGCCTTTTTTGTAATTTTTTTTCTGAAACTCAGTTGCAACATACCAACCATCTTTCTTTGTGCCCAGATTCTGTTTCATTTCCTTCTCCCCTCTAAGTTACAAACTTCCAAACCCAGTTTTTTAACAAACCTGTATGAATTTTTCTAAAGATTTACTTCTCCCACAGGAATGTAGCTTTCGTTTTGCTTTCTCTAATACACATTTCATACCTTGTCACTTCAGTTCCATTAAGGCCTGTCATTTATATTATAATAAGTCATTCTTGAGTTAATCAACATTCCTACCTTACAATGCTTATTAATGTGACACATTGTGGTGTTCCTTCTTCTGTGACCACTAAATCTTAAACTCCTCTCATACCTCTCCCTCTTTGAAAGTGATTTTTTGTATTTTACTCTTCATTTTTTCTTTTTCCCACCCTCAATGACATTTTAATTTACCTTACCTTGCATATCCTTGTCAAATAAGCTTAATATCGTGATACTTGCTTTTTTTTTTTCTTTCTTTCTTTGGAAATAATTTTCTCAGATGCCTAAAAGTTCATCTATCCTAATGGCACCAGTAATTATTTGTATAAAAGTAAAGCCTGTGGGACCCAATCAGATGAACTCCTATTATACTGAGTGCTGTGCAAATAAGTATTTTACAGAGGTCAACAGGACACAAAGTTATTATTTGAGTAGCACATTTAATTTAGGAAAATATGCAACACAGGATGACAACAAAGGGCAGGATAAGGAGAGTGAAGGACACACCACACCAGGGCAGTAAATACACTTTGTCCTGAGCTCAATAATTTTCCACTCCTATCTGGGGCATTCAGTTAAACCCAGTTACCTCAAGTGCCTGCAGAATCTATAGAGAAACCAGCTGGAATGGAGCACAGTGGGAGCTATCAGTCGCCTCAGTACGCTCCTATCGGCAACATGACATGACTTACTTCAACCCCTCAGAAGACCCAGAAATTTACATTCAGACTTAACATAACTTGGTGTCTCAGTATAGGCAAGTATGTGCATCAAACCCATACCAAAATTCCTTTCCTGTGGCTAGTACCCATTGCCATTCGTAAAGCCTCTTTGTCACTACAGAGTGAACAAATCTGACATGAAGGTAGGAAGTGCTCCTATGCTCTTAACTGAGATATGCAATGGGAAAAGCAGTGTTTGTCATGTTTTCCTTATTCTTAAAACACACAATTGCATTCATGTCTCACTTTAGGTTTAAAGGCAAATTGCAGAGCTTTATATCATTTTTTGTGGAGAGTCATTGTCAGGATTATTGCCTAATACTGAGATGAAACATTTGCCTGAATTACCTCATGAACATGCACAACTATGGAGTCTACCACCTAAAAAAAAAATCTATGCTTCAACCAATGTTCTTCAAACATTGACAGAATATCAATACATCTTTTCTACACTTTACTCTGTATCTCGGTATACAAAAGATATTTATTTTGTGGTTATAATACTGCAGGCCTTTTTACTTTTTCTCCTGGAGAAGTGACAACAATAAATTTCTATTTTAATTCCCACTCCACCTATGTCTTTAAACTACATCAGTACACCAACTTGCAAACCTTATTACCTAGGGATTAAAATACCATGACCATACCTACATAGCTCTTCACAGGTAAGTCCATCCACATTACTGGTATCTTGTTACTTGTCTCTCAAATGCCAGCAACTTAGTGACAATTTTTTATAATGCAATGCTTATAAATAAATATGTTTTTGAGAGTTTGAAAAATTCACAAAAGATACAGTTGCATTTGCCCTTTTTCTTACATATACTGTAGATTTGTCTACTTGTTTCTGCAGGTAAATTCTGTACTTGAAAGTTATATTGCTACAATTTGGATAGTCTTGTGATTTAAAAATAGTGTGCACTACATTCACTAATATATTTGTTAATAATGTGAAGAAAAAAGCATAGATGCTCTTTACATAGAGATTGCTTAACTCCAATATGTGTGGGATATTTATACATTATATAGCACCTCTGTATCTGTGTTATCATGAGTGCTTAAAGTAGATTGAACAACTTTGAATATATATCTTATAGTGAGAGAATTTGCTGTTTACAATGAGCTTCTTTGGTTCTTCTAGTCACTCAGACCTTTTTAGACCCTAAAAGCATCCAAGTTTTCCCTTCTAGCTAAATATTTGTGCTGCAGATTATTTTGTTCCCTGAGGTATATTAGCTTGCATTTTTCCCATGTTAACTTGTGGGTAATTAGCCAGTGTCTTTATTACTGCTCCTATAGCCCTTTAACCTTCCCTTCATTACCTGCTTTCTGAACTCTTCCATTAGAGCCAAAGTGAAGTCTGGAACATAAATACACACAGCTATGCACACTTTAAATTCCTAAGTGTGGGGTTTTTTTTCCTCCTGAAAACTGGGAATACATTTTCATTTTTCATAGCTTTACGCTGATGTAATATTTCTATAAAATTGCTAATGTGAGTGAAGAGTCAGTCAACAAAGTCCTGATTTGAAGTCTATTGTTGAAAAGACCCTTATTGACTTCAGTAGGCTTGAGATGCAGCCATAAATCTGTAAGAGCAAGTGATAGGGTCAATGGTTTAGTATTCTATAAAATTTCACTTAATAAATGAATGCAAAATTTCATCCAAAATGTCCCCATAAATTTATACTTCTCTTTTCTCATTCTTTAAATCAATAGAGATGCAACACAAGGAATGTATCAGTGTCAAGATATCAATAGCTCTGCTACTGTTGTCTGTTGGTTTATGTTCTTTTTCCTTTAAAGCTAGGAATACAAATACCTCTATATTGTTCATTTTTGTAACTATATAAATTCAAAGTCAGAATTATTTTTCTGGTTTCATTTCAAATACAGCTTTTAAAAAAGGTCAAAATCCTTCACTGAAGAAAAGAATCTGTCTGCTGAATTTTAACCCAATGTGATGTGACATAATGAAACAACTGTGTTAGAAACCCAGAGAAAGGAAGCTGTGTGGCAGCAGCAATGAGAGTGTTAATGGTGCTACTCTGTCGTATAGAGTTTGCAGAGGGCATATACACCTTCTTCAGAAAGATACAGAAAGATGTTGATGGACCTCATAAAGCTGACAGGTCATTGCTATTCATTGTCTTGCAGAACAGATTAATAGATTCATTGGTACTTACTAGACAAAACTGCTCGCAGAAGATAGAATTTATCCTAAAAAGTTTCTGCATTCTGCTTGCTGGTACAAAATGCTCTTTGGCTTTCCATCTTTCAGCTGTTGGCAGATACTTAAACAAGAAACACAGAGAACCCATTTACAGTTATGGGTCTCTGTCTTGACTCATAATTTTAGTTATTAAATAGATTTTAAAAGTTCCTTTTGTCAAGAATAGAATTCTACATAGACTCTGGTGGCACAATTAATCACCCTCTAGATATGTCAGCAGCATGATGCAAGAGCTGGTAAATTTAATACTATTTTTTTGTGCTGGATGGAAATCAAAAAGAAACTCTTTGGCAATATGCCTTAGATCATTAAAAAGTTGTCACTGTGGCACTCCAACCTTGACAGCCACAGATCAACTCTGGCGGGAATTAGCGTAGCCAAAGGGAACCTGTGAAACCAAAATGATCTGCATTGTGTTATCCAGAATATTTTCACTTGATGCACTCTGATACATTTGCCATAAAAATAAAGAGAAGGGGTGGAAATCTAATGTCTTTTACATCAATGAAGCAAATAGAGCAGTACTTTGACGCTTACAGATATTGGTGAAAAGTTAGCATTTTTGTGAGTATTCCCTTTGATGGGCGTGAGTGATGGCTCATCAAGGGCATGTGTAGGGGTTATACTCTGGCACTACATGATCTTGGAACTGGTCTAAAAACTGTTTCGTCATGATCTATGTGTTCACTACTTTTTAAACTGTATGCAAACAAACTGCAAAATCCAAAATTATGATGGCAAATATTCCTAGTTTATACCCTGCTGTTATAAAACAAATGTCAGAAGAATATATGTGGGCTCAAAAGTTAATGCTTTTTACAACTGTGATTTTATATATGACTCATTCCAGAATACTGGGAAATTGTCTGTGCTAACTCTCACACAGTATTACCAGTCTTGCAGTGTTATTTGAGATAATGCCTGAAGTAGGCTTAATTACTATGATTGCCTCTCATTTGAGCTGTATCTCTATCTTCTTTTATTTAACTGAAGTGTGTTTGCAAGCTAGAGTCTGAAACAGTTTCACCATATAGGTTTTTTGATGCTTGACTAGCAGGGACACTACTGTAGGGTTAAACCTCCTCTTTTCAAGTCCCACCGAGTCATGAAAAGAGAAGTTCCTTGGTTAAAGAGAAGCCAAAACAGTGCCAGCCGTATTTCGTTGTCTTTCCCAAACTAAAGGAGAAACAAGCACTTATTTGCAAAAACAAAATAGCAATCTGGTTGCTGGAATTTTTTGCCAACACAAATGACATCCATGGACATCATATAGAAAAGTTAGATCTTGTATTGATTACAGCAAATGGAAAGGTTTTGTGACAAAACTACTACAGCAAAAACTGTTGAGCCTATGGATTTTCTGGGAAAAAAAAAAGAACATTCATCTTAAATTCTAAGGCTACTTGCACATGACTAGCTAAGTGGTTGTAAACCAGGGTGAAAGATGGATTCTGTGGATGCAGAAGGTACTTCTGATGTGCTTTGTCTTTCTTGAACAGTTCCATTTGGATGTTTTTTGATTGCTTTGACCAATTTCTAAATGCTGTTTCTGTTTTGGTGAGAGATCATGGTCAAATTATGGCCATTCATCAATGAATTGAAATATAGTGTATAAAATTTATGAAGACAGAAGATTTTCAGAGTGTCTTTTGCTATTTTTCTTGTGTGTGGTGAGTGTGAAGAAAATAAGATGTCCTTATTCATGAGGGGTTGGGATAGAGCTAACAGTGTCACAGTTGAGTATCTCCATGTCTTCTATATTAGGACATATGTGCCCACATATCCAGTACAAAAATTGGAGTGGGAGTATCCCTCTGATATATAGGTGTATTGCAATACTAAATTATGATAGTCTGCACTGAAGTGCCATAGATAGGGGAAAAATTAATTGTAAAAAGGTGGGGTAGAATTTCTAACTGAGGTATTTGATGCCAATTTAAGTTTTAGGTCAAGCAGGCTCCAGTATATACACACTCGCTCTCTAATCTGCCAGTTCTGACCAGTGTGCATTTTCCTCATCAAAACACACAGCACCATGGCTAATCAGTGTTCCAGGATTACCTTAGGCTAACCTTTGGCTTTAGTGCTACTTTTTTTTTTTTTCCCACTCCCTGTGCTGCATCTTGCTCTCTGCCTTTAGAAAACGTGAATATATGATAATCAGTTGGATTTTTCAGAAGCAGAGGAAAATAAGGGAAAGGGTGATATACCTTGGGGCTTCTCTAGTTCCTTATCCCACCCAGAAACACTAATCTTTTAAACAAACACAAAAGCCTGAGTTTCTAATACCGGAGGGTAGCACCTCTCAAAAGGTCTTACACTGTCCAAAAAATTTTAAAAATAAAGGTAAAATCTACTTCTTCCTGCACTCTAGCCTTCAAATTACTGTACAATAGCTCAGTTTCATGTGTTTCAGGCAGTTTATAGGGATGTAAGTGCTCTTTGGCATAGCTTGTCCATCAGCAGGCTATGTACTCCAGCCTCTCTAATTCAAGTTCAGGGAATGCAGAATAGCTCAATCTACCCATTTGTTCTGTTTGTTGCTTTTCAGTCTGTACCTGATATCTCTAAAAGGTGTCAGCAGAGCTGTACTTTGTTAAATATCTTTTAGGGGAAAGCTTTCAGTGATCCCAGCTTGTCCACTATAACTCTTCCACTAGAAAAAAAATCTCCTTGGATCCCCTTCTTATGGCACTCTCCCTCACTCATTTTGTTTACGGCAAGTCAGATAAGCAAGCCTTGCTATTTAAATTATGTGAACCAATATGGTTTATCTTCACAGAAACACGTTAGGGAGTGATTAAATGAGCAACAGAGTCGGGTGACAGGGGGGCTAAGTTGAGGGGGAGGGAGGGAGGAGGAGGAGGAATAATCTCTAGGTCAGTAGTGAGCTCCTGTGGACACAGTGGTTGTGCTGGCATAGCTGGGGCTGGACAGCTACAGCCATCCAGTCCTCAGAAGCCACTGTGCTGAGGGCTGAGACAAAAGATGTAGAATAGGTACAGGGGGATACCAAAGCGATTAACAACAGCCCTAGTTTGGATGCCAAGTAGTTCAGGAATGGTCCTGTAGTACGCTTCAGCTCAGCTGGCAGGAATACGCTGTGAGGGCCAGTGGCACCTGCTGTGGAACCAGGCAGGGAGGCTTTAGCTTGTAGCCTGCACTGCCACCTTGCCTCAGCTGCCTGCTCCTTGTGCTCTGGCAAAGACGCTGCTGCTCACAGCACACCAGAGGGAAGGGCGTCTATGTGTGTTATTGATGAACTTCGCAAAAAAACGACATTTAAGCCCAACTGGTTGACTTTGCACTGAAGCATGTAGGAAATGCCTGTTGTTTCTGCTAGGAGGCTTGTATTCTCATCTAGATATAAAAGAACTGGAGGTGACTTTTTAAATGTCTTTCTGGTTTTTGTTGTTTGTTTATTTTTCAGAGAACAGCTGACTAAAGCTTGACCCATTTGTTTCTAAACTGCTTCCCTGCCACCAGTGCAGTGGTGCAGCTCTTTGGTTCAGACAAAGCCCAAACTGAGCTTTACAGAATTTACTGCTGCACTTCAGAGAAGACTCTTTCTAGAAAAAAACTGGAAAGCAGCTGGGAGGCTGGCAGATTTGCTGATGTCATGCAAAATATGCTTTTGCAGAGGTTGGTGTGAAATGAAAACACTTGCTCAGAGAAGTTGTATTTCAATCCTCTGTGTTTCCTAGTGCCAAAAGGTGAGCAAACATATTGCAGGCCTTTGCCTGGGTCTAATCCCAGGCAGGTGGAGACTCACATGATTCTCTGGATGAGCCACAATATTCTTGCATCATGAACAAGGTATTGCAATGCCAGGAGTCTGGATAGAGTATGCCAGTGTTTGAGATTTCATTTTCTTTAAAGAGTGAATGAAAAGAAATATAAGCTCTTTCATTCTCTCTATGTCTCTCCCCTTTCCAATATTTTTAAGAATAGAAAAAAAAAATCAAAGCATTTCAATGTAATTTCAATGTATTAATATGTGACATTAAAAATATGTGACATTGAAGATATTAATTTGTCTCATTTTCTTCAAACTTTTCCTTTGCTATATCTGTGCCCTTTTATTAGTGTCCCCTTTGCTTCCTAATTTCTACATAAATCTATCTTTCTCTTTCCTCCCTTAATTCTTTGTCTTTGATACACAACCTTCCTATCTTCCTTTTGCTTGCAATACAAGTTTTCCTTGCAATTCTAGTTTTCTGCAAAATTTCTCATATTATAGGAGTAATGTCTAAATGCAAATATATAAGAAAAAACAGAATAAAATTTCTTTTTCACCAAAGTGCGTATTTGTCTGGCTTCTACATAAAGGCAGTAGCAGCTAGCAAAGCACCTAACAGTAAATCTTACTAGATTTTTTTAATTACTGAATTTAGATCAAAAAGAAAGTTTTTCTTTTTATATCCCTTATTAATTGTTTTTCCTTATTGCTTAAGGGAATATATTTTAATATCATATGTATACAAAAAGTATCCAATGAGACCACAGGAAAATACAAATCATCCATCTGTGAGACCTTACTTGATCAGTACGCTTGGAGTGCCAAATCTCCCATTGTCTACTCCTCTACAGAGCCCTCTGTTCAGGAATTTATTTATATCACCTGCTTATGAAATGCATTCAAAACAAAAACCTCATAATTAGGCCTTTATGCCAGAATTTCAAGACAATTAAAATTCAACTCTTCTCTATAATTTTAATCTGGCTAAAATTGGAGGTAATTGCAGAGCTGGAAGAGGGGGTTTTTTTGCTCCTAGGATCTGCTTTTGTTGAACTCTTTGATAATATCGTGGGAGATGAGTTGCTATAAAGAGATTTCCAATACAGGACTGGTAGTGACAGTGATAGGCACCTGGAATTATCTATGATAGAAGGACAGAAAGGTAGAATAAGCATTTTTAAATCTTTTTTTTTTTTTCTGGGAAATGAAATCCTTCACTCCTACAATCTCCAGAGTATAATTTAGTTTCTACTGAACAATTCATATATAACAGCACCCGTTATTTCATGGGCTGAGATTTAGGCAGCAAGCATTTTCATGGAAAGGAGTGACACCCTTACCGTTTGCATTTGCAGAACTCCTCTGACACCCCAGCCTGGCTGCCCTTAGCTGTCACTCCATGCCCAGCTCAGGCAACCACAGCCCCCAGGGTTCAGAAGAGCACTTCTGTGGCACCCTCCTTCCTTGCGGGCACACCTAACTGTATGCCATTCCTCTTTGGGCAGGTGCTCCTGAACAGCTTCCCAGGCTGCAGCAGGGCCACAGAAGCATCTGTGCCAGCACAAATATCACACTGTGCTAGAAAACTCACAACCAGACCCAAGGGCTTTCCTTCTGCAATCTAACAATATATCCAGGCTCCAAAGGTTCAGTGGGTAAATCGGAGATGATTGTCTCCAAAGGGATAAATCTTTCATATTTCACCCCATCTTTGACTAGTGGACTTACTTGCTTTTACAAGAGTATTTCACAATGTTTTCTCACATTCCTGTGAGTTTGGAAAATTTGATGGTCCCAGTGCAAAGATAATGTTCAAGGCAAAGTTGCACCATCTCAAAAACTGCACCTTCCTTGGTAAAGTCATCTGTCTTGCCCAGTAGTCCCTTAGCCACAGGCTAAGTGGCAAACTGTACATATCCCCGTGCTCTGATTTAGCTCCCTCTAGAACAGGGACACTGGTGAGCCAATGATCCATTGTACCCTTTTAGTTGCAAGTAGTGGCCTAAATGCATACATCTTTTTTTTATCTCTGTTTTTCACTTAAAAGTGCCTAAACTTGAGAACTATCAAAGCTCACTAAAGTGATGTTTCTGGTATACCCCCAATATTTCTGTTCTCAGGCATTAGATTTATTGCCACAGACATAAATTTGCCCAAAGTTAAATTTTTGTTAAAAGTTATGAGGCAAACCCAGTACTTGTCTACATGGCCTTCAGTGAAGTGCCACTTGAGGGAAGCTCTCTTACATTTCACCCAAATAAGGTCTTGAAGAAAAAATGTTGAATTAGTCCCAAGGAATAATGCAAGCGCAAAATAACGCACACAAGCAGTGTTTGTTGATAATCAGTGGCCCAGGAGCTGCAAGTGAACTGGAAAGCCAAGCCATTTGAAAGTGTAGCTGCAATGCAGATATTAAGACACTTTATTTCTCTGATTCTCAATGAGAACTTTATTCCACATAGGGATATTGGTCTAACTCGTCTAAAGTATTGGGCAAATTAACCTACTCTTCATGTGCAAAATGTGACTTAGAGTCACTCCCTAGCTGAAAATCTGGGGTTTATGCTAGCACCCTATTTCATTGGAAATACTAGGTCAGAGATCAAGTTCAGAATCCTGGTGCTTTTGCATGATGATTGGCAGTACTAAAGCTGTCAAGAACTTGAGGGCTGTGCCACAATATCATCTGAGCACACTGCACCCACATGAAGGATTGAAAATATCAGTCTCACTTGCATTTCTGCTGGACATCAAGCACTTGTTTCCTCTTTTTCTCTTCTCATTATGCATATTTGAAATGGAGGCAGACCAGGACAAAAAAGCAGCATAACGCTGGAGTACTACCCAGCATCTTCCCAGACTGACACACTATGACTACCATCATCTTGGACTGTCAGCTTGTGATGCTTAGACCCTCACTGAGATTGAGCTTTGAGACCTTTTCTGAAAGAAGTACTCTCATAAAAAAGGAATTTTCTTCAGTTGAAACAGAGAGACTGTGGAGTTAAGCAAATGCTTAGGGCAGTGGAGGGGAGAACAAACTAAGTCTAGTCCTACTTAGCCAGTTCATCACTCTAAGAACATATCATAAACACATGTACTTGAATTATGGTCACTAAGTGCTGCAGCATTTTACCCACTTATGGGCAGTGTAGAAGCTAACAAATCTGTAATTTAAGCATATCCTAAATCAATAAAAAGTGGCTGAAAAAATATATGCACATGTGAAAAGCTAAACATAAGTGGGCTGGCCTCAGGATATCATTATTTATTGAAACATATTTTTCTTTTCCTTATGCTTTTAGGAACAAAAAATAAAATTAGTCATCATTAGTTCTGCAGAGTATTTTGAATCATGCAGCTGATATCTGGATAAATAATTCAGATTTTACTCTGTAAATCTAAATTCAAAATCCATTTATAAACTGAGAATTCTTATTAATCTGTAACTCTCAGGTTAACAGTTTGTGTCAATTACCCAAGTAGTCTTGCATAGCTGGCAACCACAATCCATGTTTCAGTTCCTTGGTACAACAGCAAAGGTAGGAATATACAATTTGTCTGTTTCATGCCAATCAACTTCTTTATTAGAATATTTGTGAAAATGACAAATTTGGGGCTGAGTTGAGACAACTTTCCTTTTAAGATTAGCAAATTTTCAGAATTTGATATGTCTTTCCTGATACCTGGGCTGCTGTTGAGGCTGACCAACACTTCCAAATGCTGCCTCATAATTCAGAACCCAGTTTTTGACTTCTATTTTAATTTCTGAGAAGTTCTCAGATTTTAGGCCAGCATAACACTTGAAGGTGTGGGGATTTCAGTGTACTGTACAGTCTCAGCTGAGTCAACCTGAAAGTCCTTGGAGACCACTGTGAGTGTCTGATTCAGGTATTCCTGACTAGGGAAGCGTATCTTAATAGTAGTATGACATATTAGGGATGGGACATGCTGTGCTGAGCTCAGCACCTCTTTCCTCCTCTTTGTGATATATTCCTTCTTCAGTGGTGGTGAGGGGATGGTATGGGGATATCCACAGGTCAGGTAGAATAGACAGAGGCAGCGGATACACAGCCACACCCAAACCTACTCATGATCCTCTCCACTTCGGTTTGGTGAGGACCACAGCTTCAGAGCTACATGCTTGATCCCACTGTCTCTTCTCAGTGCCTGAAAGCCTCTCCTCTTTCCAGCTGCATACCCAGGAGCTTCCTCCAAGTCCTGATGCCTGAGCATAGATCAAGTCAAACCTAATAGACAGGCTCCATTTGCTGATTAGCTGAGCTATTTAAAGGAGCAAAAATGAGTTGCTGAGCTGCTAAGAAAAAGCAAGCCAGTGAATGTAGCCCACTGACAGAACCAATGACCTGTGCTGTATACAATAAGTAGTAACTAATAATATTTGTGATAACAAATAGATTTACATACAAACAATTTTTCTTGGTAACTTCTCTATAACCTTTAACTTCTTCCTCAACATATCTTTTACCAGGAAATTTGCTCTTGGCTTTAGTACTTCAAGTGAATGAAATGCCACCAATTGGCAAAGTATTTCACAGCCCCATGAGTCTTGTGGTTGAAAAAGCATGCACTAGCTCTTCTTTATATCCCTTTTGCTGCTAGTCATAATCAGCACCCTTGCAAGACATTTTGTGCTCCATTTCTAAAGATCAGAAATAACACTTCTTCTTTCACATATTTGTTGAACATAGTTAAGTCACCTGTTCATCTGAATACAGAATATGGGCTAAGCT
The DNA here is from genome assembly GCA_013400315.1 of Bombycilla garrulus. NCBI lineage: Eukaryota > Metazoa > Chordata > Aves > Passeriformes > Bombycillidae > Bombycilla > Bombycilla garrulus. The sequence goes on along the minus strand of VXBU01009907.1, from coordinate 162,852 downwards.
TCCTTAATGCCCTGCTAAGTATTTTGTGTTTCAGCTCTTCCAGTGCTTTTTGTTTCAAATAAAAGTACAGGAGTCTCTGTCTCAGCCTCTTCATTCTCTCTGAAGTTTGGGCTGAGGTACCAAAGTACTCAAAGTAACAAGATAAGTAAGGAATTATATATTCATTGGCAATAGTACTTCCTATTACAAGCTGCTTTTACTCTGCTTGTCTACCTAAAAGCCACATTTTTAGGTGCTTAGCTTGCCTCATCAGTTTTGGTTTTACCATGAAACCATTATTTGGAAATTTCACCATTAAAGATACAGTACTACCTGCAGGTAATGGATAAATACACGGAAGAACACCACAATGAGTATGGAAATGGCATTTCAATATGTGAGTGCTTAAATACTTAGACATCCAAAGAGGGTTTGGGTGTTTTTAGGAACGATAGACCAGGAAGCCTTATGGGTGAACAGTATGAATTAGTTGAAATAATAATTTAAAACAAAGTAGCAAAGCACTTGGGAGATCATGACCAAATAGGGACCAATCAGCACAGTTCCTGGAGAGGGAAATACTGTTGTGCTAATCTCCTAGAACTCCTTGAATATGTTAATAAAGAAGAGCAGATGGCATAATTTATTCTAACCTCTCTGGGCCACTGTCAAAATTCTTTGCAAGAAGCTATGAGGGAAACTAAGTAGTGATGGATCAAGAAGTGGTGGAGGAAAAGGAGGTGAAGGGCAGGATTAAATGGTCAATTTCATCATGTCAAAGGATAACAGCCGTGGGCCCCAAGGTTCCTGCTCATCCACCTCTTTATTAATCATCTAGGAAGTGGGAATTGCTGTGAGGCAGCAAAATTTGCAAGGGATAAAAGTAGTTCAGTGTAAGTTCAGAGATGTTTGTGTGCACGTTCTGAAACAAACAGAATTGTGTGACCTACTCACTCTGACAAATGAATTATAAACAAAAGCAAAGTAAGGTATACCAGGTGGAAAAAATATGAATTACTCAACACCTCACAGAGCTCTAAATTATCGTACCAACTTTAGAAAGGGACCTTGTAAATTACTTCAGTAAAGACTTCTGCTTAATGTGCAGCTGTACAAGATAAGCAAACATATTAAGATGCATAAAGAATGAGAACTAATAGAGAAAGGATTAGACTGCCAATGCTACGGTCAGATCTGAAATACTGTGTGCAGTACCAGTGACTCCATCTTATAAACAATAATGCTGATTTAGAGAGGGTTCAGTGAAGGACAATGGGAATGATCAAGAGCATTAAAAAGTGCTCTTATGAAAAAAGATGGAAGTCACTGGGACTGTTGACCATGAAAAAAAGGATGTCAAATTTACAAACTAGAATGGAGGCTAAAGTGAATGTATGTCTTATAAAACACACACACGAAGGGAAAGGTAAAGCAATTAGGAGGAGGAAAATGGAAAAATTATACACTGTTTCATATAATTTGCAGTCGGAATCTGAAAATTAGGAAATCTTTGGGGCCAAGAATTGAAACGGATTCATAAAGAGAGTGCTAGACAAGCACAGAGGTACCCAGAATTTACAGGGGTAGCAAGTGATAGAAACAGCCTTTACATCAGCCAGACTCAGTTAAGGAGGACTAATGTGTCACAGATTTTCAGACATCCCTACCCTTAAGTTTCTGTGAGTACCTCCCCCATAATCATCCTAGAGTCCTGGAGAATACAAAGTATCACATAAGACTAATTCCAGATGATTCCTACAGTTCTATGCAACGGTCACAAATACCTTTATTTTATATTGGATACCACTTCCAATTCCTAACTGTGCTTTATGCATTAGGAGATTTTTAACCTCTTTCATTAGTTTCTTACACTGATCTATACTCAGTCTATACAGTGCTATTTTCAATATTTGTAATGTAACATAAATGTGGTGAAATTAATCACAGAAATCTAAGTGTATTATGTCAACAGTTTATCACCCAGACTTAGATGATCTTATGAAAAAATGTTAGCACATTTTCTTGAAAAGATCTATTTTCCATAAAACCACAGTAACTGGCATTATTTATGTTAAAATCCGAACTTTTTTACTGATCGTGTCCCATACAAGACTTTCCATGGTTTTAAGAGAAGCTGATATTAGACTAAGTAGCCTTTAGCTGCTCATATCATCACATTTCACTCTTCTTAAAACAGCAGCACTCTTTACTAGTCCTCTGGAACATTTTCTCCAGAAATCAAGATATGTTCAAAATCAGCATTAATATTCCGAGAGCTCCTAAACCAATTCTTTAATACCACTGGGTGCAAGTTATTGTGCACAGTAGATTCTAAAATGCTTAATGGTTTGTGTTTCACATTCTACCCAGTTACTAATAGAATAGAAAGTACTTAATTAATTACTTTAAGAGATGAATATATCATACTAATGATGAATACTTCTGTTTTTCCTGCATAGTGATTGACAATTTTGCAACCCTGGTCAAGTTCTGGATTTGTGCCATTTGAAGGATTTAATTTGTTTCTGATTTAGTAAAAATATTCCTTCTCCATCCTGTCAGTAATAAGTTCTTTTTTATATGCCTCTTAACTTTCCTTGTTAATTGCCTGCTTTTCCTGACTACTAACTCGGGCCCATGGTGAGAAGCTTCCCTGTGCTCTCCATCTTCTGTATGTGCTACTGGTCTTGTGGCAGATGCTTTCACCTTCCACAAAGAGTTCCGTAGTATTCTGGCTACATCAAGGGAAACAGGTAGAGTGATACAACTAGAGCAGACCTATGAGAAGAAGCAGCAGGCACTGAGTAGCTAACATTCACATTGCATTTCTCAGGTGTCCTTCCTTAGGACTAGTTCCAGCCAGGACTCCTGGACAGAACAGGACCCAGGTAGGTTTGGTGAATGGGAATGCTCAAAAGGTTCATTCCAGGAGCACATTACTGACATGAGTTAATATACTAATGCAGAGAACCTGGTAAATAAAATCCTTACTGATTTTTACAGGATCTGCCTGGCTCTCTCTCTGTTTGGTCTGGCTAAGGTGGAGCTTATTTTCCCATAGTAGCCTTCACAGTGCTGTGTTTTATATTGGTAGCTGGAAAGGTGTTGATAACACGCCAGTGTTTTGAGTACTGCTGAGCAGGCACAGCATCAGTGCTGTCTGTCAGCACTTGCCCCATCAGTAGGTTAGTGGTGGGCAAGATCCTGGGAGGGGACACAGCCAGGCCAGCTGATCCAAATTAACCAAAGGGATATTCTATACAGCATATGACATCAGCTCATATACAAAAGCCAAGGGAGGGAGAAGGAAAGGAGGAGGAGGAGGAGGAAGAAGAGGGAGGGGGGAGCAGGCAGGGGGGCATTTATTAGGGACAATATTTGCCTTCTAGAGCAACTGCTACATGTGCTGAAGCCCTGCTTCTGGGAAGGGACACAGCATCACTCACAAATGGGAAGGAAAAAACATGTTTTTTTCTCTTTGCTTGTATGCACTCAACTTTTGCTTTTACTTTAGTAAATTGCCTTATCTCAATCTATGAGTCATTTTCCATCTTATTTTCTCTCCCCTGTTCAGCTGGAAAGGGTTAGGGGATAAGGAGGGCACGTGGCATCCAGTGAAGGTCTACCCACTACACTCTTCTTTTTCAAATAACCATTTAAAAAATAGACAATTTATCCTTTTCTTCTAGTTTCATTACTCTTTCTTCTCAAGAAACATATTTGTTCTTACAGAATGAACCAATGAGCCAACACTTTTTTTTCCTACTGAATCCAACAGAAAACAAAAGTATCTGCTGAAATAAAGACAAAAGAGTATGGCCAAAGGTAATCTGCAGGAAAAATATACTGTACTCTCAGAACTGAAATTTGAGAGTTTTATTTTTAATTAAGAAGCCTGAGAGTTATCAAAAGTACCTAAATTCAGGAAAAGTTTTAAGAGGCTATAATAAGCAGCTTTTGAGTTAGAGGTAGCAAAATATTAAATAAGTAAATTTTCAATCAGGGTAATTTTTAATTGACCTCTAAATTAAAAATAGTTTGATTATACATTGTTTGAAGAAAATTAATTATTCTTCTTTTCCTTCAAAGTATGGAAATTTAAGGCCAAACCAATTTCTACACCAAAGTTAAAGAAGGGCAAATATAGAATTTTAAAAGCTAGGTGCGACCTTAACAATTGGAAGAATACTGCTGTTCCATAATAAAGAGAACGTAGATGTGACAAAACTTCCTGAGACAGCTACAGATTTGATAGTGAGAGGGTGAACTAAAACTTAAAATAATCCAAAATTTACAGAATTTAGATGAAACTCCCTTGATGTGTGGTATTGAGTAGTCTGAAATGGGACTAGTACGGGGAGCTGCTCCTGGGATGTGCTGCATTTCCAGAGGAAACTGCAATGTACTGCTGTTAGCTAGGAAAACATATCCTCCAAAATGGAGGACTGCATTTTCTTCTCTCCGAGACATTTCCCTGTAAGCAGAAGAGAAAACTGAATGTTTTCTGTTATTATAAATTCACCAATGCAAAGCTTGTTTCACACATGGAACCACTGCTTCTCAGTCCAGCATCTTAACTTTTTCTGTCAGTTGGTGGGGAGCCTGTTAGATAAAGATAAGATGATGAAGATGCAGTCAAAGTGAAATAGCATGTTACAGCTTAACTCAGACTTCCCTGATACCATCAGGGCTGAACTTAACTGTTGGTTGCACTTTACTTTCTGGATGTAGTGGTGAAATACAGTCGCTGAATTACCTTGAGTCACCCAGTTGCTGGGCAGTTCAGATTTCTATAAAACGTGATTATATAGCTGAAATACTAGAGAAAGTCATATATCAGCAACAGAACTGGGTACATAATAATTCATTTGTGATGAGGGGCCTTTTTCTTCATTTTCTATTTGTAATTTTCACGTGCAATTATCTGATTTTTTGTTAAATAATTTCTATAAATATTTTTCCTATGCAGGTTATTGGATGGCAGTTTAATCAAAGTATCTGATATTAGAAATTCAGAAGGGACTTTTGCTATTGGATGTATCAGTTGTGTGGTTTTTCCTAATTGGTTGAGGATATCTCTCAGAATCTGCCTGCTAGTAAAAATAATAATAATTACAAATGCAAAGTCATCACTGCATTGATCATTCACGCCAATAAACCAATATGCTAAAATATTTGAGGAAAGCAAACACAAAAAGGATGTGAATAGTTAATTACAGCTCATTCATTTGAGCAACTATTTGCGAAAAATGCTTGGGAATGTTCCACAAACAGTAGCCACTGTTATCTTCTTCCCTCTCCTGTCTTTGAGCCTCTTTGTCTGTTGAAGGGCAGATGCTGGCATTCAGTTTTCTTTTCAGGACTCATCAAAAAGCCATACAAAATGTGAAAACTCAGGTAATAATACTTAAACAGAAATATAAAATAATTAAATAGAAATCCAGTGTTGAGTACAGAATGATGGTTTGCACTGTCCAGTATATACTATCTGCCTGTAAAAAAATATATATTAAATGAATGTACTATATATATTAGCTAATTTTACAAGATACAGACATTCAGCTCTGGATAGATCTTCCCCAAATCCCTGGTGACTCCTTATATGAATCAAAAAAATTAAAATGTGATTTATAACAACTGTCTCATAGTTTGGAATTCCTAGTAGAAGACATATATCCCTTTATTTCAATGCATATATACATGGCTTCTCTGATCCTTTTTGCAGATGATTTCCAGTTAGCACATGGCCTAATTCAGAGAGTTATCCACTCTGCTTCAGTCATTAAAGTAGAATTGGAAGAAAAACTACTTGATCTCCATCCATACCCAAATGCTTCTGCCTCGCCAGCAAGAATTCACTGATTCCTCTGGATAACTGTATTATAGACCTGACTGCATTGGGCATCAAAAAAAGCTGAAGATACAATCTGCATGACATTTACATACATTTGCATACTTTTTCCTGGCCAGAATATATAGATATTCCAATTTTCACATTATAAGAGAGCTAATGTAAGTATTCTCTGTTCCTTTGGTGTGCCCTTAGCTTTTTTTTTTCTTTTTCAGCCATCAGTTTTACACACAAACTTTCTAAGTTGGCCCTGTGTCCCAGCAGAGCTTTTGCTCAGTCATCTGCAGAGATAATGTTTGTTCAATTTTTGTCCTTACCCTCACTTTACCCACTCTTCACAACTTTTTCATCCCAGCAGGATTCTTTAAAAACATCCCACTTCACCATTATTAATCCATATGGAGCATTTGCACTGTTAACTTGTGAGGGACTCACTCAACTTTGTCCTTCACAATCCTAGACCTCCTCTCCAGTTCTTCCTCCACAGCTTTTTATGTGTTTCACCATCACTGTGAAGGCAGAACAGAACAGCAGAACAGAGGACAAGATTGGTGCTGTACTCCCTGGACTTAGGATGGTTCCGTTAAGATAATTTCAGTAGCTTTTCCATTTTCTGTCAGGACAGCAGAGCCATCACAAAAGGTGTGTTCAGTGACATTCAGCTACCATCCCAGGTTTCTTGGACTGAGCACAGTCTAAGAACTTACCAGAAAGTTGCTGGAGAATGGAGATACAGTTTCAAGACTATCTATGTAGTCAAATTCATTCTGTGCAGTTTTCACCTCTTAAATTTCCTAGTTTTGGTCTGGTCAGATGAAGAGATTACTACAAGAGAACCAACCATGAGGACTAACATATTAGAGGGGGAAAAAAAGGGGAAAGATTTCTTCTTAAAAACTAGGAAAACCCCCCCCTCAGGATTTAGATATCTGAAGTCTATGCTAAAATAAGGAGAAAATTGTTAATAAGTAACTGTGATTATTGTAACCCTCATAGAAATAGAAAGGCAAAAATCAACCTCTGAGACCTTTTCCTTGGACTCAAAATCACACTGAATAAGATTCGTAATTTCTGTATGGACATCTATACCACAGTTAGAGGTGTGCTCTGAGTTAGGTCTAGAGCAGCAATATTATTTAAGGGAATCTGTTTTCTTAGTCAGACTTTTAGCTGAGTCTAACTGCCAAAGCTAATCATGTTGTTTTTCCCCTAGAGCCCTGATTCACTCAATTCAGGGGCAAAGATTTTGTATAGAATTTCTTCCCCAATTAGAGATTTCCAGAGACTGGTTTCAAGTGGCTAATGAGAATGTACAGGGATTATAAACACACTTTCTTCTGGGTATTTTGGGTATGATTAATCCTGTTTCCTGACTTCAGGGCACTAATATGTGTATAATGAATTCTTTCTACTGTTGTCCTCATTTTCTTTAGATTTCAGGTATGGAGAAGGGGGTAAAAATGAAGTTGATTAGAACTACATTTAGCATTAAACAATTGGGTTGGAGTCAGAAAAATGTCTTTGAAAGGATTTTTCTGTTCACAAACTACTTGAACTTATAAAATAGCCAATGAAGGCTTAAGAACCTTGTGGCAAATTCTCTGCTGAAAGCAGGTTTATATATTCCATTTCTCATACTGTCACCAAAAGTGAATGTATGTATTCTTGCATTAACAGTTTAAAGGCAGTCTGAAGCACAGCTGCAGGAGAAGCAGTTATCAAAGTTATGGTTAAGTGGCTCATTGCTAATAGCTCTGCAAAAAGATTGTGTCTAGTGTTTTCATTTTAAAATTATTTCTTAATGAATTTAGGTGAAATCTAACCAAAGAATCCCACATAACCCTTATCTAAAGAAATCAAACCCTGTAAGCATGTTATTATTGGTAGACCGGAACCTCTGAGGGAAAGAAATTATTGTGAAATAACTGAGCGGTGTATAATGATGGGTTAGCTGGGTCAAGAAAAGTACTGGAGGAGTGCCATAATTTCTGCTACTTATGAATGTATCACCTATGCATATATCTGTTTAGGAAAGGATTAAAAAATTTTAAGTGCCTATATACAGGCACTTCCTCCTTTTGGATGATAGGCTATTCTAAAGATAATTTAGAAAAAACCTGTAGAATTTTTAAAAAGATGTTTCCATTTGAGGAAATGCCTTGGAATCCTTCCTTTTTGCTTTGGGAAGAAAAAAAAAAAAAAAAAAAAAAAAAAAAAAAAAAAAAAAAAAAAAAAAACCGCCAAAACCAACCAGCCAACCAAACAAACAAAAAAAAATCAATTTTTTGTTTGTATGGATATGCTCTGTATTGAGACAAAATCAGAGGTTTTCTGCTATTTATTCTACCTGATATTTTCTTCCACCGAGCTATAACATCAGTTGGTATCTTCTCCCAGTCTCTAGGCAGGACTAAGTGAAGGACAAAGAAGTTGTAAAATGCCTTACTAGATATAGCTGTCAACTTTTGTTCAAGGTAACTGCTTTAGCAGATCTAAGACTTCAAGAACAACTGTTCTCTTTGTGTGCACATATGCTTCTATTTTTCTCTGTAGACTTGATACTACAATTATGAGCCACAATTACCTTAAAAATTTGAAAATAATCCATGTATCTACTCCAATTTTTCTAAGTCTAAAACTTAAGCCAGTGCTTAAATTGCAAAATCTTTCTGACAAATGCCCATTTATGAGATATATTACAGTATGGTTCACATCTACCTTCAGAGAGACAGAGTGAGAGAATATAACTGATTGCAGAGGTTAATTTGGTCCACATACTTTGTCAATAGCAGATCCGAGGAAAATTAGCACCAATAATTACAATATTGGTGCAAGTCATGAATCTTACTAGAATGATCTTTAGCAACTTAAGGACTGAAGGATCATGTATGTCAGGACTTCAGTAATATCCTTGGTTTTTAATAAATGTCAAAAATAGAATTTAGAATGTTTTTGCTTGCAAGCTTAATCACTATCCAAGAACATAGAATACACACTGATCATTTTCAAGACACTGTTGCAAAATTCAGATTCAAGCCAAATTGGATGTGGATACTATTAGACTTTATTTTTTATAAAAGGCAAATATGGTCTGATTTTCTCTACTACATCAATTGGAAGTAATTTTCCTTTCTTTTCCTTTTGATTGTCTGTATATGCATACTAGCTCTGTCTGAGATGGAGTTAATTTTCTCCACAGCAGCCCTCATGTCTCTCTGCCATGCATTGGTAGCTGGAAAAGTGTTAGTAACACAGCAGTGTTTTGGATACTGCTGAGCAGTGCTCCCACAGCATCAGTGTTATCTCTCCAACATTCCCTCCTCACCAGAAGGCTGGATGGGGGAGAAAATTCTTGGGAGGGGACATAGCCGGGACAGCTGACCCACAGCAACCAAAGGGATTTTCCATGACATACAGCATCTGCTCAGATAGAAAGTTTAAGAGATGGGAGGAGAGGCTTTTGTTATAATAACATTTGTCTTCCATAACAATCATTAAATGTACTGAAGCCCTGCTTCCCAGGAAGTATCTGGACATGACTTGCTGGTGAGAAGCAGAGAATAAATCCTTTGCTTCTGCACACAGATTTAGCTTTTGTTGTACTGAACTGCCTTTATCTACACCCATGAGGTGGAGCTATTTTCACCCTGCTGAGCAGAGGAGTGATAGAATGGCTTGATGGGCACCCAGCATCCAGCCAAGATCAATCCACTGCAATATGTTTCCAAGGCACTGGGATTGCTGTTTCTCATACAGGCCTCAAAAAAAAGGGGGTTCATTTTCATTATACCATAACATGCACGTAAAAGATCATTCAGCTACTGAAGGAGCTATTACAACACTGGTATGGCAGAACACCAGCTGTCCACCAAGTCCATGAGTGCAATTGTGAGACAATTTCCTACATGGAAAATATAAAAATAGTGAAAGGGATAGACTTCCTGAAAATGCTTCAATCAACAGAGAACTGAGATAAGTATTAGCATAGAATGACAGAGTTTAAAATGCTTGGGATGGTACAGCACAAATAAAATGAATGTATTTCAAAAAAGACACTGGTGTGGTACTAGTGATACAGAGAATGAAGCCCAAGGAGAGCCAGCAGGTGCTTCAGACATAATACTACAGCACAAGCACAGAGGGAAGCTACTGAGGACACTAGAACAAAAATTTGTCTGGAATATAAATTTGAACATGAGATATCAAATATACAGAAGGAGAATTTACTTAGAAATAAGTGTAAGTATAGAAGTGCAGCAGAAAGTTTGGGCCAAAAATGAGAAAAGCATGGAAACAAACTGAAATGTGCATAATAAGGAACACTAACAAGCCACAAGCAATAGAACAAGAGGAAATGGCCTCAAATTGCACCATGGGAAGTTTAGATTGGATATTAGGAAAAACTTCTTCACTAAAAGGGCTCTCAAGCACTGGAACAAGCTGCAGAGAGAAGTGGTAGAGTGACTATCCCTAGAGGTATTTGAAAGATGTGTAAATGTAGCGCTTAGGGACACGCTGTGGTGCTGGACTTGGCAGTGCTGGGTTAATGGTTTGACTAGATGACCTTAGAGGTCTTTTCCAACCTAAACAATTATATGGTTCTAACATGTAAGAAGATAGAATTCATTGAAGATGTGAATATTCAAAGGCAAACCAGGTAAAAAAAGTAATCTCTTGTTGAGTGTAATAGAAAGGCTACTTATTGGACATACCAAGAAGACTGACCAGAATTTTTCATCTTCTTAGGTGGTCCTTCTACTTATTTCCAGGGATAAAGGTATTCACAGTATCTAGATAAGATGGGAATTTTTGAGGAAATGTCAATTGCTTATTGCCATATTAATGTTGTACTTCCTATAAGATTTGTTCTCAGTCCAACAACACTCAGCATTTCTATTACTAGTGTCCAGGAGTATAGAAAAATTATTCTATTGGTATGGTACCAAGTGGGGAAGGACTTCCAGCTTACTGATGTCTTGTTTAGAATCCAGGACAGCTTAGACATGAGTTGAACTGTATAGAAATGTTTTAAAATAAATAGTTTTAACAAAGAAATGTTCTAGATAAATGTAAAATGTTTTATGAACCCAGGTTTCATAAAATTAGTGTGTTGCAGCTGCCAGAACTGTAAGTTGTCATGAACACATTAAACAAAATAACAGCCTAGTACCACTGATCCTCCCATCCAGTTGCAAAAAAAAAAAAAAAAAAAAAAAGCTCATGAAGTCTTTCTCAGGTACGTAATTTGTTTTAGTCTCAACAGTGGATTTGTAAAGAGATGAATGGAATAAAGTTGCTCAGATCCTCTGCTGAGTGTCAGCAGAATCCTTACAGGTTTTATACAGTTCTGCTAAACATAATAAACGACTTTAACTTTTCCAAAATCAGTCCTTCAGGCACAAACGGTTAGTTTACTAGCATTTACCTTCATCACATATATATGGAGCCTGCCTCATGCTCACAGCAGACCCTTGCCTTTCTTCTACCCTTCCAGGATTTCTGTCTGTTAGAGGATAAGAAAAAATTTTACTTTTATTCTGAGTTTCAAGCTTCTAACTTACAGGCTTCTCTAGTTTACTGTTCCAATTCATGGATGAATTTGCTGCTTCTAAACACCCAAACAACACTATTGTAGACATATAGGACTAAAATGTACATGTATGCCTGCAATGGTATATGTGATGTCTAGCATTGGCTTTGATTTGTCCACAAAAAACAGACTTCCTAGTTTTGTATTTTCACATACAAGATTCATAATAGTACTTTGCTCTACCCAGAACTTCTATATTCCTACAATTGTAAATTTGATTTAGTGTTACACTTGAATTTCTTCTTGCTTTTGTTTTTTAAATATATCAGCTCTTTGACTAAACACTGAAGTCAAATCTTCCCAACTAATGTTGTCTCACGTGATTATGATATATATTATAATACTTTTCTGGTATATAAACCCTAAATTTTGGCTCTTGACTTTGAATATCGCTTTCATTCTTTTAGTCTTACAGGATTTGGGCCTATCCAATTTACACCTGCCCTTCAAGGGTTTGTATTTCTTTTATTTCCCAAACAGATATGATGTTATCTCTAATTTGATCTTGGACTTTTGTTGGATCTTTTCTCAACAGCTGTAGAGTATATCTGCAGTCACTTCAGTTCAGAGCTATCTCCTATAGATAAGACATTGAATTCTTTTGCTCTGTGATTTAACTGGACTTAGAAGTGTTTCAGTAACTACTGATATTAAGCTTTAGTGTGATTTCTTGAAACAAAAAGGATTCCTTAAAGAGACAATTGCTTTTATGTGTATAAAACCAGAATGAAGTGTTTTTCAGATATTTGGTGCAGTTGTGGGAATTACAGAAGCAAAAATGGAGACAATTAATCATCTGGCTTGAATCCACAATGTAACCAGTGTCTGACAAACACATTTTAAACCTGATCTTTTTCTATTTGTTTCTATTTTTCTTCCAGATAATACAGTTTGCCTCAGACTTACAGATCTTCATTTAAAGGGTTCCCTATCAGACAGCTGCACCTGTACTGTGAAGTCACTCTGCACTAAAATTCTGTGGGAGTATTAGTGCTCTAGTTTGGAAGGTGCTACTGCAGGAACAAAAGTTATGTGGCAGTACCTGTTGTAAAAAGAAATTACATAAAAGAAGGGAGGAAGGGAAGGGAAGGGAAGGGAAGGGAAGGGAAGGGAAGGGATAAATTTAGTGATCTAATAGGTCTGGATCAACCCAGATTTCAGTGATCCATTTTGCTATGTCTGTCCCAAATGTTTGAGAACACACACACACACACATGAAAGTGTCTTCTAAGAAGAGGCGTGTTACAAAAAATTTCAAATCTGAATGCAGGTTTATGTATTAGTCCATTTAGCCATTTATATCTCTCCATTTGATTGCCCTTAAGTTTTGTTTATACCAGAGAATATGCACATGAATGGTCTGTGATTTTTCCATTGACACTAAGGTCATGATGGTCTCCACTGAAACGACTGTCACATACTATTTTTCTACAAATCTCATCATGATAAATTGTAATGATACTTTTTAAGAGGTCATGCTATGATATGTTAACAAGTATCCTGGCAAATCTATTAAGATTTGTAAATTAAGTTTGTAAATCCCTGTTAAGATATTTACAAATCTGTTTGTCAAACCACATCCGTTAAGAAGCCACAGTAGGACCAAAAACCTGTAGTGTCTGATCGAGATATGCTCTTGAGCCAGCTAACAAAACTGACATGAAAACCTATGGGCTATTTTATTGGTTAGCTAAAACAAGGCTTTTTATTTTGGAGAAGCATGTGTGTACTCCCTGTTTTGATGCAGTTTTCTCTGGTGTAAGCAAAGTTATCTCCTATTTTTTAGTTTTTTAACTAGTGATGTTAGTGTCTCTAGTTTTACTTTATACCCAGGAAAATGCTGCAAGAACACAGAATGAAAAGCAAGTGTTCAAATGTTGAAGGATGCGGGCAAAGCCAGCACTGACAAACAAAAAAAAGGAGGAGTTCCAGGAAGGAACAGAAAGAAAGAGTTTTTTGTAAAAAATGCAAGGGGTGTGTTCATTCTGTACAGGATTTTCATTTCCTTACTTTATTCTATTCATTTCTTCTATGGAAAAGTACTCTCAACCATTTCCTCAGACAATAACCTTTATAAAAACTTTCATGAAAAATTATCCTTTATTGTTGCTGAATTCCATTAATTACTTTTCAATTATTTCCCAGTCATTAACTATGTGAATCCAAACAATCTATGTGGTAAATTTAAATAGGGATTTTCAGCCCACAGACTGCTTCTAAGGGGCCTGGAAAACTAAGAACAGACAAGCTTGTTGCCAAAGGGTTCAGATTTGTCATCCAGCATCCTTCACTTGANAAAAAAAAAAAAAAAGAGATCAATTCATTGATGTAAATTGTACCAGAAGCAGCAATTGTCTTTTTGTGTGGCTAGGGGCATATTCTTTTTACTTATTATTCCAGGTTCTTTGTGAAGTGCCAATAACTGTACTTGGCATTGTACAATACTCATATAGCCTCTAGAGAAAAGAGCAGGCATTGACAAGGAGGCAGGGGCAAAATAGACACTGTGCTTTGGGAAGCACAAAGGGAGTGAAAAGTAGGAGAGTTGACTTTTTTTTTCTCTCATCTTTTCTGGTCATCATCAAGAAAAGAAGGTGTTCACTTTGAAAATTTACAATAGGACGTTTGAGAAAGGCCGCTTCTCGCTGTGCCGCTGCACACGCGGGTGCCCCGTCAAGGCCTGAGGGAGCCCGTGGGAGATTGCGGAGCTGCTCGGCGCTCCCGGAGCGGCGCTGCCCGCGCAAAGCTGGCTGTGAGGAGCCCGTGGTGATCCCGGAGCTCCGGAGCTGCCCGCGCAGAGCCGGCTGCAGTGCGCTGCTGGCCCCGCTAGAGGGGCCAGTTGTTCCTGCCTGGGGAGCGCATCTCCTCCTCTCGCCTCCGGGTAGGTGACGCTTATTTCCTTTCCCAATAAGCAAACAAATTATTTGCCTCCGTACCAAGTGAACAGACGGCTGCCGGACTTGCATGAAGTACCTGTCTTACAAAACCCGCAGGAAGGCTTTGGTGCTGCCATTCCACGGTGGTAAATGCAGCTTGACTTCAGGATATACTCAAAGCTTAGAGTCTCTTCCACCTTTGGAGCTGAATTGCTCATTAGGGGATAAATTGGAAGATCTGCTGCAAGAATTGTGATATTAAAGGCAGGATTTTGAGGATGCCACTGAAAGGGACTTTACCTGGCGCTAGAAGCATTCCTGTTGAAACCAAGGTGATTGAAGTGAGCAGAGCCTGCCTGAACATCTGCACATGCAATAGCTACCCAGGATACCACAGTCAGAAAACACTTCTGATCACTTTTAACTTACAGTATTTTAAATGGTGCTATTTGCCAAGCTGTCAAACAACCCTGGATTCATAATTATAGCTTTGCTTTGAGAAGCAGTAAGTTTTAAAGCAGCCTGGTAGACAGAAACATACTAACACTATATTTGTATTTGGGGAAGACGTGGGATATGGGCCCAGACTTCCTCTATTTATTCCCTTTGCTTTTCCTAATTTGTTCTTAACGGGGCACCTGCTGTAGCAAATGAGAAAGCCTCAGAGGAAGAGGAAGTGGAAATGTTGTCACACAAAGTATAGTTAATAATATTTTTAATGCATGCAGAGAAATATTAAATTAAAAAAATGAATGGAGGTCAAAAGCCAACTTCTAATTCTCTTCAGGCAAAAGGAAGAATTTATTAAAAAGCATAAAAAGTATCCACAGAGAAAATTTCCTCATTCACTTTATGTACATGTAATATAGACATCATCTTGACATTCAGCTGATGAAAGAGAAGAAAAGACAATGAAATTGCAACTCAGACAGTTAACAGTAGCCATATTTTGGGAGAGGGAGACAAAATCTCAGCACACTGTGTTTGACACAGGATGTTCTAGAGATCTGTTAAAGTTTGCAGTGCCATTTCCTAAGAAATCTTTTTACAGAACCAGCTTTCATCATACCATATCTTCAGTACAGTTAATCTTGGCATGGCATTATTTTACACACTGCAGTTAGCTGAAAATCTGAAGAAAGGATATCCAGATCTCCTCACTGTATGTATTTGACACCAAGAATGGGAACATAGAGGAAAAGAAGCATGCATCAAATGTGCCTTTTGTTACTGGAGGCATCTTCTCTGCCGACAAAAATATTTGTTTAAGCTTTTGCATCAAGACAAGATCCAGGTGTAGCTGATCAAATAACCTAAAGCTGCCTGATGACTAAAAAAAATCCCAGAAAACACCCTAAGTATATTTTAATTTTCTGCGTTCTCTGTGCTGAAAACATGATTCTCAGTATGGTTCCCCTGCTGGACCTGTGAGAGGACAGAAAAAAGAAGATTATTTGAAGCAGTTGCAACATTTTATACAGAGAATTTGCAGGGAAAAAGTAATACATGTTTTTAAAATGTCACAGTTCTGCTGCCACTAAAGGCAATTGCAAACCTCCTCCCAGGGACACGCATAAAGGCTGGGCACTACTTGGATGTTGCATAAAGGCTGGGCACTGCTTGGATGTTGCATAAGCTTTGGAAATGAGAGATTTTGTAGAGGCTTTGGACTGGTGCCTCTGCACATTGGTGAATTTCAGGCAACAAATCAGGACACCTGTCTCAAACACTCAATTTTAGGTTTTTTGGGGTTTTTTTTACATGTAGCCTTCCTGTATTAAATTCCTTGTGCTTCACCAGTCTTGTTAAAATCTGACATTATTTCCCCTGGTATTAAGCCCCAATTTATCATTTACTCAAGACTGCACAAGGTTTTATCCTGGGAGTAGGTTTTTTTCCTTTATCTATTTCCTTAAAAACATAATTATCTTTTTGTAGGAGTTTTCTGTGATCAGAGGTGTTCCTGGCTTCATGAACACACAGGAAGATGAGGACCTTAATTTTAATTATAATTACAAACAATTAAATCTGAGGCCTGAGACTAGGAGCAGACCTTAAAGAGTCAAGAAACAACTGCCAAGAAATAGAAGGAATTGCAAGTAACGCTCCAAGCCCAGTCATGCATAAAATTTACAACATGACTGAAGGGCAAGTCTATCATTTTCACTTTCTTCTTTGGCTTGTATTATTTAAAAAGTTATGTTTTAAATCTAAAAGGATAAGGTCTGCATTCATTACCTTACAACATCTTTATCAGGACCTTTTGTCTAGAGCTCAGTACTGTGCCAGCACAGTTACACACCTCCTGCCCTGGAGCTGGCTTCTGCTTTGGCACTTCCAAGTGCAGAGGGAATATTCCACTATGTAGGCATCTCATGGAGGTGCATGCATTCTCCAGCACCTTTTCAGTCTCTGAATAACCTAACCCCAAAACACTGAACTGAAAGTTATTATCTAGCTAATCAGCAAACAAAAGTTTTTCCCACAAAAATTATCTGAAGAGGTATTCATAACCAGCTCCCTGCAAATATTCTAATCCAATCTGTTGTGTAAATATTACAGTTGGGGCTGAGAGGGTATGTGTGTGCATTGCAAGCAGTGATAAAGCTGGAGCATCAGCTTCAATGTGTGCAGCCGTACATGCAATGGAAGCCTTGGACAGGGGCAGTGGGAAGCTGTGAGCGTCACCAGTGATGTCATGGGCACTTTAGGGCACAAGGAAGTGATCTGAAATCATGCCTCTACGGCATTTGCCAGAAAAACAATAGTTCTTGGGGGTTTTCTGCTTCTGCAGCATTGTAAATCACAAAAACTCTAGATTATACCTAATTTTTATGTTCCAAGTTCTTTTTCACAAACAAGGCATTTTTGCACTCTTACAGTTTATCAGTATCTGAAGGTGTAAGTAACATCAGATTAATGACCACAACCAAGCTGATTTTTAGATCTATTTGCCAACATCCATGGAAATATGTCAGACAATGAGATATGCCAACAATACAATTCATTATTATTTTGCCAGGCTTTTGTGTAGTTCCAGAAAGCAATGGCAAAGTCCTGCAATCTGCGTTCTTTATAGACCCTCTGTCAACCAACTGTAGTTGCAGAGTAAAATGGACAGGAGCAAAAAGTCAGGCAGCAAATACAATATAGTAGAGGAATGTACTTTGTAAAGGAGCTACTTTTGTCCTATGTCCCACTTAAGAGATACTCTTCCTGACTCCAATCCAGAGACAGGGTGCAGCTGCTACAAGACCCAAAATATTTAGTGTATCTGTCTTTTTGCACATCACTGAGAGCAAGAGGGACAGTTGTGTTCTACTGCTAGCGATACAGAAAAATATCCAGAGAAAAGAGAGACCAAATGGTCATCCCAGGGCCTGATGGTGCTGTTGACCTCAGGAGTCATGGTTATTTCAGTGGGCTCTGCACAGAGGTAGTGCCAGAAGTGAAATGCATGTTCCATCTTTGGAACTTGTAAGAATAGGAAACCTGAGAGAAACAAGGATGTCCTTGGTTTGGGCAATGTGCAGAAAAAAGAAAGATATAGTAAATCATAGTTACAAATTAATTGTGTCTGCATGTGTTGTATGAGTGTGTGTACAAGCTTTCCTGTTAAACTGCAGGCTATGAAACCGTCCCATTTCATTACCCTGGGATATTATTTTAAAACACTGTTGTGACCCAGTTTTGAATTGCATAACACTTACCAATCAAATAAAGGCAATTAAATCATTAACTTTCAAAATTGTAAATATGAAGAGGAAATATGCTTAGTCATCTAACTCAAGATCTTCAGATATAGTATTAGTGGGGAGGTTGTTGTTACTTGTCCTTTTCCTACTACTGGGGTGCATATTTTCCATTCCTCCAAAGAAGTAGACATGTGGGGTACTCTGTCTGGCTTCAGCTATTATTACAGTTCATTGCCTCCTGCATCAGCTGGGGGTTTTGTTTCTTTGACAGACCCCCAACAAGATCACAAAACTGATTAGTGTGGGAAGAGCCCTAGACATCAGTGCTGGACCTGAATGGGGATGGATTACTCTGGTGCAAAATAACTTGTGATAAAACACTGGACAAAAAAACATTTTCATGTACAAAGCTCACTAAAACTCCCCCAAACCAAAGCTATAGTTTTGGATATTTGCTTTGTATTTCAGTAGCCTAGCTGCAGAGCAGAAGGTTTTGTTGCCATTTGTTTGGGGTTGGATTCTATATAGACTGCTTTAGATCTTTGTCATTTTCCCCCATGCTAAACCTGTCTTCTCAATTTAAAAAGTGTAAAGCACATATTTTTAAAAACAGTTTTAATCATAATATTGTTGTGGTTTAATCCCAGCTGGCAACTAAGCCCACACAGCTCTCACTTACTCCCCTATAGTGGGAAAGGGGAGAGAATTGGAAGAAAAGCAGCATGAAAACTCATAGGCTGAGGTAAAGACAATTTAACAGGTACAGCAAAAGCCACACACCAAGCTGAGCTAAACAAGGAATTCATTTACCACACCCTATCCACAAGCAGATGTTCAGCCATCTGCAGGAGAGAAGGGCTCCACCTCATATGATGGTGGCTTGGGAAGACAAATGCCACCCCTCCAAATGTTCCACCCTTCTTGCTTCCTCCTCCAGCTTTATATGCTGAGCATGATGTCACACGGTATGGAATATCCCTTAGGCCAGTTGGGGTCAGCTGTCCCAGCATTGTCCCCTCACAACTTCTTGCGCTTCCCCAGCCTTCTCACTGGTGGGGTGGAGTGGGAAGCAGAAATAGCCTTGGTTGTGTGTCAGCCCTGCTCAGCAATTTGCTAAAACATCCCTTTGTTATCAACATTTTAGCAAAAATCCAAAACATAGCCCCACACTAGCTACTGTGGGAAAAAAAAAAAGCAGAATCCTTGATGAAAAATCATTAAAAAGTCTAAGTATTTCAAATAACATTAAAGTTTTTTCTCTGTTAAACTATGTAAACAGATATTTATTCCAAACTTAATATAAGATGTCCAAATTTTCTCTTTTAGAAATACCTTCCTTTTTTTTTGAGGTGACAAAATATTCTGTCCTAGGCTGAAGCAGTTGCCCATGACATTTTCTTGGCAGTTCCTTCCACACCAGAGGGAAGGTTTCTCCTGTGAGCACATCCTAGCAGCCCTTGGTCATAGGAGATGTCATATCAACAGTCCTCCTCAAGGTTTTAGTTAAACACCTCTAACAAAATCATATACACCCCAGTCTGTCCCTGATGGACTTTTCTTATAGTCTGTCTAGCCCTGGCCATACTAGAAAGAGTTTCCCACTCAGAGTAAACAGACCTTATATTTTGTCTTTAATTCCTTACCTCCCCAACGGTTTCTCATTTTATGTTGCCTATAAGGTTTTGTATTCTTGCATTCTATAAAATTATATTTATCATGTACTGATTACATAATAGACTACGTCCAAAGAAGGGCAATGAACCTGATGAAGGATCTGGAGCACAAGTCTTGAGGAACAACAGAGCTGGGGTTGTTTAGCCTGGAGAAGAGGAGGCTCATAAGGTACCTTATCCCTGTCTTCAACTGCCTGAACAGCAGTAGTGAGGTGAGGGTCTCCTCTCCCAGGTAACAAGTGATAAGACAAGGTGAAGTGGTCTCACGTTGCACCAGGGGAGGTTTAAATCAGATATTATGAAAATTTTCATCACTGAAATGGTTATCAAGCATTGGAACAGGCTGCCTAGGGAAGGTGGGGAGTCACTGTCCCTGGGATATTTAAAAGACATGCAAATATGGAGCTCAGGAACACAGGTTAGTGGTGAACTTGACAGTGCTGAGTAATAATAGGACTCGATGATCTCAGAGCTCATGCCCAACCTAAATGATTCTATGAGTGTATGACTCTAAGATGTACAAGGAATTCCAGCATTTTTTCCTTACTTCCAAGTTAAGTATTCTTTTTTGGCTTTCTTTGGTATAGACATTTATGTGGCCCTCTAAGCCACACTCACTTTTTGACTGTCTTCCTTCATAATGAACCCCTCTCCCTGAACAAAATGCCCACACTCATGCACACAAATACAAACCCTTACCTTCAGTCATTTCTTCATGTTTTGAGTTCATAGATTATTTTACTTTGGGGTTTTTTTCCCCATCAGCTACTGGTAAATTAATGTTATTAGTGTCAGGTCAAATACCTTCCTCTCTCCTTCTAAATTGGATTGCCTATGACAATAGACTCATGGAAATTTCATCTATTTAATTTCTTTTTCATGATAGAGTCCTTTATCACATTAGCACATATATACATACAGGAAAGGAGATACAGGTTAATTAGATATTTTTGTGACAGTTAAGTTATCTGCATTTGAATTTTGGCATTGCCTAATGAGTTGTATAAATTTCCCTTTTTTGTTCTCCAGGATAGACTTCTATGTTTTTCACATGTGTCAATTTGCTTTTTATGATCTCAGCAGGTAGGCAGCACCAGAGAAGGGAAATAAAGTGCTTTGGGGATATCCTTTATACCACTTTGCAAAAATGGCTGCCTAGCATTGCCAGCTCTGCAACCTACTACTTACATAAATGGCCTAATTTTAAAATAGTAATTATTATTGTTGAATATCTAGCATCTCCCACTAAGTGGAATGATCTTAAATTCTCAGATCAAACAGAATTGCATAAAAACTCCAAGGTAAATGCTAGAATGTGTAACTGAATCTAAGCGGAAACCTCAGATATACATATAAATTAGCATCACTATATTGAATTCTCTGACTTCATGTAAAATCCTACTTAGTGAATAGATTTAAATACTTATACCTACAACAGTGGTGTGTTAATGTAAACCATTTCCAAACAAGAGTCACCAAAATATCCATGTCCATCCCAAGTAAATTATAAGATGATATAGTTTCAACCTTTGTCTATACCTTTTTGCAATGACTTGCATTGCCTTTGGCACATTAAGATTTGTTAAACAAAGCTGTATGTTTTCCATTTATAAGAAACAGCAAGAACATTTCAAATTGATTATTTTTACTTATTAGGACTGTCTTTAATGGGCAACTTTTTAGTTATATCCACAGTTCTGCTTCAGATTTGAAAAAAATACTCCTGATCAGGAACACAACTTGCCTGATGCAGCACAGCAAGAGACAAACACAATATGAGTTTACAAGTGATGGCAAAAAATAAACTGTAGGAAATTTTCCCTGTATACCTGTCTGATCAAACATTTGCTGAATTATGTTTATTTAGCCTGATTGATTTGTTTATACTTTGTGGTTTGGTTCATTTGTTTGTTTGTTTTTTCTTTTCTTTTTTTTTTTTTGGTTTTGGTTTTTTTTCAGAAACTGGCTAAAATTTCAACAGGAAAAATAAGAACAGGGATTTTAATAAATTGCATCGTTCATATGTAATCTTACAGCTGAAGTCCTCTAAGGTATTTAATAAAGTAGGCCAGAGAACTCTCCTTTGTGGATAAAACTGTGTTGCAAGTTCCAAGATGTTGGTGAGATAGATCTATTACATTATTAGCTCTGGGGTAAGGTTTCCCAGTGCTGCTAAAATATGCTCAATTTAAATTCTATATTATATCACCCTGTCTGAATTATTTTATATCTATATTTTACTTTTAAATGCTTAGCTGACTCATGTATTTTAAAGAATTATAAACATATTTTTCTAAATAAAGAATATACATCTTTATGTTGCCTTTGTTGTTTATTACATTTAACTAGAATAAAAGTGGATTGAGGCCAAGGTTAAAACCAGAGGTTGCACTATATTTACATTTTGTTCAATACCAGCACTTAAGAATAGCAGCCAAGCATTTAAAAATAGGCTGAAGGGGATGAAGAGATTTAGAGGGGAATGCCTGCCTGTCTCAGAAACTACCAGGTGAGTCATGGTTCTGCCACTGTGATGAGCTCTGGGCAGGGAAAGTGGTACAATTTAGCTCAGGGAAGGGAGACAGCAAAATACAGAGGCAGAGGAAGGCTGTATTTCGATTGTGTTAAGAAATCCTCCTCACTCTGAGCTGCATCTACAGAGCCTCCCAGGACCTCTGCAGATCAATACAGGATGCTGGCACAAGCCTGCAGATTTCCCTGGCAGCACTAGGACTGTCAAGGTCAGAACTGGTCAGTAGCTCAGACACTGCCTCCAAATCATTCATCTGCACCTCTCCAGAGGGTAGGGACAAGGCAAACTCTTGTGTATGGCCATGTTCCAATACTCTTGCAGACCACTGAACCTAGCAGTACTCAGGGAAACCACACAGTAAGCAATTTATGTTACTTGTCCCCAGAAGGGCAACAGGGGACAACATACTGTAGTTGTGCCAAACAGCCCTGAAATGAAGGCAGTCTCATAAATTCATAGGGTTGGATTTAGGAAATCTTAAGTGAAATATTTTTCTTTGCTTTTCAATACAGATGGATTTGGTGCTTATGGAACTAGCATTGGTTCTGACAGTGGAAGGTTTTTTCCTTCAATACTTTCAATGAGAGTTATTTCCATAGAGACTATTTTCCTCAAGTAAAGCTCTACTTTCTGTATAGTAAACTGAGTAAACTGGTATTTCTGGTAAGAAAAGACTATATATATAAATTTAGCATCCTAGCTAAACTTGAGCTCAGGTAAGAATACTGTTTTCTTACCCAAGCTAACTCTCACTCTCAAAAAATACGCTCAGTCTCTTTTTCTGTACTAAATTAGTTCAGATTACTGACCAAATATGGTTATGCTTTTGCTGAAAAAAAAACAAATAAACAAACAGAAGGCTAACAGCTAAAATACATGTTCAAACTGATCCAGGTAAAATGGCATCTGTAAGAAAATCCCAACCAAAAACAACCCCCCCAAACTCCCACATAAACCTCAAAAGAGTGCTCTAAATCCAGCTGCCTACATCCAGGGTCTTGAATAATGATAAATGTGAGTTCCTTCAGACACTAACTTTCAAGTCCAAAATGACTCCTGCTTTCTAAGTCTATCAAATGTAATAAAGGGTATCTTATAGTTGAGTAGAAATTATATAAGTTCTTTCTTGCCTTGTACTTCATGCTATTATCACATCATAATTTTTCACTTCCTCAGGCTGGTAGTGGCTAATTCAAATTTTTTTTTCCATCTTTGTCTTTTTTCCCCTTTGTTTCAAGGGGCTCATTCCCCACAGGCAATGCCAGTATTGAGTCAAAGTGTCATTCAAACTCATAAAGTCACACATTTTCAGCTGAGAGGTGGGTGTGATTATCCAATTACCTTTTGACATTTCCATCATCTCCTTTGGCACCTAGGTACAATAAGTTGGGCATTTCAATATCTGTCCATCCTCAATTTAGACCTGTTTTGAAAATACAAAAGAACCTTAAGTGATCTGTCCACAGCATTGAAATACCAACTTTAGTGGATACTTTGAAAACACAAAGGCTTTATAAGATGAATAGCAAACTGGGGATGACAACTCCTGTGGAGCCATTATTAAATTGCAGCAGTGAGGACTGCATTGCTTTGGATTTAGATAAAAGACTCCATGCAAGACAAATGGTAGGAGGACATCAAACAAGACTGTGTCCATGAAGTGACAGAAGCAATCCAATTGAAGAAGCTGTCGATTTCTGCAAGGTAACTTACTATTTCTTCTTAAGTAAACTATATTAAGGAACTGAAGATTGTATATTCATCTTCCATTTACACTTTTCTCTAAAAATACTGCTTCTAGTTGTCAAATATAAGCTTTGCTGAAACTATTTGCCAGAAAGGAAATACCAGTATCAACCTTGATAATTATTTTTGCATCTGTGTTTTATTTAACCATAATGTCACTGTGCCTAAAAGTTATAGACTGGGAGTTACATTCAATACTGATCAGGTGAAGAGTTTAGTCAGCAAATGAATAACACAGATACCAGCAGGAACCACTGTGCACTCAAGACAACAATGAATACAAAGGGTACAAATAAACATAATCACCTTCATTCAGATGAAAGCTGATTCTAGAACATTTCCACTATCTCATTAATAATACACAAACCTTTTGGAACCTATGCTGCACAAGCTTAATGTTGAATAAGTGTCAAAATGTGACATGAAGTAGCTTTGTACAAAACTATAGAATTCAGGGTTTACTGCCAGCTGTACAAGCTGTACCCTGGAAAGGATGCAATTGTTCATTTAACTTCTTGTAGAAAGTCTGGATTGGCATGTGAGTCTTGCCATTCCCACTTACTGTGCCTCACTGGTTTACAACATTCAGTGGATCTGTATCACTAAGCCAACTTTATCCATAAGAAGCTAAAGAGTGAGATACAAACACACTGTGCACTCCAACTGGGAATGGTCATTCAGCCCACAGGGCTGGACTACAGCTTTTCCGGGCAGATCTGACTGAAATGTGTATAATGCTTCCAATGGGTCTTTAATGCACACTGGTTCACTCCACAGATTCACTTCTATTTTTCTAACAACTAATATAGACAAAGAATTATTCTCTTAGGGCACAACCACAAATAAAGGTTAGCATTTAGTGTACCGTAGCTTTTTAAAAGTGTATTTTTGCAAAATAGGGGCATTTTATGGACATGAAGAGATTAAATACATTTACACACATAGGGTAATTCCGATTTTTTTTCTATCTGCTTTTCTTGTATCCTATTTTGTATCACTTTTCAACTTGTTATGTTTGCTTTTGTTTTGGATCAGGTCTATTTGTCTTCTTCATATATTTTCCACTGTTTCCCAATATGTCTCAGCATATTTTCCTCGCTGTCTTTCTCTTCTCCCTTTCTAATACCTTTTCTTTCCCAAGCTCTTCTTATTATACCTAGAGATTAAACTGAGATTAAAACAAATAACCTTCAAAGAAGATGTTCCTCTTTTCCTGATCCTTCTACTTCTTCCTGACAGACAGACCATGGCCAGCTGTCACAAGAAATTTTACCTGGGTTGCCACCTTGCCAGGAGGCATGGTCCAAAATCCCTCCTCACCCTGATACAGCATTTTCTGAATGAAACTTTAATCTAAATGCCCAGGCATGTAATTTCCTAAAACCATACCCAGATTCAAATGACATTGGAGCAAAAGGCATCTTTAGCCTGTCATCCCCTCACAAAGAGAAAATTACTTCCAAATCCAAAGAGTTTTGGGAAAAAACCCTGAGCAGCAAATTTTTTGCATAATCAAGAAATAGATCCCCTCCACCCCACCCACCTTCAAATTCCTAATTTAATGTGTGCATGTGAGTCTCTGAACTCCTTGCAATGATCTCGGTCCCAAAAGGAATTATCGGCATCTGCTCCTTTCCTTTCAGGATACTGTGAGCAATATAGCAGAGAATCTAAAGGCTAAGTTTGTTCTGAGCAGATTCATTGAAAAGAACAGGTTTCAATAAGCTAGACTTAAAAATAGCTTCAATAGTGTCTAATCTGTGATTCCTGCTTGGCACTGATAATTAGGACCAAAAAAAAAAAAAAAAAGGACAGAAACTAACATGATTGATCTCAGTGAAAACAGTTTTGTTTTGTTCTCTTGAAGCTATCCTCAGAATTCTACTTTGCATGATTACTTGCAGTATTTTTCCATCTTAATTTTTACTTTCCAGAATTGGCTCAGAATTTTTCTGAGATCCAAGTAACTACTGAATTCAATTGCCAGCCTGGGGATAAGCTTCAAAATTAAATTTTTCTCACTTACTCTTTTTCACCCATGCCCTGATTGGAGCAAAGCTGCCATTCTCATTATAGACTTGTTAATTTTAATTATCCTCTTCCTCTGTCTGAAATAGGCAGCACTTTAGCCCTGGTTGGGAGGGTGAAACACTTGGCACCTCTGTGACTCTTCTCTTGGTGAGCCAGTTTGAGAACAAAGAACCAAACCAGCTTCAACTCTGAAAACATAGGGTTGGTATATATGACTTTACTGACTTCTCCAGAATTTATGGCTGCTCAGCATCTCAAGAAAGCCGACCACAGCAGCTACCTTTATGTATTGTTGCCAAAAAACCAGAGACCTACAGGCTGAAGCTGTTTTCTCCCCTGTAGGAAGTTATATGTGCAGAATATCATCCGTGGGGAACCACATGGTTTTCCTCAGCATCCATATGTACACTGCTCCTTGCACATGAGGAGCTGTAAGGAGAATAAAGTCATGTACTGTCTAAATCCTTTTTCAAATAATCATTTGGAAAGCAGAAATTTATTTCCAGCTACAGAGGAATCCACTACTTTGTCCCCCCCTTTTATTGCTCATGTTATTGGCAACATTCCTTTCCCTCCCAAAGAAAATTTCTGATGTGTATTTTTTTATTTGGATTCATCCTTCCTGCTGATTCTCACCTGACTGGGTTATTGGTCCAAAGAACTGAACAGAAACTTCCTGAAATTCTTCTGCAGCTTTCTCTCTGGGTAACAAAGAAAGGAAAGAAATGAAAGAAAGGAAAGAAAGGAGAATCAAACCAACATCACTCCACCATCCCCAACTCCAAAAATAAAATTAAAATTAAAAAAAAAAGAAAAAAAAGAAAAAAAAAAAAGAAGAAAAAAACCACTTCAAAACCAGTGTCAAATTCAGGTCTCAAAAGTATGTGTTGATTCCACAGTACAAAGGCACTTTAAATCTCCTAGTCCCTTGTTTCCACTCCGAAAAAGGAATCAAACCAAACAGAGAACAGCTTACATTGCCAAGACCTGGGAGCTTGTTGTAAGAATAACTAGTTCTTGACATTTGAAATTACTCTGGTTCAAACATTTTTTGATCTTTCTTATTAGCCCTGCATCTTGAGAAATAAAAATATGATAATCAGAAAGTACATAATTGGGTTCAGGGTATTCTGTGGTCACCCTTTCTGGCTCTAGAGATGAAGACACTTTGAAAGATTATGCGCAGATACCTGGAATTTATTCTGCACTGTCTGTGAAATGACAGATCTTTTTTCTTAATTATATCAGCTATCAGTCCAACACCTGTAGTTAACCATTCAGTCCTAGGAATCACTTCTGATACCTTTTATTCTTCCACCAGGAACACAGCAGCAAAATGGCACGTGGGTGCTGAGGCATTTATTGGTGCAGACACGGAGACTGCCCCGCATCCCCACAATGGCTTTTTCCAGCACCGCCTTCCCAGCGCTCCTCAGCTCGGGGGGGCTGTCTGCAGAAGGTGCCACCACACTTCAGAAGCATATGGACTGAAAGCTACAGTGTTACAAAGTGTTTGGATAGAAATAAGTGTGACAAAGCCAACCCTTACAATTTCCAATTCGCTGTTTTTGGGGGCAGCCATCGGTGGCCGGAGAAGCCCTGTACATCCCCGGAGTGGCCAGTGCCCTGGGGGCCGAGTTCTCACCCCTGTGGCCCAGCCCAGCCGCTGCTCCTCCTTAAACCTCCGCCCAGACCCCTGCTGCTGCAATGAATCACGTGCAGAGGGTTTTCCACAAGCTGGGTTTATTGAGCGGTGTTACAGCAAAATACAGCTCAGACGGCCCCACTGCAGCCAAAACAATCTGTCATTTTTAATTCTTCCTGTCACCTCATTAGGTATATAGCTAGAGTGAGAGTAAAAACCTAAACAAAAAAAAAACACCAACAGCAAAACCCAAACTAGAATGTTTCCACAACTCCTGATCAGAGTTTTAACATAAATATCAAAGCAGCAAAAGATTAATTGACCAAACATATGTGACTTGATGCTATATATAACAAAGTGACATGCAGAATGGTCTCAATAGGCATATAAAGCAATTAAAATAACTGTGCTTCAAAGCATTGTACTATAACATAAAAGGTCATCCCTATAAACATGAAAAATATGACTGCGGGGTTTTTTTCCTACATACAGACACACTAATACCTACACAAAGGTTCCATTCTAAAAGGTAATCTTTAAAAATCTCTGAATACATGCCATGTCCAGTATCATTCTCCCTCAGACCATGTCTTTTCATCAATGGTTAATATTTTAAGTCAACACAATAGGAAACATTATTGAGGCCAACTATATGTCAGAAGAAAATACTGTACTAAGTACAAAATATTTACCCTGTGCAGAGACATGATAGTTATGGAAACCCTGTCTAACCTTCTATGAAAATGAAAAGCCTTCCTTTTTTTCCTGCTAGAGCTTGCTTGTTCTCACATCAGCGCATTAAAGTTGTATTCTAGTGGAGACTGCATTTTGAGGACTCTGATAATTTTTGCAGTAACACTCTGAGTTTTTGATAATAATGTTTATGCTCAGATGTAAAGAATGCGCTGACAGATTAAAAAGGAGTCAGCTGGTGTTTGCAGAGCATTCATTTTTATTTAAGGGAAGGAAAAAAAATAGAAAGGAAAAAAAAAAAAGGGTACTACACCTGGCTGTGAACAAACAGCTTTTACAGAAGTGGAAGTAGTTTGGTGTATTGCAACTCCCTAAACCCTTCCTCTTCCTGCATTAATTCAAAAATTCAAGTTATGGGCACATCAGAGAATCACAAGTTTTTATTTTTACTGCAATTAGAGAATTCACTTTGACCTGTTTTCCTACCAATTTTAAAAGGAATCTTAGCCCAGACAGCAGTATTAAGTAAGGAAGTATTAAAAAAAAGAGTTCATTTGTTGCAGACACAATCCTGACTATGGAGACCCTTCTTTCTTACATATTTAGGCTATACACACATTCTAACTGTATTCGTAATACTGTAAGGCCCCCAGAGGTGTCTTGAAGGATAGTGAAATTACGAATCTAGCATATGGCAATAGGTATCTGCTATTTCTAATATGCAGTATAGTATTTTGACAGTAATTGATGTACTGAAACCTCATATTTTACAATTCTGTATCATGGGAAAAGATGACAGCTAATGTCATATTCTTTCCAGCCGATCAGAGACACTGCCCTGATCAATACCTCCAAGTATGCAGCAGCTACCTCTGGAGGAAGCATACTGATTCAGATAGAAAAAAAAGAAAACACAAAGAGAAAAGGAGAAGCAGCAAAAAATATTCAATTGGAAGAAATATTCATTTGGAAAGCTGAATCATGCAGAAACCATCAACTTCACAACAGACTCCACAATTGCATTAGGTAACCTCAAGCCATATTTCACTTTTTTGAGGGATTTACCTTTCAACCTAATTAGAGCAGGAGCTGAGTGATCAGATGTCCCTTGCTCTTTTTGAAAAATGACTGGGAAAACTCCATATAATCAGGAGGTATTTAGGATTTCCATTGACTTTCAATTTTCTTGGTTCATCTGTTCCCTTTCAGAACGTTTGATGCTAGTCTGCTCTAAACTGTATGTTGAATTTGCTTTAATCAGATGTCTTTGTAAGCAGGCATTAGGTCATTTACTGTTTGATTCTTTTCTGTGAAAATACAGGTTTTCTTAGTTTCAAAAGTGTCCTTTGAAGAAACCTGTCATATTCCAGTTAGAGGAAAAGGAAAAAGAAAAGAGAGATACAGAGAAGAGGCCGGGGGAGGGAAGTGGGGAGAAGTCCTGTAATTCTGTTCTTGCCCCACAGCAGTGGTGGGGAATTGTGGAATTGTGCAGTTGTGTCACCCTTTTAAACCCAGCACTGCCCCCACCCCCCACCCCCCCACC